>VXBJ01003303.1:224891-256154 GCA_013400055.1 Nycticryphes semicollaris | reverse complement strand
AAGGATGGGGCAGCTGTGGACGCTGGGAAGGGTGGGCAGCAGCTCCGGGGAGTGGGGATGAGGCCTGGTGAACTCATCACACGTGGGGGAGTGGGAAGGAGCAACCCGGGGACTGATCCTGATCCCGCTCCTCCGGTTCCTCCTGCCCCGCAGCGCCCGCTGTGCCCGGGTCGGGTGGGGAGACTCTGGGATGCGCAGGAGGAGATGGACAGGGGGCCCCTTTGCAGCCCAGCCCCTCTGCTGAAGAGCCACCTCCTTCCCGGGCACAGGTCAGGGAAAAGCTACTCATCTTTCCCGGGAGAAGTTCTGGGAGCCAGGAGAGCCCGGGGAAAGGTCCCAGCCTTGGTCCTGTCTCTCGGTTTCTGTGGCCTCCTCCTGCTGCTGCTGCTCGCCAAGGTGCCTGGGTGGGGAAAAGGCAGGTGGGCAGGGGTTGGGGGGGAGCCCACCACCGAGGCTTCAGGGTTTCCTCCAATTCCCTCCCAGTTCAGCACAGGGTGAGGCTGGAGGAAAGTCCAGGGCAAAGAGAGATGGCAAAGCTCCAGGAGATGGAAAAGAAGCACAGACAGAGTGTCCTGGGCACACACACACACTGCCTGTTCCTGGAGTGCAAAGGACATCCCCAAACCACGACCCTGGAGCCAAAATAGCATTAAATGAAAGGAATATTGATTGGGCTGGACACACAGCTCTCACCATTTATTTTTATTTTATCATTTGAGGTTTGATACATGAGCTACCCATGAGATTTGCCAGACCTGTGGCTTTGGCAGCAGGTTCGCCTCTAAGGGTACCTGCTCACCCACCACTGGTGCTGGCCCAGAGCTCAATGAGAAGGTGATGGCCACCCCAGGGCACTTGGATCCTAATCTACTCCCAAGCTGGTGGATTGGCTGGGGGGGGAGGAAAGGCCTTCTTCCTTCCCCTGGTGCTCCAGCCAGGAGATGATTCATCCTGGGGACTCAACATCATCACACACGGCTAATTGACCAGGGATTTGATACAGATGCATTTGGGGTCTCCAAAGCAGGGGTGCACAGGAGACCTCAGACCTCTAGGCTCCAGTTATGGTCAATGGAGGGAATTCAAGGGGTCTGCAGTGCAGTTCTTCTCTTTCTAGCATCAGCTTCTGGCATGGGGCAGGTCACTGGTTCTCCAGAGCCATGTTAGACTATAAAGGTGCTGAATGACTGGCTTGGAGACATCTATAATTGGGGGGGACCTGGCAGTTTAGCAGAGCTGAGCCCTACCCCCGGTGCTGCAAAGGTTTCCTGAGAAAAGTTGCCCTCCAGACCTGGGCTGCTGAAAGTCTTAGATTTGGGTTCTTGGAGCTCTGCCCAGAGAGCTCTGGGAGCTGGTGGGTGACCCTGTAGCAAGGATGGCTCTTGCAATACAGAGCTTAACTTCCAGGCTGTTTATGTTTAGCTCCATACTGTGATCTCATTTTTAATTTTTTTTCCCTTTTTTTTTTTTTTCTACTGGAAGAGCCAAGACCCTTCAAGAATTTGGGCTTCTGAGCACCGTGAAGATATAGATCAAAGACCCAGGCCAGTGTGTCCACTCCACCACCCACCAAAGTGTGCAGGAATGTGCTTAAAGTTACCCATGCTCTGCTGAACTGAGTCTGGTCACTCCAGGCAAAGGCAGATGGGCTTGAAGAAACCTCTGCCCCTCCTTCATGTTTCAGAACAGAGTCCTTTAGGGTGGTGTGTGGCTGTAATGCTGCACCAGACCCCTTCCACTCCACCCTGCTGGGTTTCACAGGCTCAGGGACCGACTTGGCCACGGGGCTGAGGAGCTGATTTCCCCACCGGGAAGAGAAACAAGGCAAGACAAGTTGTTGATAGCAGGACTGTCTGGGGACCATCAGTTGGTCCCATCTCTCCATCCACGGAGCTCTAGTCCTCAAGCAGAGCTTTAAAGGATGTGGGGCATCAACAAGGTGGTGGCCACCACCAGCCATGCAGTAACAGCAACAGGCATTGCCTGACCTTAGAGGAATATCTCCAGACCACACACGTGTCACTGCAACCAGCCCACAGAGCAGAGGAAGGATATGAGAAGCCTCTTGTTCAAATATTACCAGCACGTCACGGCTCTGCACTCAGCTTTGGGTCTGGAGGAGAGAAAATGCTCCATGTTCTTTAAAAGATTCCTGCCTTTGAAAGCCACGCAGGTAAAGGGTGCCCCTGCTGACGGACTCTCTTCTATTATTCTATGTGTTTTAGTGCAGTGCAGAGCAGATGTATTTTTAAAGAGGCCGACGCTTGAAGTAGGCTCTGCTCCACTACAGGGGAAAAAGGAGCAAAGCAGTAATTACAGGCTTCATAGGTGCCCGAGCAGGGAGGGGGACAGCCCGGCTTGAGGGGGAACCCAAGAAAGCAGCCAGCAATTAGCTGTCTTCAGAAAGAGTTTGGGAAACGGGGCAGGGATCTGCACGGGGCAAACCCCGTGGCTGATTTCAAGGTGGGGAGCAGGCAGGACAGTTGTCCCCCTCCCCAGCTCACCAGTTGCTCTGCACAAGTACTGAATCCTGGGTCAGATCACAGGTTTCCCAACTCTGCTTTTCCCTCTCTGCTCCCAGACTCTTCCCCCAGTTCGGGGAAGTCACTGGGGATTTTGCCTAGAGCAGAGAGTGCAGGATCAGACCCCCCTCTGGTACGTTCCCACAGGAGCTCAGTGACACCTGGTGAGGAAAGGTCTTTCTGTGTTGTCAGAACAAGGTGGTGACCTGCTGGGAGTAGGAGAGGAGAGGCGATGTCTCGATGGGCAGAAGAGATGCTCAAGGGAAGCTGTGGATGAGCAGATGATGTGGAGCTCATGGGATCTCCACGATCTGTGTATGGCATCTTATGTATCTACAAGCACACCATCTTCATGATGTGGAGATGATGGGATCTTCACGATCTATGTACAGTATCTTCTGTGCCTAAAAGTGGACCATCTCCATGACATGGAGATCGTGGGATCTCTGATGCAGAGCTCATGGAGTGGGAGGAGGTGAAGCTGAAGGGGTTGGTCTGTGTTACTGCAGCCTGACATTTAAATATGGGTTAATACTCATGGACCTCAGCTTTTGGTCACCTGCATTTGGCATTCTGCACTGCAGAAATGGGGCCACTTTCCACCCAGCCTGGTCAGAAGAGGTTGGGAACTCCAGAAAGCAACAGAAAAAGCTGGTTGATGCTCACCCTTGAGATATCTCCTGGTTTGCATTTCCCAGGACCGAATTCTGAGTTTCCTCCTCTTGCTACCAAAATCAGTGGTAGTGGCCCTCAGCCTGCCCCCAGTATGGGAAGCTTCAATGCTTGACACTAACATGCAAAAAAACAGAGCTCCACACTCTCATCCCAGTGACAATAAGGACAATAATAAAGCTACAGGTTCGTGGGGTTTGGTTTGAATTTGGGGTTTTCTTGGTTTTGGTTTGGGTTTTTTTTTCTTTGTTTGTTTTATTTTTTTTTAATCTGTGTTAAAGAAATACTTCCGGAAATTTAACCTTGTGCTTTTCCCATGCAAACACCCAGGTCCTTGTCTCACCAGCCCCCACCTGCAGGAACAGCCTTCTGCTTCCTACTGAAGTCCTGTGGGAACAGTCCCTCGTTTTTAGCCATAAAAAAACCCTGTGGGATTTGGCTTTGGATCATTGGGTGAATCAGAGAGTAGGGAAGCTCACAGGGGATTTCAGAAACTTTGGGATCCTGGAGATAGAGAGATCAGAGGTAAAAATCTATATTTCATCTGCAGCATCTCACCGACGTTTCCAGCAGCTATAGGAAAAGAAGAGCTCTCTGAGAAATATGAAAATGTCAACTAAGAACGATGTTTTATTTATACCAGGCAAGGAAGGTTTTCGTTTCACATAAGAAAAAAAAAGAAAAGGCATGTGTGTTTGTATAAAGTCTTGCTCAGCCGTTCCGGGACTCCCCGGCTGCTACCAGTGAATCAGAGGGAGTTTGTTGCACAGAGCGTGTTTCCAGCGACTTACACCCCAGCCCTGGTCCTGGCCTCAAGGTGGGCAGCAGGAACTCTGCCTCCTTCACCACCGGCTCCAGCAAAGGTCCTTCCAGCCTCTCTACACGTTCCCGGTGGTTAAATAGTGCAGCAAAGCCATGTCTTCTGTGAAACAGAGCACCCAACTCAAGGAGGAAACACCTCTTGGCCTTGCAGTACAATGAGAGAGTATCCACCACATCTTTCACCACTCTTGTGAGGTGTCCAGACTTTGAGCCAGTTCCTAGCACCAAAGTTAACATTCAGAGCAGATTTTTTCCTGTTGCTTATTGATATTTGCGCTACTTGGGGTCCCAAGGGAGATCAGCATTCAGGATCCTCGGCTTAGGAATGACAAATTCATTGTCCTGTTCTTAGCCACGTACTGCTGACAGCAAATCATGAATGTGGGGCTGGGTCAGGGTCCTGCTGGTGGTGGTGGAAGTTCAGGGCAGGAGTGTTGCTTTCATGTAGTCACCAAAATCAGTTAATGCAGTTTTGGAGACCCCTTTCCTCACTCTGAGTCACACCATGAGTGAACCTCTCCCCTCTCATACCTGTCTTTTGACTTTCTTTCTTCCCCCTTCATCTTCTCCCTCCATCGTCTCTTCTGCTCTTCTTTCTTCCCTTTTCCCATGAGGACTCTCCATCCTTGCTGTCTGTGCTCTCACACGTGGTCCATCCCCCCTGCCCAAACACCAGGGCTCTTCACTAACCCATCCCATGGGAAATGGTGGCAGCAGGTCCCAGGCTGAGCACAGCTTCTGTCATGTCATAGTCTGTGGAAAGGATGTTTCCTTCCCAAACCCACCCAAGCCTCTTGCTGTGGAGGATACTCCCATTGAGGGGGTTTCAGAGAGTCATAGAACACTTTTGAGTTGGAAGGGACCTTAAAGCCCATCCAGTGCCACCCCTTGCCCTGGGCAGGGACACCTCCCACCAGACCAGGTGGCTCCAAGCCCCCTCCAACCCAGCCTTCAACTCCTCCAGGGATGGGGCAGCCACAGCTTCTCTGAGCAACCTGGGCCAAGATCTCACTATCCTCATAGCGAAGTTCTTCCCCACAGCTCAGCTCCATCTCCCCTCTTTCAGGGTCAAACCCTTCCCCCTCATCCTAGAGCTCCCTTCCATCAAGAGTCTCTCCCCAGCTTTCCTGGAACCTCTTGAGGGACTGGAAGGGGCTCTGAGGTCTCCCTAGAGCCTTCTCTTCTCCAGGCTGATTCCTCCCCCCAAGTCTCTCAGCCTCTCTTCACAGCAGAGGGACTCCAGCCCTCCCAGCATCTCCATGGCCTCCTCTGGCCCCATTCAAACAGGTCAAACAGCTTCCTTTCTTTTACTGGGAGGACCATTTGCTCCTTTAGAGGGACATTTTGGTGGAGGGAGGGGATGCTTGACCTGCCTGGCCTCTGCTCTGCTCTCCCACCTCCTGCTCGGGCATAGAGACCAGGACCCAACCATCAGCAGAGACGCACCAAGGGAGTCCCAGGCTCCAGTCTCTCCCGTTAGAGACCCAAACCTCCCCGCTGGGAGCTGGGGGAGGCAGCCCAGCCTCCCCTGTGTGGGCTAATGGCTTCTGATGACTCTTCCCGGAGATGCTTCAATTGTCTTTGCCCGGGTTTCTCCCTCGCAGGCTCCTCTCTGCGCCTCTTATGTACTGATTTAGCCGCTCTGCCTCTCTCCTGCAGCCAGCGTCTGGGAGCGCTGACTACCCCCGGGTTCTTGCATGGATTTTTTCTTACCCTAGCTGTGCTCTTTGGTTCAGATCTAAGCGAGCTCTTCAAGCCTGTACGTCTTTATTAAAAGACACAGCTCAAGGAGAGGGTTGGGGGCTGGGGAGGGGGGGTGGAAGGCTTCTGGATGCACTCTGTAGCCAAAACCATGGGAAACTTCTGCTCTACAACTGTCTGCAGCCCCCCCAGCAGCTGCGGGGTACAGCCATCCCCAGCAGCAGGACACGGGGTCAAGTCCTCCGGCCATGACTAATTCATCGCCAAGGGGCAGACCCTCTGCTTGGAACCTTTGTGCTGCTGTCTCCTCTGGTGTAAAGGCAGGTGGACAGACAGGGATATGTCTCCAAGGGGTGCAAACCAGCCCAGGAGGGGGCAATGTGGGGGGTGGTGGGCACTCTGATGGAGATGCTGAGTTGCCTTCCCCCGCAGCTGGTGGAGGAGCCCAGCTCTGCTGTGAGAGAGGGGATGAAAAGCAGTTGGTCTATTGATGATACCAGCTTATGAGGAACAGGTTTTCCTTGGGAAACTTTGAGCCCTGGGTCAAATTTTGTTCTCAGATGCCTTGGAACCAAGGCAGTTTTTCCAGGCAGTGCTGACATTGACCAAAGCCAAGGCTCTGGGAGTCCCTTTGCCTGGTGCTGGGACATGCAGCCACCTCTGGTGGTGTAGCCACCAAGGCTGCCTGGCCCCAGGAGCAGGGACTGAGCCGGACCCCAGTTTCTGGGCACAGACCTCCAGCCTTGCCTTCTTGCAGAAGCTGCCAGGAGCTGTCAGTGACTGCAAGGGATGAGAAAAAGGTTTGCTTTTCCCCCAAGAGCTGGTGTCCCATCGAAATAACACTGTCATGGAGGAGGGCAGAGCCTCAGACACAACCATGGACCTGTCCCTGTGATGTACAGACCCTGGAGCCCCAGACAAAGGCTCTGGACTTCCTGCCATCCCAAATCAACCCCACAATCCAGTCTTTTCATTCTCTCCTTGCCTGGAAGGGTGCTGTTAAGCAGCTGTCACACTCTCCACCAGAAGCAGTCACATTGCCAGGGGAAGGGGCTGACGTTTGCCATGATGACTGCGCATCCCCCTCCCAAAACCCCCCACCTGTCCCCCATGAATGACTGCCTGTTGGAAGAGACTCACTGAGCCAGCCACGTGCTTCATAATGTCAATTGTAGTTCAGTGTTAATTATTTATGATAAAACTTCATAATGTGCTGTTAAATGGGCTGCAGGATATTTTGATTAAATTAAGGAAACCTCCCTCTGTAGGGCCTTGCTCTTTGGGCCTCGCTGAGAGCAAAGGTTCAGTTAAAACTTAGGAGCTGTGGTCTCTGCCTCTGGCCCCCAGTTATTGTGATCGTGGGGTCATGGAGATCAGTTCAATAGCTCAGCCTCGTTGTTTCCAACTGTATAACTCTCAGTGAAGTGTTGACAAAGAAAACTTCAAAGCTGTGTCTGCAAAGTCTCCTTGAGCCTGCAGAGAGTCTGGGACACCAGTTTTGCTGCCTCCTGGTCCTTGCACACACCACATGGCCATACATCCCTGCCTCAGTGGGCCTGAGGATGCTTCTGGGGCAGCAGTGCTCTCATGGCCCTTGCAGTGCCTTTGCATGGTCAGCTCTGGCCAAGCAAATTGGCCTTGGTCTCCTACATGGACTGGTCTGGCTGGTCTTACACCCTGCAGAAATGTGAGCCACCCCAGTGGGGACACCCCTCCTGCTCTTGGTTGTTGAAGGCAACTGGTCCCCAGGCCACTTGTCCCTTCTGGAGACACTGGTCCTCAATACATCTTCCCAGATGGAATGCCACCTCTGCCAAGCTTGGGAGCAAGAACTTGGTCTGCTTGGCTCCAGGGGTGCTCAGAAGCATGCAGGTAGGGGTAGATGGTGCTTCCACCAGCCCCTCGTCCCTCAGGCTCTGCACAGCTCTCACATCTACTGTTCTGGGCCCCTGAGACAAATAGGTGCCCTTTGGGTGGACCCTGGATCAAGCTTGGCTCTCTAGCACCCTACCACGCTCTACTGCTGTGTTCACATGTAGCAGGGGATGGCTCTGTGCTTTCTAAAAGCAAAGGGGTCCTGCTCAGCCCTGCCAGATGATATTAGTGTCCTGAAAGGTGTCCCAGCTGGGCAGGCTCAGCAGAGTCCCCAGCTGATGCTTTGCTGGAGGTGGGGTTTGTAAACCACCCTTGGATGGGGTTTCTTCTCTACTGTGTCTCATCCTGCCACCTTGCCAGGACACCCAGGACTCCTCTGTGCAGAGAGGGTTGGAAAAGCTGGAAAAGAGTGTGAAAGCAAGACATGAACTCCTGTCTTCCTACAAGGGACTCGTTCCATTTACAGCCATGCTGGGCTGGCACAGTTATGAGGGGCTGGAGTCCAGGCATTGGAAAGGAGAGAAGATAGTTTCTTGGGTTCCCAAGGGAGCGTTCCCAGCTTGGTAGCCTTCCTTGTGAATGTCATTTTTGCTCATCTGAAAGTCTCAGTCTTCTCCTGCAGCAGGCTATACCCCATGGAGTTCCCAAAGCCTTCAGTCCTTTGCTGTGAGTATTCCATGGGAGCAGAAATTAATCCAGCAAAGCATGCCATGTTCCCAGCCGGAGGGCAGGGAAGGAGATAAACCGGGGTTAGAAGAACCCTAAAGGAGCTCGCTCTTTGGGTTGGTCTCACACTCCTCCCGTTGTTTCATGCCTTGGTGCATCTCAAGCCTACCATGAAGTCGTGGAGGAGCAGCTCCCACAGGCATCTCCTGACCCCAGAGGTGGGACCTTCCTAAGGCAGACCCGGCTCTGCTGTTGTAGACTTTGTGTTCGTGCTTGTGGGTGGCGTTAGCACGGGCCGAGCCTGGCTGGTGACACAGAAGTAACCCCCTGTCCCCATTGCACTCACTGTGATGGCTACAGCAATCCAAGGTGATTTTCAGATGCTCCAGACAGACTTGTTTTTGAAGCCTCGTTAAAGAAGCTGATTGACACAGCTCTGACAGAAGAGGCATTTTGAACTCTTACCTGAGTATCCCCTTCGGCCATGCTGCTTCTTCCCATTCTCCCACCATTTATTACTAATGTATTGTATTGACACGGCTCACTATACTTCTCATGAATGAGGGAACCTCTCCCTCCCTCGACTGCTGGATCAATGTCCTTCCAGACCAAATTTCATGCCTCCAATTTTTGCCAACCTTGCTCTTTCCCTGCTCTTTCTACTGCCAAGAAAAAAAAAAAAACCCTTGATTAGTAAACGTTTGGGTCCACACCATGAGAAGAGGCTTCCTCTGTGTGGGTGAGAACCTTTGCAAGGGACACAGAGCACATGTTGGGCAGTGTGATGAACTTGCCCAAGGGGTCACTACACCGTCTGCTGGCATCCCTATCCCATGGTAATGCCCACATGCCCACCTTCCCCACTTCTAGCTGTGCCATTTGATACTGGCACCATCAGCAATTGGAGATCTGACCCCAGATACCCCTGGCTTATGAAGTATATGAAATTATAGACGTAGTAGGAGCAAACCTAAGCAAGTTACCACCTCTTCTGCTGTTGCTGGAGTGCTTGCACCCAAAGGATCAACTCTCATCACACTACTGACTGCAAAAAAAACCCTGTAGGGGGTTGTGCACCCTGTAGGTGGGCATAGTTTATCACCGACAGTCTGCCTTGCAATGCCCAGGGCCAGTTAGTTAAAGTGTCCAATATGGCTGAGCGCTCAACTGCCCGGGCACCAAAGTTTCTGGGAATAACAACCCCCAGAAGCTCAGGCAGAGTGGTCCCTGTGGTGAGGTCTCAGTGTCAGACCAGTCTAGTTATTCTCAGACGAGAGCATCTCTAGCTCCTCTCTGCTCCTTTTGTCACATCAGGCAAAGTCCCCTGTGTGTGGCACTGTGCTTTTGTCTCAAGTAGCCTCCTGGTGCAAAGGCAGTCTCTGCTGACAGACCACAGATATAAATAAACCAGTTGTGGAATGACGACCCTTTGGTGTTAGCACTTTTATCCATCTGACCCTAGCAGATGTCTTCAGGCCATCCCTATGAAAACCTCTGTTTAGCTCTGCTTCAGCTTTGTTTTCCCTCCCGTCCTCCCTCCCTCTCTTCCATCTCCAGTCTAGATCTTGCCCAGTTTGCAGTTTCGCTGCAGTTCTCCCTGAGATAATGCAAGAGCATCTCCTCCATCGCTGGTGGTCACCACCCACCTTGTTTGTGCTCAGTGGCAGGGCAAGGGGCTGACAGTGTCCGCTGAGCTCCAGCTCCTTCTTCTGCTGGGCTGGAACCCCACAAGGAGAGTGGGTGATGTGGTGGCATCACCCAGGGACAGTACCAGGGTCTGGCTGTGACCTGGAGGGCTGTGGCTTGGGGAGGGCAGGGGGGAGAGGAGTAGTGGCCTGGTTTGAGGTAAAACAGAACCAATTTTCTGGTTTATAATTTTTATTTTTATTTTTTTAGCTGGGCCTCTTCTAACTCACTCAGCTCTGGAATTAACAGCAGATTCGTCAGAAACTGCTCACTCTGAGGGTGAACAGGCCTGATCACACCCAGGGATGGTGCAGAGAGGCCCTGGCTTATACTCATTGCTGTGACAACCAAGGGCAGGGAATTTTGGTATTTGCCCCGTTGGAGGGTCAGAAGCGGAAAAGCCTCGAGGGGTCACCCCTGTGGGGAGGAGGGGACAGGAGAGGGGACCCCAAACTGACCAATTGGAGGATTCCATCCCATACACATTCTGCTCAGTAGAAAAGTTGAGGGATCAAAGGGTCAACTCTCTTTCTTCGATGGCCAATGTCTGAGGAGGACCCTGTCTGTTCGTCTGCTTCTGACCCTGATCCCAGCATTCCTGACTCCAGAGCTGGAATCCAGCTCCTGTCGGTCACAGAGTCCAGTCTGGGACTTTTTCTGATGCTAGCGACATGATCTTCATCCTGGGAGCTTCATATGGTTTTCTATATATTGTATGTATTTCATTATTTTCTTCCTTTTTTTTTTTAATTTGTTTTAATTTTAGTATCAATACTTCATTAAAGTAGTTTCATTAATTCTAAACTCATAAATTTTCTTATACTCTTCCTCTCCTTTCTATTTTTGCGGGGAGGAATGGCCATCTCTCAGTCTGGTTTAGGTAATTTTGGCTGAAACCATGACAGGAGGTCACCCCGCAAGGACTCTGGACAGAAGAGAAGCTGCTTCTCTGCCTTTCTCTAAGCACCGACGACACATGGACATTTGGTGGCTGGGGACAGATCTCAGCGTATCAGACCCTTTCTGCTGGACAAAGCTGGAGTCAGGTGTAAGCCACGACCACCAGCAGCAGAGGATTTGATAAAACCCTGCTCAAAGGCATCTTTCCAAAAGTGGAGGAGAGAGGACTTGGGCTGGTTGGCAAGGAGCTGCTTTCTGCTCCCCAACAGAGCCTTCTACTCCCGTAAGGCTGCTCGCCCCTTAACAACAACAACAAAAAACAAAAAGAAAAAAAGAACATTAAAACAGCACCTGCAAAGCGAGCGCAGAGAGAGAGAGAAAACAAAGAATCCACTTAAAACGGAGTGGGAGGGAGGCGGGAAGGGGTGACTGTGCACTTTGCAGGGAGTGGAAATGCAGCTTTGCCTCTGCGCCAAGCCTTGATGGCTTCGTTCTGCTTGGTAAGGCTCTTAGCTCCTGCAGGCTGGAGCCAGCCTCCCTCCCAGGGCCGGAGCGGCAGGAAGGTGGCCTCCTGCAAGCCACTCCGGGTGGTTAGCTCCATAAAAACCTCTCCCATTCAGGGGTCCAAATTCTGCCGGAGGTTATCCCAGTGGTAGATGCTAATTGCCCTCGGAGGGGTCCAGGTGAAGCTAAACACTGCCAAGAGCAAATACCTCCCCAGAGCTCTGGGTCCCACCGCAAAAGCACAGTCACCGCCTCCACATTAACTTCTTACGGAAACAATAAAGAATCCAGCAAACATTTCCATACAAAGATCTTCTGCCTTCATGCCCTCCTTTGCTAAAATCCTCATTAGACAGCAATTTTCCCTGATGGCCTTAATTTATCAGCTCTGAAACTTACCCGTGAACAGAAGGAGATGTTCAGGAACACGATGCCAGGGGAAGAGAGGCTGGGCATGGGGAGCGCTGGGGGACTGGAGATGCTGGGTTTGATTACTGCACGGTGTCCCAAATCAGGGTACTTGCTGGTTCCAGGCAGTTTTGGGGTGAAAGCAGCCCCTAAAATCACCCTGCTATCCCTCTCCTGTCCTCACTGAGGCTCTGGAGGGGGACATGCCCCCAGAGATGTGTCTTCAGCCTGTCTACACCTCTGTGACCACAGGTTTGACCACTGATGCTGAGCCCAGATAGGGATTGAGGTTGCAGTGTCAGGAAGAAAGTCATCTCCCCAGTGCAGGAGGAGATTTGTGGATGTGCCAACAGTGTCCAAGCCTTCTGAAGAAGCTCTGTCACTTCCACTCACCACAGAGATGCTCCCTAGTCCAGCACCTGAAGTCCTGGTTTATCCCTCTTAGTCATGGACCTCAAAATCTATGGATAATTGGGGAAGGGAAGGCAAAGCAAAGAGCATCCTCAGCCCACTGCAAAAGAAGAGTTCCTGTCTTCACTCTTTCCTGGAAGAGGGTGGGGGCCTGGGCAGTTCCCCATCTGTGCTTCCATGATGGCCAAACCTTTCCCTCCACCCCCACCTCAGTGTAAGAGGGCCCGATCCTGGCCTTATATTTTAGTACTTCTGAGTAGAGCACAGCCCTGTCCACCAGGGACACCTTCTCTCACGGTGCCCAACTTCAGACCTCTCTTGCCTCCTTCCTACCGGGGCTCGTGGTGTGCCCTCTGGAAGGGGAGCTCGGAGTATGGGCAAAGCCAGCACCAAAGCTCTGGTCGGAGGGTAGCAAACGGCCACTGCTCCAGCAGCAGCCCCTGATCGATCCTCAATGTCCCTCACTGCAGCAGTGGAAAGAGAAATGCTCCCACTGACGATGCCACCCTCTGCTGATTTTGGAGGGCTCTTTCCTTTCTTTTTCTCTTGCCCTTTTTTTTTTTTTTCCTCAAGCTTTTCTCTTCCTCTTTTTTTTTTTTTCTTCTTTTTCTCTTTTTCTTCTTACCCCCCCACCCCCCTTTGCAGCCTCTGTTCTTCATCCATTATTTAGGCTTTTCTGACTGTAACAGCAACATTCGCCTTGTATACCTTGTGTGGGGTTTAAAATATAGATAAAAGCAGAAGGTCGGACTTGAAACACAGATTCTGACGGTTGCTGCTGACTTTGTCTGGAAGCTACAAAATCTGGAGCTGTCTGTGCCCAGTGATGGTATTGGTACCGTTGGGTTTTTTAGGATGGGGGTTTTTTTATTTTTTTTTCCTCTGGTTGATATTCCTGCAAACCGTCTTGGTATTTGATGTTTTCATTCAGCCTTTCAGTTTCTAAAAGTTCTGGGGCCTGGCTGGCTTCAGGACAGGGGAGCTGGACTCACACAACTTTTGCTTCGAGGCTGGAGGTCTCATCCAGACCCAACCTGGCAGAGACGGCAAATTCCTGCTGCTCTCCTGCCCGAAACAAGCTGGGGAGAACCAGGTGGGTGTCTCCATCCAGGATCCAGTGGTCTCTAATTGGCACCTCCAGTAGGAGATCCAACAAAGCTAAGGACTTTCCCTTTCAATTATAAATGCCCATGTTTCTTTTATGTCTGCTTTCTGCAGCCGCCAAAGCAATTGGGTTGTGAGGACAAATGTTTGTGGGAAACAAATTTCAAAGTCAATGTGGGAACAGTCCCAGAAAACATACTTTCCATTTGATGGGGCAGCAGGGCAGGCAGGGCATCCTTCCAACCAGCAGAGAGAGCTGTGCCATGTGATAAATAGCCCACCAATTGCAAATGAGCTCCAATTTTGAATATTCATGATGGATGCGAGGATCTGCTAATGAGGCTGAGTACAAGTGACCAATGAGGAAATTGCTCAGCAGTTAGGGACATTCCTCAAGCACAGGAAAAGAGGTGAAAGCCAGCAAAGAAGACGTGATTATGTGTTATTCACAATGCTTGCAGTTCAGAAACGTACAACACACACTATTAGGAACCAGAAGGTCCATCCTCCCTGAGTCTATTATCTTAAAGTGACGTGCACATGATTCCTTTATTCACTTTACTGATGCCTGAACGCAAAAGGCTGATGGTAGACATCAGTCTAACAGAAGGATCTCACAGAAGAGACTCCATCTTTTGATAGCTTGGAGGGGTTCTAGGGAAGAAATCACCTCATAAGCCCCATCAGATGTCACAGCCCCGGGCAACTTTTAAGGGCAAGAACAGCCCATTGGCAGCAGGCACCACCCAAGGGAAGAGCTGCAGTTAAAACACAGAACGTGGTGGTTTTGCTGGATAAACTCAGTGAGAGAGGGATGAGAAATCCATCAGCTGGGTTGCTGGGAAGTAGGAGATGTCTGGGTGCTTGGTCTTCAAGGCACTGGTTCTTCTCCAAGATGGGGCAGCAGGTGAAGGTGATCCTCAAAGAGGTGCTCGTTTTTCATGTCAGTGAGATCCATGCAGGCAGAAGAACACCCTGCAGTAGAGCTAGATGTTTTAATGGCAGGTATTGTTACCACGGCTCCATAGTCCATCTGGCACTCTCAAAATAACTTTGTTTTTTTCACTCTAGCCCAAGGGGAAATGCGTCTCTCAGGATAAGGCTGTGGTTTCATCCCAGGCACTGGCTTTATCCAAACAGGATTTTTGGAAATCAGTTTGGAAAACAGAAATCTGTTTCAATCAGTCAATGACTTTGGTGGTCATTGGATGATCTGGGGCACCACTGACCCCAGTGAGACTACGGCAGTTGGGGTGGGAGAAAAAAGGCTGGGCAGCCTTGTTCCTTGAATCTAGTGACTACAGTCTTTTGAAGTACATCATGTAGCACTCTCCAAAAGTCCCACTGTGCAGTAGATGGGTGATATCTGGGGCATGGGCCAGTCCATGCTGTGTGGTTACAGCAGCTCTGGGAATGGCTGAGGAGACACAGTCCACGAACGATCCATCATCAGGAAGAGTTGTACTCTTCCAGCATCTTCAAGTGCAGCATCCCCTTCGCTGTGCCTGCAAGTCATCAGGCAGAGGAGTTACGCTGAATGTGAGACAGAAGATGCACAAATACAAATACAATAGAAAAACAATCCCCTTAAAATAGAAATAAAAAAGCAATAGGAAAAAAAAATTGCTCTTTGAAAGGGTCTCCCCAAAACCAGCAGCTGGACCAGGGCGCCACAACAGCATGGGTTAAAATTAGCCTGTTGCAGGTTTAGGAGATGTTCAGAAAAAGCATTGAGAAGCATCCCTAAAATCCTTGATGTGTTATCTTTAATTTATCAACAGGTTGGCCGCGCCAGGTCCACAATTCATTTATTCTTCCCAAGATCTTAAACATCAGAAGGAAACAAAGAAATAAGACTTCCAGTAAATCTGCTAATCAGAACTGATGAAACACGGACATCATTAAGCTCAGGAAGTCTTGTGTTAGGAGTACAGGGCTCTTTTTATCTACACAAAAGTCTCTCTTCAAATCTTATGGAATTCCTGGTCTCAGTGGCAGGCTGAATAATTGCCCATTTTTAAAGGGCCTTCTTTCCTCCGATGCTCAGTACATTTGGGAATCCATTTCCATTCTGATGCTCTGAGCATTCTCTTTCTGACACCTAAAGCTTAGGTGACTATCCTCACCCTTAAACACTGAAATATAAAAATCACTGAATATCCTGAATATCCCTACTGTCCCTGACGAGGCTGATGGGAACTGTGAGTCCCTGATGCCCTGGGAAAGGAACCCAGAATTTTTACTAAAAGGGCTTTCATCTGGATTTTGGTGGCAGACACACGATGTCCCAAGTTCAGCCTCAAGCTTTTCTGCTTCTCCTGGTCCTGACAGATACCGAGTGCTTGATGCTCCCACCGATGGCTGTGGGGACTGAAGACACCCCAGTTTTCCAAGACCAGGTCCTCTGCATGCAATAACCTCTCAGAAGCCTGGTAGTTCCTTTTGTTTTCTTCCACCGGCACTGTCCATTTTGCCTTTGGCAAACATTGATTTTCCGCAATTCCCCGACGCCCTTATAAAGCAGCTGCCAACACGGCTCCCTCGTGGGCCACTTCTTTTATTTGTTGAACAAAAGAATCATCAACATTGTCTTCAGTGATGTTTGGCGAGTGGAGTCTAGGACTAGGATGCCGAGCTCCCTCTCCTGGCTGCCGGATCAAAAAGAATAGCTGAAAAGTCCCCCGCACCTGGCAAATCTGAGTTGCCGGGCTCTGGCTGAAGAAGGAACAGCCCTTCTAGCTGTTTTGCAGAATTTCAGATTTTGACTTTAGGGGGTTTGGGTTTTTGTTTTGTTTTGTTTTGTTTTTGTTTTGTTTTTTTGGTTTCTTTTAACCCCATGGAACTTGTTGAAAAAAGAGTCCAGGTGGAACATTTTGGAGAGAAGTATTAATTATCCACGCGCTGAGTCTGCTCCCCCTTTTCTCTCGCTATTAGAGAGCACATCCCAACGGGCAAATAGCACTGAGGGTTTCTGCAGAGGAAGTCACCCTTGTCTCCTGCTGACAGTTATTGCTGGAATGCTACTCCATGGGGAGAGTGCAGAAAAGAACACCCACATAGTTGCCTGTCCTGGTTTGCCAGGGCAGAGAAAATCCCCACTTCTCTTCCAAAGAAAGAGAATTAACTTTTCTCTCAGTTCCTGCCTGAAATCACACCAGCTCTCACGTGTGCAATGAGGGGTGAGCAAGAGCATAGATAGAGATGAAGGGTCTGGATCAGCCTATCATGAGATGTGGCCAGTGAAGGTCAGGCCAGTGTGGCCCCGAAGGGTGCTGGAGGGCTCATGGGTGGCTACATCAGAGAGATGGTGTCTGCAGGACCAGGGAGGCAACAAGCATCACTGGGGGCTCACAGCAGGAGAGGAGGGAGCGTGGCCACTCAGAACCTTCAAACCAAAGGCACAGCACAGGTGGCAGACACAGCTTAATTCCACAAGACCTTTATATATCTCCAACTGACCTTTGCCGTTCCCAAATCAGGACTGTCTACCTCCCTCTTTAGCAATACCTAATGGCCCAGCACATGCTGCAGGCTGGGGAAGTCTGGTTTTAGTCTCGAGCTGGGATCCTATAGGAATTTGGACTGAAAAGCTCACAGCTCCACATTTACACGGAGGAGTAAAAGCTCTGATGTCTTTGAAATACTTTGTGAGGTGTGTGTGTGCATCCCGCTGCACCCTCTGCAAGTAAATGTGTCTCACAAAAACAATTTGTAAAATTCAGGAAGCCCTGGAAAACTTTTAGTCTCCCAACAATGTAATTATGTGACCCACCAGGTTGGTTCAGGTTTTAGGGACAATAACGGTACTTGTTGTCCTTAGAAATGGTGAAAGCACCCTTTACTTTACAGGTCTAGCAACTCCCTGGGCTGTGCCCAACCATCCTGGCCCCAGCAGTCCCCATGAATTATGTTACAGCTGCCTCACCTCTCCAGCCTCCATACCCAGGCAAAAGCAAGGAGCAAGTAAGTCGCCACCAGGCTCCAAGAACGAGCATCATCATCCTGGGAATTGTTTAGAAAAGGTTCAGGTCAGGACACTGCCCAGATTGTCCATGAATTGTCCACAAAAATGAACTATTCTCATCCATGGGCATAGGTGACCCACTCCATCCATCTGTCCTGGACCATTTGTCATCATTGACTACAAAGCATCAACCTTGCCATAGCCAGAGACGGGCCAGTGCTCTGATGGTCACCTCACATCTACCAACATACACCTGAGTAGAGAACACCATGAAAGCCTACACCTTAGGTAGACCCCCGATCACCTGCTTGTTTGCCCAAATAATTTATTTCTTTGAAGCAACTTCACTGCTTCAACCCCATTTTCAAGGCAGACGTAGAAGAACAAGGAGACTTACAGACAGAGCTAATAAAGATGGCCAGAGGTGCTCAATAGTCTCCTCCTTAGAGCAATTAAGCTGCCATCTTTTTTCCATTGGCTGGTAACCTTGTGGCATACACTGGCCACAAACCCTCCCACCCTTCTCCTGTGATTGTCCAACACCCTACACCTCTCAACCTTCTCTTTCCACCGCAATAACTCACCGTTAGCCTTCTGCTCCTTCTGTAGCACACCTCAGGGGCTTTTGGGCAGAGAGGACTCCATGAGAAGTGTGTGGGCTGGAGGGAGATGGATGTTTTGGAGAGGGATGTGTGGCGGTCCTGGAGCTGGGCTCAGGCATGGCAGACCGTGGCTCACTTTCTCCATCTTCAAGACGGACCCAGGACAGGGAGACCGGGTGGTGGATGCTGATCACAACACTTTCTCACCGGTGTCTTTCATGGCCAAATCCTGCCCGAGACTTGTTCTGACAAGGAGGGAAAATGAGCTTCACAGAGTGTTGAGCAGCTCAAAGGAGGAAGGAGCTTCCTATGTAAAAGGGAAACGAAAGCTTGGCAGCAAGGTCACCTCCACTGCCTCAGGCAATCTGGGGGATGACAAAAGTTGAGACATGTAGCACATCGGCAGAAGACAAAAGCCATCCCTGGAGGGCAGAAAGACAGGGGGAGTGCACAGCATACAAGAAATTTAATGTAGGGAAAGCCATAAGGATTGCTGCCATTTAAAGAACACCCTCCTGTGTGGATAAAAAGGCATAACGGCTCAGAGGAGCCTTGGCCAGGATTCTTCAGGGCCATTTATGCTCCAGACCTGGCACTCGATCCTTGTGATGAGTGATGGTGGGCACATGGCCCAAGTTGCCCCAGAAGCACAACTAATTGGGGGAATTTGGACCTTGTACCCAGGTCTACAACTGCTTTCCACTCTGCCCACACCACCTGAGTCCACTGGGGATGGGTGGGAATTTGCAGTGAACGAAAATGCAAGGCTCAGTGAGCTTTTCCCAGCACCTGAGCTGTACCAACATGGGGAAATAGTTTGGCTTTGTCCAGGAACTTATTTCTCCTTGCTGAGGACTTGTGACTGTCCCTTTCCACTAGTCTAACTGTTCCTAAGACCTGAAGAGTGAGGGTAACTGGTGGGAGAAGTGCAAATGGTCTTAAAGCCAAAGGCGCGTGGGATGCAGATGGTTCTGCTGCAAGAGAACAGCTGGGATGTGCAGAGGTTTTCCAGAGACACAGAGGGGGAAACGGGGTGGACAGTGTCTAGGCCCAGGCTGCAGGTTTTAGCAGAGCAGAAAATGGGAGGTCACTCAGTGCAAAGTGCTTGGCACAGACAGAGGAACTGGGAATTTGTTTTGGGGTCACATCACAGACTGCACCAAGACGGTGCATCTGGAGTTGGAGTCGTGGGGATCATTTTATTGCTGGGAGACAGGCTCATCCCAGCCCTGCTCCGGAGCAATGAAGGAAAAACCAGTCTCGGAGGCGTTGATTCAGAGCTTCACAACCACGGGTGCTCTGAGGGCAAAGGGGAGAGTGAGGAGAAACCAAGGCTGAACTCTGCAGGCTGCCAAGATGTCCTGCACTGGAGGACAAAGCCTTTCTCCAGCCTCCCGGGGCTGAGCTGGCTCCTGGCTCACTCAGTGGCACTGAGTGAACATCGTCCCTCTGCATCTCAGGTGGGTGCAGTGTGTCAGCACAAAGGTGTCTGCAGAGAGAAGCAGCTTCGTGTTCCTGCTGGAAGCTCTGGTGAGGAGGATCTCACCTCCCAACCCTCCGAGGACCATGGTAAAGCAGAATTTGCCCAGACGAGCTGGATTCTGAGTAACTGCAGCATTTCAGGGGAATTCATTCAGGCACCTGGATGACTAAGGAGCACTAAAATCCTCCCCTCCTCTCTTATCACCCACGTTCCTTCAAAATCCCTCTCCTGGGTACCCAATTCACTGGGGATCCTTGAAGATCCCACCACGGAACAAAGGTGTCTTCCAGCTCCAAATAAAAGCAGAGTTAAAGTGATGTGTGGGCAGCTTGGAAGCCGGTACCGCAGCAATATCTTTCAGCCAGGCAGCTGTATTTCCCCTTTCTATCACACGCATTTAAAAGCTTTTAAGAGAACAATCTATTCCTTCTGCTGGCAAACCCAGTGCTGGGCTGTTCTCTGGGATCTTAAATCATTTTAAAATACAGAGCAATATTGTTTTAAAAGCCTTTGCTCTCTCCTGGCTGGAGGAAGCCCCGGTGCAGCTCAGCAAAGCTCCCCACACTTGTGAGACACCAGCTCAGGGGCTTTCTGGGGATCCATTACGAGCCAGGAAAGGGCTGGGTGCTGCCTGACAATGACAATGCACCGGTACAAGCAAGGGTTTTGTCACTACGTCATTTGTAGGCACTCCACAGCCCAGACACTCCTGGTTTTTGTCACTTACTGCATTAGATCACTACGCTCAGGGTAGCTTTTTCATTTCATACTTGCTAAGCTGCTTAAGAGCAAGAACGGATGGTTCAGCTGCAAAATTCACCTTCAGAGAGCGAATGTACCCAAACTCCTGGCTGGCCAGGCAGAGCTTCAGCTGCAACCTCCTTGATCTTGCTGTTCTCACACAGGCTTTGATTTCAAGCCCAGGTAATTAATTTCTCCCACTTCATCCTTTGCGCAATACATTGCCACGTGCTCCCAGGCAGAGGAACAGGAGTGGTGAACTGGAGACACTGGGCAGACCCAGAGGGCAGTACCTCCTATTGCAGGGGTGGGAATGCAGCTGCTATTTCATCTTTCCCTTGCCAGCAGCCAAAACTTTGAGCCATTTTCAGTCCCCGTGACAGCTCCAAGGACATCAGCCTGTGCAGCAGGGCCTCCAGATGCCACCCTTTTAGTGGCTGTCCTTGCCAGACCATCCAAGAGATGTTGTCCCCTTGATTTCCTGACTTCTTTCCCCCCATTTTGCCACACGAGGTACGTGGGAAGGGTGATGGGAGGCTGTCCCTGGTGCGACACAGACCTCCCAGCCCCAGCGCAGCCCTTACAGGGGAGTCCAGTCCTTCACTCCCTCACCACCCAGGCAAGGAGAAGAAATGTGTGCTGCTTTCCCACCAGGTTATCCACCAGCAGCCAGCCCTGGAGTCAGCCCATCTTCCCAGTGCAGGTGGAAAACTCTAGCCTTTGATTCATTTTTTTATATTTTTTTATTTTTTAATGTTTTGCCCTGTGTCCCCAGGACAAGCCTGCTGCCTCCCAGGGAGTCAGGATGCCTGCGCAGGGCAACAAGTCACACTCTCAGCAGCACTGGGGAGGCAAAGGAGCCTCTGGTTCCATTATTTCTCCCCTGCATCACAACCTCCTTGGCTGACAGAGGGCAAAGCCTTGTCCCTGGAGCAACAGTCTGTCAAGAAAACTGCCATGGTTTTGGGGTGCAGCACGGAAACAGCCCGTCTCGGGCTGTAGAGGAGGCAGGAGGAGCCCTGACAGTTAATGATGGAGAGGAGAAAGAGGCAATTTCTGCCAAGTGTGGTGGGTGCAGAGGGTCTCTCCTGCTCATTTCTGGGATTTGCTGAGTGGGGCAAGGTCCCCCGTTCCTTCCTGCCCCTCTCCAGAAGGGCTTCGGGCTGGTCTGTTCCCCACCTGAGCCTGTTCCCGAGTTTGCTGAACTTTCTCTGGGCTCAGCCGGGTGGCTGCCAGGGATCCTCCCTCTCGCCGGCGCTCACCGCTTCATTTATCTGCAGGATCAGTTGTAGCCGTATTGATTTTTCCTCTCTCCCTCTCCTCTCTGTGTTTGCTTTTTGAATTATGCAGCGGTGCAGTTTTTCCTCCTCGCGAGGAGCGAGTGAATTGCGGAGGATCAATTGAGCCCTGCCATAGTTTAGTCAGGAATCCCCAGTAGGGGCCAGAAGAGAGAAAGGAGAAGGGAAGATAATGAAGACGGGGTCGATCAATCCAATCGCGGTGCAAAGGAAAGAAAGGAAAAGAAGAGAGAAAGGGGTTTGAATAATCAGTCAGTTTTTCCTCATGCAGTTCTCAGATCCCCCAGTCTCAATCAATAATCAACTTTGACACTCATTGCTTCAGAAACAAACACCAAAAAAAAAAAATCCCCCTAAACTCAAATAACGTGCTTTATCGCATGAGAATAGCCAATGATGCCCTGGTAAAGATGAGGATAGGGATAAGATTTCTTCCCCTTATTCCTCTTCCCTTTTAAAAGTACATATTATGAAGGCTGGCCAGATCTTGGCTGAGCCAAGATGAAAGGAGTGCAAACAGGGCTTTTAGTAGTTTTGTTGTTGCAATTACTTTGCCAATAGTAATGATTTCAAGACAGGACGGAGGACCTTTGATGCTGTGCTGGTGACGTGGACAGAGAGTTGCTGGGCTTGTTCCAGCTTCTGCATGCAAATCTAGACAGAGACGGAACCAGGCATCTGCTTTGCTCAGCTCAGAGTGGGCAAATGAAACACAAGAACGTGCGCGATGGAGACACAGGGACCACAGTCACCATGGCCATGGGGGGACAACACAAGGCAAGAGATGTCCTCAACCATTTCTCTCCATTTCTGTGCTGTGCTTGGAAAGCTTAAGCAGATTTTCACACCTATCAAGGGCTTCTGTGCTAAGTCTCCACAAGCACAAAAAGAATTTCACAAGGTCTCTGGAGATCCCTCTCCATCCGTGTCACCCCTCACTCCCAGAGCACTCTGAATTGCCCAGCTCTGCCCCGCAGCTGGTGGCCACCACACGTCCCTGGGGCTTGGGTGACCAAACCTCTGGGTTCTCCAGGTTTAGGAAATCCAACCTCCCCAAAGCCCTGCGAGGTGACTCGTGGGAGAGCTTACCTGTCCTGGGGCTGCCTTATTTCTAGCTCTGGTTCTGGTTTTTCATTTCAAACAGCGCAGCTCGGGTCCAGTTCAGCTCCTAAAGAAAGCATCATTTAGATCTGGAAGCTCAAGACCTGAAGCTACCAACCCACCATCTGTTGTAAACTTGTGGGAAAACTCTGGAGGACCACCAAGCTGCAGGCTGTGGGACAGACATCTCTGCAGCTCCGCTCCTGCATTTCCAGCCCTGTTGAGAGCAGCACTCCAGTTTGAACCCATACGGGCAGGACAGACCAGTTAACTCCAGCTCACAGTGGCGTGAAAAAATCAGGCAAGCCATGGATGGGGACTCTGAATTATAGACTGTAGATACTTGGCCTCTCTAGCAGAGACTCGTGTCCGGAGGCAACTGGATTTCCTACACTCCAGCTCTTGAAATCAGGACCAGAGGGTTTTTGGGCGACAAAAATGCTGGGACAAGACCTTTTGCAATTTTTAGAGGAAACATTGTTGAGTATCATTATTTCTTCCATTGTCACCTGTACAGGACTTGAAAACCATACGACCTATCCCACTCAGCATTCCCCACGATGCAGGAGAAAATTTGTCCCCTCTCGTCTACATTCCCCTACACTCTGCAGGAACATTATCAACCCTGAGACTCCTCACCCCAGCAGCCTGACCTCAGCCAACAGGTTTGCTGATGAGAAAGGCAGACACCAGGTCAAAAGCTATTGATGGGAGGCCAGGACTGGAAAGAGAGCAGAGCTAGCAGAAAAATAGCTCAGATTCAACGGCTTCCCTGATTAGACTCAGATTAATCTAAAAATAAAGTCATTTCTAAGATCTATGCTTCTGCCAGCATTTTGCCCAATATTACTGAAGGATCAGCACAAGGATCAGCTGTAACAGATTAACCCTTGGGTTAACTGGAATGAAGGCACAGCTCAACCTGGTAGGGATGAAGGTACAGGCCAACACTCCCTGGCCCCATCACAACCCAGGGGAGGGCTGTACCTGTGTGCATCCCCTGCAACCCCTCCCTGACCATGCAGATGGCACTTTGAACCTCCATGGAGCCCTTCCCACCACAGCATCCTCTCCACATCTCCCTGTCCTGCAACCCAAGCACAGTGACTGCTCACACTGGGGTCTGTAAGGGCTTTGCTGGTCCATCCCACCCTGCGTGTGAATAGTGCCTGGCCAGAGCTGGTGGGCATCACACATAAAGAGGGATGGAGACCCCAACAGTTGAGACCCCAAGATGGATGAACCCCCGACAGCTTGCACATGATTGTCTGCAGGGCAGGGAGCTACACCCATAAAACCATGCTTGATCTTTGCCAGTGCTGCCCACTGTATCCTCAGACAGACCTGGCTTTCCCACAGTGCCAGAGCCAAGGTGCCAAGGGACATTTCCTTGGACATTTCTGTCATACCTGGCTGGTGCTTCCCTGCTGGCCATGACCCCTGCTGTGGTAAGATTGTTCACTTTAAGTTGTTGCATACCTTCAAGAGGCTTTTCCAAGTCAACCTTCCCTCTTAGCTTGTTGTCCAGTCCCTCCACTGAGGGAAGGTCACCTCCAACCCATCCTGGGAGCATCACAGATGCCTGAGGAAGGCAGGAGGTCGGGCTGGTCATTGGGCAACACGACGGAAGTAGTTCCTTCCTTGCCTCCTCCCAGAAGTTGTTCCACATTTTCTGCTAATAAGGGCACGGGGAGAGAGAGAGACAGAGAGAGAAGAGGAGAAAAACTGCTCTAAATTATTCATTGACAATATCATTATGTGTCATAACAGTGTGTCTGTGATGGGAAAGAGTGAGTGTGGCAGGGGCTGGGGTAGCAGAGTCCAGGCTGCACAATAGCGAGATCTGATTAAATATTGATGTGCACTAATTGGCTACAGGGTTTCAGGACAGCTTGGGCTTTGTTGGGATCATTTGTATTCTTGCTTTGGAAATGGACCCCCCCACACACATAAACCCAACATTTTTGTGTGCAAGGTTTCTCCCTCCTCCTTTTCCTCCTCCTCCTTTTTTTCATCCACCCTCCCCTGCTTCCAGTCTTCCCGATCCCCCTGTGTGTGTACAAATTAACATGATCTTAACCTCTCCTGATTTTCTACAGCGCTGACATGCTGCCAAAACCTCTGTGCAATCAGGCTAAGCTTGCAGAACTGCTTTTTGGTGCAGAAAACAGGCCTTGCCCTCGTGGACTGTCCTCTCTTTGCATCTGTGTCTGGCCTCTTCCCTTAGCCCTTTTCCTACTTTTGCCCCCAGAGCAGGTGGAAAGTCCTTCCCAGTTATTTCTGCCTTCTGAAATGCTCCTAATCTTGACGTGGAGCCTCCTATGGATTGCACCATAGATCTGAGTGCAAGCCTGGGAGATGTGAGTGGTGTGAGGGGCAGTAGCTTAAAGTTTATAGGCCAGGTCATTTCATGGCTTCGCTTTTACTCTGAGGGTGGTGAGAGCCTGGCCCAGGTTGCCCAGAGAAGCTGTGGCTGCCCCATCCCTGCAGGGGTTCAAGGCCAGGTTGGAGGAGGCTTGGAGCAACCTGGGCTGGTGGGAGGTGTCCCTGCCCAGGGCAGGGGGTGGCACTGGGGTGTCTTTAAGGTCCCTTCCCACCCAAACCATTCTATGATTCTGTGATTCTATGAACTTAAACGTAAGAAAGTCTCCAGTTCTTGGACTGCTCTGACCACAACCCCAGCTGTTCTCAGTGTTCTCCAAGAGATCCATCAAGCAGTGATACGACAGGAGGCTCTCTCTTCCTCTCCACTTGCACCTAACAAACAGGTTGCCACAACCTCACCCATGGGCTGTTCCAAGCCAAGAGCTCCACTACAAACACCAGCTTCTCAGCCACAAGGACCTTCCCTTCAGGATGCCCCACTGAGTCTCATGATCAACCCAAGGTCCTTTCACCCTCTGATACCTTGATAAGAGACCGGCTGAGTTGTCTGGAGCCAGCAGCTGCTCCCAGCAGAACAGGCTCAGAGAAGGGATGGTTCCTCCAGTGCTTCATGCTCTGCTAAATACCTTCATCGGGACTTTTGGCATTTTAATGATGCTGTTTGCAAAAAAGAACAAAAGAACATCCAAGTGAACATCCCCAGTATCAGATCAGGCAGGCCAGAGACCTTGCTAAGGAATTAACTAAACAACATTTTTTTGTTGTTGTTCTTTAGGCTCCTGTTTTTTGATAGTTATGATTAAAATTTTAAAGAAAGAATGACACGCATGATCTACGCAGTCTTTCAGCTGAATGGCTGAGAGGTATAATTTAGGGAAAGGTATTTGCTAAAGATATTTCCCTGGCTGCTTTTAAATAAACCAGGGGGCACTGAGGGAAGTGAGGACTGGATGAAGCACCTTGTGTGCTTGGGTCTGGGCTTCCTTCACCGTGTCCAGTAACACTGTGGTGAGATTTTACTCCAGTGAAATGAAAACAGGGCCTCCAAGAAGGGGCTGGTGAATCCAGCCAGTGTAGCAAGGACAAGACATATGTTAACGAGAGGGTGGATATCAAAGTAAATCACATTCGTTTTCACTAAGGCCTTGCTTCCATTTGGATGAAGGAGCTGGCTTGCTTTGATAAAGTTCATCAAGACAGGATCCAGGAGGTGTGGGCTCAGTTCTTAGCTTTGCCACGGACTTGCTGGGTGGCCTGGAAACATGCCTGCACTCCTTAGCTTCCCTAGGATTTAGCTACCTTGCAAAATCTGGAATATCTACAGGCCAAAGCTGTCCTCTATCTGATGGGCTGAGGGGCAACAGTCTGAACCAGCCAGACACTGTTGTCTACTAGGGTGAATTTACCCACACATTATGTTATCATCCATTTCCCATGTTTCCCAGGGAGAAAAACTCTATTGAAATGTCTCTGTATTTCACAGAAACCTTCACACAAAAAATGATATTAATATTGATACCACTTACCCCTGGAACTGTGCAGATGCCTGTGCAGGAAAGGCACCAAAAGCTGAGATTCGCACCCCAAAACAGCCACTCACTCTGCCTTTTTCAGCCCCTGGTGACTGCCACTCATTACATGAAGGACTTTAATGTTGCCTGCAAACCTGAACAGGGACCCAGAAATTATCCCCTCTCCAGTTAGATCTAATTAAGGATCCTCCAAGAGATGTTTTTTGCACAAACAGTCTGAGATTGGCCTGAGAAAATGAGTAGTGAGTACCTGGGTCTGAGCAAACACCAGCTGCACTTTGCAGACATCATCCTTTCCATCAAAATCTCACATTGATAATTTTAGGGCCACTCTCTGCAAAGTGCTTGCCCTTTCCAAGGCCGTGTGTGGTTCTGAAGGAAAGGGGTGCATTTTTCAGACCATCACAAAGTAAAATGTTTTCTGAGTGGTGTCTCTAGTAAATCTTCCTCCTCCAATTTTCCTGTAGAAAACAGAAGATTTCAGAAAAGGAAAGTCTCATTTGAATAAAGAGAAAACACAAAAAGTGTGGTAAAATAAAAAAAAAAAAGAACATTAGTCTAAAACACACTGAGAAACAATGAAAAATTTTAGAGAATATTACTGGGAATCTGGAGAAGAATCCAGTCAAAGCCCTTGCACGGTAAGGTGTTTTTTCCACCAGTTAAAGAAGAAATGTGATAAACCACTAAAAAGCCATGATAATCCTGGCTGATAGTCACAATTGTGTCCTCACCCAGTACATCCAGTGAAAGGACACAAGTTTAAGGTGATCTCTGTGAAATGAGATGCAGCCCTTCCAGTGATGTTAGTGTAAGCTGGACTGGTGGAGAAGTTGGTGTTTCCACCTACTAAGAGAGAGTTCTCCCCTTCCTGACTCACATGCAACGCCCACCTGTAGGTGGTACAAAGCCCTAGGCTTTTTGATCAGAGGTCACTTTCTATTTTGCCCTAACTGGAGAAGTCTGTTTCGTTAACAAGTGAGATAAAGTCACTTACCACTCCCTTGAGTGTCTTGTTCATCCCTGTGTCTAAAGTGACTACAGCTCCAAAGTGACAAGTTTGAAAAGTATCTAAACATTCATGAGAATTGGTAGGTTCTCCATCTCACAAGGTCTTCAAATCTGTCATAGTGCTCTGTGGAATGCCATCAGAGCCCGGGCAGTGGTCACAAAGGTCAGGCCCTAAGGGGCAGCTCCTTTGGTCCACCAGGTCCAGAACTGGATTCAGGACCCGGGGAGGTACCAGGGGAAGCTGGCACAAATACCTCCCCACAACATTTATCTGTCTGCAGCAGCATTTGGCTTGGGCCCTCTCATGGGAGGAAGTGATGGCTTCATGTTTAAATCTCCCTGCTGGGTCTCCAGCCCCTGATTTGTCCGATCACCTTCTAAACCCATGCAAACCTCCACAGGAGCATTGCAGCTTCACCCTGCCATGTGAGTTACCATGTCCTCCTGCTTGTTCTGAACCTACCACCTGCACGTGAAGGGTCCCAGGTTTCTCTTAGGAGAGATGGTGAGGAACCATGTGCACCTCCACCCAATGACTCTGTTGGTTGACATGGATGAGGGGAAGTCAGGTGCCAAGTACATGAGGGACCTGGCCCAGCCAAGGGCTGACCTGGGTGGTTCTTGAAGCTCCTGTGCTCTCGGGATGAAGTTTGGACTCTTTGTTCTCTTTGCTTTAACGATCCTTCCCCCTCTTCTTTGAAATCCTTTGCATTATTCCTTATAGGAATAAAACAGAGACAAAAAGAGTTTAGCTGGTTTGTTTGTTTATTTATTTAGGACTAGCCCTTCCCTCCCCTCCCGCACCGAGTAGCGCCCACTTCAAAAGGGGCCACGTGCAAGAGTCTCTGGTGGATCCCACGATGTGGGGGAGAAGGAGAAAATGCCTGATTGATTATCAGAAAGGAGTTAAGTGAGATGAAAAATAGAGTGATGGGATTCATTTTAAAAGGGGAAAAGGCCTATCTCAAAGAATAAAACGTCATCAATTTTTTATTAAACAGAATCTTTTCAATAGACAAAATGAGCTCTTCTGTCCTCCCTCATTCACTTGTGTTTTCTCCTTCTTTCCCCCATTTCTGTTTGCCAGTGCTGCCTCCCGCATGGGGAGGTCCTGCTTCTCTTTCTTCCCTGGGTTTGCTAAGAGGTGTGGGGTTAAATGGAGACCTGGACTCCAGCCGTCTGAAGATGTGTTTAAGGCTATTACTGGTCCACCCAGCTGAAATGTGCCTAAAGCTATGGTGATGGCCTCTCATCAAAAGCCCTCTGCTCTTTTCCTCTGGAAATGCTCTCCCCAGTCAACACAAAAAGCTGCTGGCAAGGATAGGGCTGGAGAAAGCCAGGTCTTCTCCCCAGGTCTTCTGAAGAGCTCCTGGGTAACCATCAGCCATTGGTTCCTGCTCCTGCTAGTGGTGAAAGATATTTTCTCTCTCTCCTATGTTTCTTGACTACTAATTAAGTGTTCCTGCCCCAGGGATGGAGAAATCAAGGAGAAGCAGGCAGAGTAAAACAATTTCTTTCCAAACAACCCAAGACAGAGCTGAGATTCAGAGCAGCTTTGGGCTCAGCTGGACCGCAAGATTTCTGGAGATGCTTTAAAAGTCACTTTCCATGTACCATAAAATATACATATAGTGCAGCTCCCCCACCTTACTTGGCACCACGCTACAACCTGCACAACAACTCCTGCTTCTCCTCCCAACCTCTGCCTCGCTTCCCGGTGGGATCTCTTTATTTGCAGGTTTAGAAGCAGGTCCCATCACCTGGGCAGTCCAAAACTCACTCAGCCCCTGTACTGATAGGTTAGAGGAGGGGTGACAGCCTCCACACCAGGTACCACAGGTACAGAGGGGGGTGTTCTAAGGTCTCCCCCTCTCCACCGAGGCATATCAGAACAGCTCACCGCTTCTCCACTCGTCTGCAGAGACATCTGTCCATCTACAGCAGGCCAGAATCCAGACCGATGGCTGCATCCCCACTGCCATCTCGTAGCCTCTCCCATGCTGGTGGCCAGAAGAAGACCTGTCCAGTACAAATAGGCCTGTGTGGGTGACTATGATTTATTCCACTATGTATTTGACTTTATAAACTGTCCCACTGGTTTCCTGAAGCCTGTGCGTGACAAGGGACTGAGTGGGAGGACAGGGAAAACCTCAGTGGTGTGTGTGGATGCAGGTGTGTGGTTGCAGGATGGTCCTTTATCACACAAGGTCCTTTATCACAAGAGGTTCTTTATCCATCTGTCCTGGTGCACTGAGAGGCTGTGTAAGCGTGGGTTTGTGCATGTGTGGTGGTGTGCAAGTGTTTGTGCCTTTGAGCTCTGCTTCCCAAGCCACGGGAAGAGGGGGACACCACCAATTTCACTGTATTTCATAGAATCATAGAATGGTTAGAGTTGGAAAGGACCTTAAAGATCATGGAGTTCCAACACCCCTGCCCTGGGCAGGGACACCTCCCACCAGACCAGGTTGTTCCTGGGGAGCTTGTTGAGCTTGGGGAGGGCACCACACCATCCTCAGGAGGGACTGCCTCCTATGCAACCCATAAGGAAGGTCAGGACCATAAGGAAGGTCTGGACAGCATGGACACAGGCAGCAAACCATCACCTGCAGTTCCTTCTTTGCCTCCACCCAGAGAAAACTCTGCTGTGGATGTGAGCAAGGGCAGACATAGAATCACAGAGTGGTTTGGGTGAGAAGGGATCTTAAAGACCTTCCAGTGCCACCGCTGACCTGGGCAGGGACACCTCCCACCAGACCAGGTGGCTTCAAGGCCCTCCAGCCTGGCCTTGAACCCCTCCAGGGATGGGGCAGCCACAGCTTCTCTGGGCAACCTGGGCCAGGCTCTCACCACCCTCACACCAAAGAAGTTCTTTCTAGCATTTAATCTAAATCTCTCCTCTTTCAATTTAAAACCATTATCCTTCATCCTATCGCTCCACACCCTGACAAAGAGTCCATCTTCAGCTCTCCTGTAGCTCCCTTTGGATTCTGGAAGGGGCTCTAAGGTCTACTTTCGCGTGTGCAAGGGATGTGCTGTACAAGGATACAAGGATGCTGGGGTTTCTCACAGGGGCTGCCTCTCCTTTGCCATCTTACAGCTTTATCCATGAGCTCCCAGAGTGGAAAACCTTCCTACGACTCCAGAATGTACCAGGGAGAAAAAAAAAAACCAACAAAAATCCCAACAAAACCCCATTGACAACAATGTGTGTTTAGGATCCATTTAACAGGGGGATTTTTTTTTCCACACTCCCCCCACCCTTTCTCTTAATCCCCCTTGAGCTGAGTGAACGTGAGCAAAAGCTCTCCTGTAGCTCCCTTTGGATTCTGGAAGGGGCTCTAAGGTCTACTTTCGCGTGTGCAAGGGATGTGCTGTACAAGGATACAAGGATGCTGGGGTTTCTCACAGGGGCTGCCTCTCCTTTGCCATCTTACAGCTTTATCCATGAGCTCCCAGAGTGGAAAACCTTCCTACGACTCCAGAATGTACCAGGGAGAAAAAANAAAAGTTGGGGGGTAGGAGGGTGAGGCAGGGGGAGGGGGGCTCGGGGGGCGCGGAGAGAGCACCAGAAACCCGCTTTCTGGGGGTGGGCGGCCCGGTGGGCCCGACGGGCTGATTAGAGATGACAAGCACACCTGCCGTCTCCCCGGCCCCGCAATTAAAGCCTCTTTTGAGGTCCCAGGAAGTGACCGCGTCAGAAAAGCCCCTCGCAGCCGGCTCCTTTGCATATTTCCAGTGTCATTAGCACAGCGGCAAAGGCAAGGCACATCGGCGGAGGGCTCTGACATGACCCGTGCTCCCTTCCCGCTCGGGGACGGGATGCAAAGTGACTTTTAAAGAGGAGTCTCTTTTTTTTTTTTTTTTTTTTTTTTTTT
>VXBJ01003303.1:154360-224656 GCA_013400055.1 Nycticryphes semicollaris | reverse complement strand
CTTTCTCTTAATCCCCCTTGAGCTGAGTGAACGTGAGCAAAAAAATTAAAAAAAAAAAAAAGAAAAAGAAAAAAAAAACCACACACACACAAAAAGAAAGGGTGAGAGTGAGGGAGAAAGAGGATTTCCTTCAAATCTGCTCTTTCTGCCCGTGATGGAGTCTCATTCCCATAATCATTTTGACAGGTGTGCAATGGTTGAAAAGTTGGGGGGTAGGAGGGTGANTACTTTTAAAGAGGTTTCTTTTTTTTTTTTTTTTTTTCTTCTTCTTCTGGTTTTGGGTTTTGTTTTTTTTTTTTTCCTCTCCTCCTTTTAAATTTTATTTCCAAGCCCCTCGCGCTGCTCCCTCCCTCCTGCTCTTGGAAATGTTCCATCTTCTCCAGGGTCGGCAGGGGGAAGGGAGCCAGAATTCATTAAAGCCAGAAAAGGACTTTGCTAAAACTGGGCAGCTTCTGGGAGGAAAAAAGCCCACTAGTTCTGGATTCCAGTGTGTATTCTCGCTCTGGTCCCAGTTTTCCCTTCTTCCTCCTCTTTTCTGCATCCTCTTCCTCTCCTCCATCACCTCCCTGTCCCTCTTTCCTCTCCCACATTCTACTCTTGCCATTTGCTCCCCAGGTGTCCCCTTGCCTGGCTGGTGGTGGCTGCTGTGGGTGGTGGGACCAGATGGTTGGTGACTGCCTGCTGCACGGAGACCCTCTTTGGAGCCCTCAAAGCCCCACATGAGGCTGGTATCATGGGCATCTGCACCAGGCAACTGTCCATCCACCTGTCCCTCAAGGGCAGCCCAGGTTTGCAGCTCCTCTCAGAGAAGGGAGAAGTCCCCAGGGTTTCTCCTTCCCCTCTGATGTAGGAGATGGCCAGGATTTTTCCTCAGTGTCCCATGGGTTCCCATGGCTGGGCAGTTCTGAAGGAGGTTTGTGGGCTTGTTGGGCCCCTGAGCCCTGTTTCCACGTGAGCTGGGAGGTCCCCAGGAGTTTGCCATCAGTCCTCAATGTTCTTAAGACTTCTGGTGAAGGGAGGCTGTGTACCCAGAAACCTGTCTTCATGACAAGTGAAGTCCTAAACCCTTCTCAACTCTTCCTCCACTTGCCCTCTTCTCCTTGCACCTCCTGCTCTAGAGACAGGAATTCCTCCCTGGCTTTCAGACATGGCGCTTTCTGCCACACTGTGGAAGATGCTTAGGAGAAGAACCTTTCCCTTCCTCCACAAGCCCTCCACACCATCCACCTTCAGCCTCGCTGAGCACTTTCCTTCACACCCCTCCCAAAGCAGCTCTGCCTGCAGCATCCCTCACTTCTGTAGGCACCTGGACCTATTCTTTGGCCAAGAAAGACCCCAATCCACCACCACCACCACCCTGCCACACTCACAGCAACCCTTCCAGCACTGCAGGATGGGGCCATGGATCAGCTGAGGAGGCATCACATCACCCTGCAGGGCACGGTGGGCAGGTGAGTGCGACTGTTTGGTGTAACAACCCTGGTAATAATAAATAATGCAGACGGAGCTCTCCTGCGGAAGCATTCAGGGTTGTGAGACTCTGTTAAGAAGCCCAGACCTTGACAGCAGAACAAAAGGGTCCCTGAGGGACCTGTTGCCGACTCCTCAGCCAGCAGCAGGGATTAGCAAAGCCTCTTTAGCAAGGTACCGACAGGTCCTTCAGGGCCCGAGCACGGGAACGCTGCAGAGGCTCCAATGGCTTCACTGGCACGGCACTGCCCAGGTGGGGAAGGGGCTGCCTCCCTTTCACCCCGGCAATAAAAAAGAAGCCAGCAGCAGATCAAATAACTTCAAGAGCAGAGCCCCAGGTCCACATCTCAGCGTGATTCAGGGCCACCGCTCCACCCAAGGACACTTCTTTGGCAGGTGGCACTTGCTGAGGAGCAGCTTCTGAGCCAGCTCCACCTCAGTGGTCTCCAGCCCTCTCCTCTGGTGACTCACATCCACCCAGACGTGTCTCCTGGCCATTCCGGTGGCACCCAAGCAGTAAGACAGGGCTGCACAGGGCTGTCCCTGGTGCTACCAGTTCCTCAGCCTCCATTAAGCACCAGGGTGTCTGGGGGGAATTATTTTGGTAAATGATGTGCCTGGCTCTGCCTCACATCCCCTTTGGGGCACTGCTCGGCTTCCCAGTGACAGTACCTGTCCTCCTGGGGCCTGTCACCTCCTGGAGTGAAGGTAGGCTTGTAGCAAACTGGTCCATTGGTGGGGTAAGGAAAAAGAGTGAGGAGAAGACCCCCTGGCTCTTGCCTGCTCTGGGGACCCCAACAAGGGAAAAAAATCAGAAAAAAATGTATTTGTCAAAAAGCTTCAAGTTCAAATATTTGTCCCTATTTTTTTCTCAATTCCTGCCAAGTATCTTCACAGAAATCTCAAAAAAAATGAAATACTTCAAGGACCTACCTTGAGGCTTCCCCTTTGCACCACCACAGCATCAAGGCCGGCAAGTTCTGGCTCCAAGCCGTACAGACCCAAACTGTGCTGAGGAAGGAAGGAGAGGAGAGAGAGTAAGAAATGTGGAAAGAAATACAGCTTTGAACCTAAAATAACGCACCAGATGGCTGACCTGCAGCAGCTCTGGCTGCCCTGTGGTCCTGTACATCAAATTGTGTATCCACTCTGGGCACAAAGGTCTGGATTTTGTCCTTTATAATGCTCGTGACAACATCTGCACCACAGCAACCCCAGCAGCCAGCCGGCCAACCTCCTACTCCTCCACCCCTGGTGGTCTCTGACTTACAGGCTGCCTGGGGTTAAGTTTTCTAGGAAGGACATAGAGGGGTGTTTTACAGGTACAGGGACAGGAGAAGAGAGGAAGGTCCCCCTCAGAATAGAGGTAATTCTGCAAACACCCTAAGGGACAATACCCAATTTCTGAGAGCTTCCCCCAAACCATGGTGTGTGGATTCCAGCCTTATAATGGTACTGGATTCCCAGCCCAGGCTCTGAGAGCAGACCAGTGCCCAGGTCCTCCAGCGTCACCACCTGCAAGTGTGAGTGGCGGCCAACACAGCAGGTCCCCCAGGGTGGCTTCAGCTTCAGGGGTCTAAACCTACACTAGTCACTTCCCTTCTTATCCAGGAGAAACCGTTCCAGGGACCTTACTGCAGAATCCCCTGAGGATGCCCCTGCATCCTCCCCCCAACATGATGCAAAAATAAAGCAGGTGGAGTTTCTCACACACCTTTGGAGGGAAGGAGACAGATCCCTCCAGCTGCACAGGCACTCTGAGTGTGCGACCATCCCTTGTCACCACCACCAGTTGTGTGCTGAAAGGAGGAGCTCCCTCAGGAGCATCCCTCATGGCTGTGCAGGAAGGGATGCAGAGATGTGGGGATCCAGGAATATGGGGATCCAGGGATGCAGGGATGGGGGAATGCAGGGATGGGGGAATGCAGGGATGGGGAGGATGCAGGGATGGGGAGGATGCAGGGATGGGGAGGATGCAGGGTTGTAGGGATACAGGGATGAGGGATTTGGGGATGCAGAGATGCGGAGGTGCTGGATTTGGGGATGGGGACATGCAGGGATGTGGAGATGAAGGATTTGGGGATGCAGGGGTACGGGGATGCAGGGATACAGAGATGCANAGGTGAGGCCTCACCAGTGCCGAGTACAGAGGCACGATGACTTCCCTACTCCTGCTGGCCACACTGTTCCTGATACAAGCCAGGATGCTGTTGGCCTTCTTGGCCACCTGGGCACACTGCTGGCTCATGTTTAGCCGGCTGTCCACTAACACTCCCAGGTCCTTTTCTGCCAGGCAGCTTTCCAGCCACTCTGCCCCAAGCCTGTAGCGCTGCCCGGGGTTGTTGTGACCAAAATGCAGGACCCGGCACTTGGCCTTATTAAACCTCATCCCATTGGCCTTGGCCCATTGATCCAACCTGTCCAGATCCCTCTGTAAAGCCTTCCGACCCTCAAGCAGATCAACGCTTCCACCTAGTTTGGTGTCATCTGCAAACTTACTGAGGGTGCATTCAAGAGATGTGGGGATCCAGGAATATGGGGATCCAGGGATGCAGGGATGGGGGAATGCAGGGATGGGGGAATGCAGGGATGGGGGAATGCAGGGATGGGGAGGATGCAGGGATGGGGAGGATGCAGGGATGGGGAGGATGCAGGGTTGTAGGGATACAGGGATGAGGGATTTGGGGATGCAGAGATGCGGAGGTGCTGGATTTGGGGATGGGGACATGCAGGGATGTGGAGATGAAGGATTTGGGGATGCAGGGGTACGGGGATGCAGGGATACAGAGATGCAGGGATGCGGGGATATGGGGATGTGGGGATGCAGAGATGGGGGATGCAGGGATTAGGAGATGTGGGGATGGGGAGATACAGGGATGAGGGTTTTGGGGATGTGGGGATGCAGAGATACGGAGATGCAGGGATGGGGAGATGCAGGAACGGGGGGATTTGGTAATACAGGGATGTTTCTCAAAGAGTGCCCGACAATGTGTAGCCCAACACCAGGGGTGAGACCTGGAGCTGCTGCCATGTCTGCAGAGCAGGAGGACGGGGCAGCAGACGTGGCTGTCCCCTGCCTGCTGAGAAAGTGCAGCAGTTTCTGAGTTTCCAAATGCAGGAGCGAAGGGGACAGAAAACTGAATGGGAGCGGGAGGTGGGGCATGAGATGAGTAAAGAGAAGGAAAAGGAAAGAGAGAGGGGAACAGGGGAAAAAAAGGAGGGGTGGAATACTGCAGGAGGAGTGAAGCAGAGCCCGAGGATGAGCTCCGAGTCCGCTTCGTCACTCAGGGTCCCCCCAGGGGACAGGTATCCAGTCTGTGGAGCAGGCGAGTGCTGTTCCCGAGTAATGGTTAAATCAATGTGTTTACGGATGATGACACTAGAGTGACACACAGTGGAGAAGCCTCATGAAAAAATAAACAGGTAATAATCACACTGCGATGTGCACACTCCACTTCTCATTATTGCTGAGGAAAAAGAAAAAAAAAAAGCCCACCAGGGTTCAAGGCTTCAGGAGATTTAACCGTTCCCTCCCTGGATGGCACCCTGCCCAGGGGGTGCTCACTCCTGGGGGGCTCTAGCCTTCCCCAAGACAGAGCAGAGGGGTGCAGAAGGACTTTTGGGTGGTGGGACCTCACTCAGTGCAAGTTGAGGGATGTGATGCCTGTGAAAATGCAGGGAAGAGGCACCCACAGCCTGGAAAAACAAGAGAAAGGTCCCAGCCCCAGAAAGGAGAGGCAGCTCCAGTAAGAGCCTGGTGGCCACACACTGGAGGAGCTTCCACCCCTATTTCTGAGCAAACCAGCTACTGCCGTGGGCATTGCTGACCTCCACATCTCTCCCGAAGACAGAAAAGCCCCTACAAGTAGCAAATGAACATTTAACCAGTTGTGGGGAAGACTCCACCTTTCCAAAAGGTGTTCTTAGAGCAGCCAAACTCTTCTTTGCCATCTACTTTCACTGCCTACCATTTAAGTGACTCTCATACTGTATGGAAGTATCTCCCATTAGTGTCCGTAGGAGACAGGTAAAGTTGCTCCAGGTAAATAAATAGCCCTAGAGGCATCTACAAAGTGAATTTGATACTGGAAATATATTCCTGGGCAGACTGAACTGATCTCTTCCCTCTCTTGAAACGGGAAAGTTTGAAAGGAACCACCTCTCCTTATAGGAGCAAGAGATCTCCAGCATCCCTCCCTGTTGCAAACCTAATCTCTCTTCTAGCACCTCCTCACCTCCACTGCCAGATGTGTTTAGGGGTGGAAAAGTGCACAGAGATGATGGAAGCTGGAGCTGTAGGATTGGGCAGAACCACTGGAGGAGGAGCCAGCATCCAGTAGCCGGGACAATTAGCAAATGACTGTGCTCCAGACTTGCCCACCACCATTCAGGGATGAGGTCTGGAAAGCCCTCAGCACCCTGCTGGGGTGGGAACTGCAACCCCAAAGTTACCAGAGAGGAGGAGAGGGCAGAATACACCTCCGTGGTGCTCTGCAGGTCAAAGGGCTGCAGATATGAGGTCTATAAAATCGTTTCTGATGTAGCCAGAAGGAGCAGGAACTCACTATCACCTACTTCACAGCACCCAAACACGGGACACTTGATAAAATTATTATCAGGCAGTTTAAGAAAAACAGTGGTTTTCATGCTGCTGCAGGATCCTGGGGAGATGAATTCAAAGATGTGGCTGGGTGTGCTGGAGAGAACAAGTGTCACAGGGCAGAGCTTGTCCATTCCCTCAGTCTTCCCAACATGTTTTTGAATGCACACATCTGTGAAGATGCTGGCTGGGATGGATTTGCACCCAGGGTCACAGCCAGCTTGCTCAGGGCTGCAGTTCACCATTCACGCCATGGCAAAGTGAGGGGTGGGAACAGGACTGGGAGGGGACACCCGGCTCGGTCCCTTGCTGCTCAGCTGCAAGTGGTTGGTCCTGCAACCCTCAGAAAAGTCCCTGGAGCACATCTCCCACACGCACAACAAACCCCACCTAATCTGCAGGCTATTCCCAACCCTGCCCTGCCCTCCAACAAGACTAAAACTCACATGAAATAGTCCAAGTGCCCAAATCCGTATGTTCCAGGAGAAGGGCAAGGGAAACAGAGCATCGCAGTCACCCTGGGGCGAGACAAAATCTGATGTTTCTTACACTGCTCCCCCCACCTCTGCCTGCTGTGATTTCAAGGATACAGGGAACCTTTAGATCTTAAATGTTTAGAGGAAGACATAGAATAGCCATCCAGAAGCCAAGCTACATGGTGAGAAAGAGGAAAAAATCCTTCCTGCCCTTAGAAAAGGCCAAGAGAAACACTGAAACGTGGTGTTAATTCAGGATAAACGTGATGTGAAAAGGCAGCAGTGTCCCCTTTGTTTCCCCATGGTGCTCTTATCTCCTTCATTGTTACAGGCTTCACTGCAAGGGGCTGAGGTTTGGGCAGCAGAAGAGGGAGCTCCCATCCCTCCCTCTCTACCTCCTGCCTTGGCAGGGCAGGAGCTCGGTGGGGGTGACAGAGGGGTAGAAGGTGACAGCTTCAAGGTGACAGTGCCAGCAGGGACAGGACTGAGAAGGGGAAGGGGATTTCTTTGAGACACTTGGTCTTCCCAGTCATTTGCACCTCAGCCTTTCAGCAGGACCAGTGAAGACTCCAAGGTGGTGGGTGCTGCCTCCCAAGTGCTGTCTCCAGGGCGCCTTCAAGCACCAGATGTGTCCCCTGTCCACACAGTAGCTTTTCAAACAGGCATGTTGAGGTTGGGGAGGGCATCACACCAACTTCAGGAGGGCCTGTCTCCTGTACAACCCATAAGGAAGGTCAGGACCATAAGGAAGGTCTGGATAGCATGGACAGGGGCAGCAAACCATCACCTCCATCGCCTGCAGTTCCCTCTTTGCCTCCACCCAGAGAAAACTCTGCTGTGGATGTGAGCAAGGGCAGACAGAGAATCCTAGAATGGTTTGGGTGGGAAGGCACCTTTAAGCCCCTCCAGTGCCACCCCCTGCCCTGGGCAGGGACACCTCCCACCAGACCAGGTGGCTCCAAGCCCCCTCCAACCTGGCCTTGAACCCCTGCAGGGATGGGGCAGCCACAGCTTCTCTGGGCAACCTGGGCCAGGCTCTCACCACCCTCAGAGTGAAAAATTTCTTCCTGACATCTCTTCTCATTCTCCCCTCTTTCAGTTTAAAAGCACAGGCTCTGCAATTCACCCAATCATCCCCCAGTGGCATCATCTCTGGGTGGCACCAGAGGCTGAAGGGTGCCACCTCCTCCCCTGCCTGCAGCTGGGAAGCCGCCTGCCCGTCTCCTTCCACTACTCTCATTTCTTGAGTCTGTTCACTCTGGAACAGCTTCAAAGTGTCAGCACTGGCCGTCTCCCAGGGAGAAGGAGCGTTTTGTAAAACGTTAGCCGTGTCCCTATTCATTACGAAGCCGTGAAAGGCCCTCAGCACAGAACAATCGCTTCACTGCTGCCTGGTGGGAACAGCTTCTCGGCTTGGGCGGCTGAGAAAGACAGCCTTCTTCCCTCCAGCCCCTTCCCTCCAGCCCACACACCACCCTGGGAGCTCCTCCCCAGACCCATGGCACCCATGGGGTGGCCCTTGGCATGGATGGATGGATGGATGGATGGATGGATGGATGGATGGATGGATGAAGAAAGCTGCTGAGCAGCCTCTCCTCCACCCAGCAGCGTGTGGGTGGTGAGGGAAGGGAGAAAGAACAGAGGAGGAGGGTGAACCACAGCGCCTTACATTGCCCCAGTATTGGTTTTCTGTGCAAACCAGTACCTAAGAAGTTGTTCAAATGCCATCCTGGTCTGCAGGGGCTTGGGATGCACCCATAAGTCTGTGCACAGGCCATGTTTAATCTTCCACTTACCGGCAAAAAAGTGTATGTCCTCTGCCCACTTGGCTCTGAGCTCTGCTCACATCCCCGACAAGCACACGAGCAGGTTGGCTTCACACAAATTCCCAGGACAGGCATGTTTCACCCCAAATCACCGATATTTCCCACTGAGAGGCTGGCTGTAGTTCTCAACTGCAATAGAAAAGCGTTTTGCATGAGGAATTTGGATCTTGCCCTAAATCTGCTTGGAAGAAAGCCCAGATCCGAGCACGGGGCTGCACTCCCCAGTGGGTGCAGTCTGGGCTGCCTGATGCCCTCGGGGACACCGACTATCACCCACTTCTCATCCTGATGAAGGGCCAGTCTCCTTGCCTGAGGTTCCCTCTGCTCACTGCATGGGACCCTTTGACTCCAGCCCCACACTTAGACAAGTTGGGGGAGCCCGGAAGGCAGCGGAGAGGTCTATGAGCCACTGAAAAGCAACTGGAATCCAACCACACCCTGCCCTGAAGCATCCATGTAAGCTCCTTTTGGGAAGGATTTTGTTAATGCGGGGGGGATTACACCAACAGCTCTCTTCCACTTTGTCTGGGATGTTGGGACAAGCAAATCGATCAGCTTCAATCCAGCCCTGAGGAGCAGATAAATGCTTCTTGCCTTTACTGTGAAGACTGGGAAACTGAGGCACATGGGGATTAAAGTGGCTTTAAAAGAAAGAAGCGGGGAGGGGGGGGAGAAAATAATCACAGTCAGGCATGGGGAGAGAGGGGGAATGCAAACCTGCAAACCTCCCAGGTGCCAGCCATCAGCTCGAGTGACTTTTCTCTGCCGGACGAGGGTCCCCGTTTCTGCCACGTCTGTAAGAGCACTTCTTGATGGTGGGCTGGGCACAGGGTCCAGCCTCTGCATCCCCTAGCGAGATGGGCTGAGTGATGGGTGGGCGAGCAGAGGGCTCCTGGATGAGGACAGACAGACGGGCAGGACAGACAGATGAGCTTAAAGCCCAGTTTTGTCCCGGCGGGAAGGGGAAGGGGGGAGGAAGAAGACAAGGGTTTGTTGAGACAGTGGCTGGACCCTCAGGACTGAGCACTCATCCATATTTCAAATACCAGTTAGACAAACAAAACAAGAACCAGAGAGGCAAGCAAGGAGCCCGTTTGTCATATCAAAAGGGGTTTCAGTGGTACCTTCCTTGCCCTCCTGTCCCCTTGAAGTTTGTAGCTGGGGGGGAGAAGGGACATCTCCCTCTCCAGCCGAATGGCTCCCTGCCACAGCTGGAGACGGCCTGTGTGTAATTAACCTCCAAGCCAATCCCCCAGTGGTGGCTGCCAGGCAGATCAAAGAACTCACACATCTTTGTCTGAAACCAGCAGCCAAGGGGAGCTGGGAGGAAAGCAGATCAGGGGTGGGAGAGAGAGCCAGGGAGCGCGCGTGTGTGCTCCTAATTGATAAAAAGGGAAGAGCGTCTTCCTCCGAGAGATCTCAAGCCCCATCAAAATGCAGGAGGAGAAGAAGCAGAAGAAGGGGAAAGAAAAAAAGAAGGAAAAAAAAAATTCCTTTCCCTTACAGGAGCCTGCCAAAATCCAGCTGGTTTTGACAGAAGAGGTGGTCTCTGGTATGGGGGCCAGGTCAGCCCCCAGCCAGGGCTGGAAGGAGAGGGCATGGCTGTGGTATGGCTACTGCTCAGAGGGGTGGGATGGTGGCTTCCAACCCTGCCCAGAGCAGGGAGGCTGGAGAGGGTCTTCCAGGTTTGCTGTGGGGACCCTTTGCAAGTTGAGGATCTGCAGGAGCACTCAAAGGGATGAGGGCAGCCATCTGCCTCATCTTCTCTTGCAGCACCTGTAAAAAGAAGGGTGAACACCAGCATGGTCTACACCTAACCTCGCGTGTTCTGGCATGTGGCTTGGTCCATGTGTTTATCACCTCACTGCGTTTTTTGGAGAGTGGCCCAGGCAAACGACTAGGCCACTGGTGAGGTTCCTGGCTGGAGCTCAAACTTCTGGTCTTGACAAAAGGAGTCACCAGATGTGACTGATGCCAGTGTCAGAAGAAAAGCAGCAACAGAAGAAAACCAACGTTGTGAGGGACTTTACAGGTGGTTTGAGAGATGTGAAAAAGTCAGATCACTGGAGGGAAGCACTGGGGGACCTTCTGGGTCTGACTTCGGACAATAACTCAAGCCTCTTGACCTGGCCACAGCACAGGTCTCTAGGCTGCTTCTGCAGTCAGGGTGACCAGGAGGGAGCAGGTTGCCTTCTCCCACTGGCAGAACACCTGATGGGACAGACTGAGCATCCTGGTGTCACCAGGTATCTTCCCAATCCATTGCAGGCCAGGGGTCTTTCTTAGAGCCTCACAGGCAAAACACACCTCACGCAGCTTCACCCACCCAAAAAAGAGGCATCTGAATCTACCCATCCCTTTTCAACCAATGGAGAGGGACATCTTTGCTGCCCAAAGCTGATTCGCTCCCCCTGAACCTGAAGTGTGAGAGAGGTGGAAAAAACACCTGTCAAAAGGACTGTCCTTTTTTCCACCAGTTGCAACAAAACCCTGGACTCCCCAAGAACTGGAAGATACGTCACCTTTTTCCGCACCACACAGCATGGGGTTTCATCAGGTTGCTCCTGAACTGAGTCCAACACCTTGTGTTTGTCTGAAGCACAGGTTTAATAAATAGTATATTCCTTGATCCACAGGCTTCAGTGAGGGTGGTTTTTCCTCGACAAAACACCAAAGGCTATGTCCACCCCAGAGAGTAGAGATGTAGAGGAGAAATGTAGAGATGTAGAGGAGAAAATGCAGAAATCTCCATATGGCAGCTCCTCGAGGGCAAGGCAGCTCTGTAACCACGGGCATCCTGGGGTGCTGCAGGCATTTACCCCAATAACTGCTCACATAGTTATTTTGCTGTGTGCAAAGTCTCCCTTGGGAATAAGGCAACCTGATTTAGTTAATTTTTAAGTCGTATTTTGAAAAATGGACTAAATAAAAGGGTCGAAGGAAAAATCTCAATTATTTGAAATAGTGCAAATGGGGGTGGGCATCACCCCAGCATCGTCCTGCTTCATCAAGTCAGTCCGTAAAGAAGGAGAGGCCAGGGTTATCATTTTGGTTGGCTGCAGTATCCAGGGCAGGAGTCACTCATTGCAGAAGCCTCTCCTTTTGCTTTCTTTTGCCTTTAATTCCAGAAGACACAAGTCAAAAGAGAAACTTGCTGGCGATCAGGCGATGGGGTATTTGGATTGTCAACACGGGCGTAAGCGAGTGAGAAGGGAGGAAGCGGGAGTTGTTTGTAGATATTGTGCTCTGGAAATATGCAAAGAACCTTCAAAGGGGCTGCGTGACCTGATAAAAGAGCATATTAAAACTGGGCAACATGTCAGGTTACGTGCACAATGTGTTAATCAGGAGCCTTCCACTCCTGGACTGTCGCAGCCAATACTGGAGAAGGGGACGCCAACAAGCTTTAAAACAAAAGCAGCGGTCGGAAGATTATGCAGCCTTCACTGCTTGAATCTGGAAAGAAATAGAGCCTGAAACCAAAAGACTTTGCTTACAAAGACACACAAACGAGTCCCCAGCACATCCTGGTGCCTGCACAGTGTTGTGGGACACGGCTTCAGGGACAGTTTCCCTCCCTCCAGCGCTTGGACGAACCCACAGGTCCATCCTGCATCTTGTGGAAAGCAAAAATTGCCATCAATGAAACCCCAACGTGCAGAGCAGATTTGAGTGGCACCCAGGAGCACACTTCAGCTTCTCGGTGTTTGATGAGATCTAAAGTCCCAACTTAGTCTAGAAGAAAAGGCATTACCCAGCTTGATGCTCTCCAAAGCAGCCGGGCTTTGGGGGCCGGTCAACTGCCCAGTGTGAAAGCCATGTCCCAGCCTGGAGAAAAGCAGGAAATGGCATCCCTTTCTTCATAAAAAATTTAAAAAAAAAAAAAAAAAGAAGGGGTTTATATTGCCTGTAGTTTTGGGACAGAATTAATTGGAGTAATCAAAGCCAAAAAAGGTTGGCTGGGGTTTTTATTATTCCCCAAGACAAAGCACCGTACCCGCTGCTCTCAGGGGCTGGCTCAAAGCAGGGATAGCCAGATTAAAGGAGGAAAAGGCAGAACAACAGGGTATTTCAAATTCCTTTCAAAACACAAGAATTGGGTGGGCCACTCCATTTTACCAGATCAAGTCCTGAGGCCTCAAAAAAATTCTGTCTGAGGCCAGGAGCACAGTGACTCCCCAAACCTACCGTGTCTCAGGTACCTCCTGTGAGCCGTGGGGTTTCCACAGACTGCAGTTTTGCCTTCAAAATGTGGGGTTTTTGACTCACTCAGGTTTGGGTTAAGCTAATGCCATTGTTCCTTTGAGTCCAGAGCAGCTCATGAAGCTGTGTCCTGTGGCTTGTTTGGTTTTTTTCCTCCTGTGCTCATCCTGCTGGTATCTCAGCCCTTATTCAGTTAAATTGCACTAATAATATATACTTTCCTAACCCCGAGATTCCCCCAGGCAGATTTTGTAGAGTATCCATTTAAAACGACATTAATGAAACAACTTTTACTTAATTAAAGCCAATTATTGACCAACCTACATGCTCGTCAATGCTCACTCGCTGGCTGTTGTAAAATTATTTGATTTCCCGTCTTACCACCTGGCTCTGAGTAAGGATTTGGGATATCAGCTGGATTTCTGAAAGCTGGTGTGCTGTTTGAAGGTCAGCAGCCAGGCTTGTGATGAGCCAGTAGCTCAGGGCTGTTTGGGTGCGTTCTTACTGGTCACTTCAGTGGAGGCGCTGGGGTCCAGTAAGGGGCAGGTTTTGGCAGATCCTAGAACTCACGGCTGCAGTTTTTCTACTTTGTGGTAAATTTGCAGTAACTTCATCATGAAGCATCTTAATGAACTTCAGTAGAGACATTTTTGGCCTGAAGGCATGTCTGTGGAGGACAAGAAGACCAGAAGGCAATCAGTCTACAGGTTATTGTAGCAGGTAAGAGATTGGGGTTTCAGTCGGGTTTTTTTTGTTTGTTTGTTTGTTTCTTTGTATTTTCCAGAAATAATTTTTATGCTTTAAACTGGCAAATTTCAGGTGTTTCTTCCCATTTGCACCATGGAGTTACTTTGGCTATTCATTCAACCGCATTTCTTCCCATGAACAAGACTTGTACTACCTAAATGTCTCATTTCAGTATCTCTGCTATAAAAAAAATATAATAATAATAAAAAAAAAAAACCGAAAAGAAACAAAAAAGGGGTTATTTCTCTCAGGCTACATTCCCAAGATGTCCCTTCCCCACCAGCCTGAGCATCATCTCCCTTGCCTTGCCTGTGGGCTCGGCACCCAGCCACGCAGCCGTGGCTCAGCTCCCGTCCCTGCTGCCTTCCAGCAGGGCTGCTGGGTAAAGGGGACCCTTGCTCCCATCATTTTGTAGCAGCACCCTCAACCCTGTCATGAATCCAGCCCTTTGTTTCCCCAGCTCGTGCCGGCAAAGAGATGAAAGGTGCTCCAAGAAAACAAGTTACTCGGCAAGCGGAGGGACTAATGAAGCCCAATTCCCCGCAGGGTTCCCTCTTGTAGCGGGATTCTCTGATGTCTGGAGCAGTGTGAACTCAGACTAGAAGATGCTCCACACCCAGGGCTTTCCAAGCGGGTTTCCTCTCCCAGGTGGGTTCTCCAGTGTCTCATTAAGGTTGAACACGTGCTGCAGGCTTGCCCTCTCTCCGGCTTTGGTGTTACATCCGATTGCTTTATTTCTCTGTCTCTTTTCTTAGACCGCATTTATCAACCACAGCTAAATGTGGTTAAAGCTGGCCAATGAGTTCAAATGTCACTGGGTGGAAAGGCAGGTGGTAGAAGCACACTCACAACGTCCTTTTTCTTTGGAAAACAAATCAAAAGTAAAAGTTCTATTTATAGGTGCCACAAGCCTGCAAATGATTCCGGTTTCAGCCTGGCCCAAAACCAAATGGACACAAATTTTCAGCTCAGTCCATGAATATAAGACTTCCTTACCATGACCAAGCTCAAAATGTGCTCCTCTCCTCCCTCCAGCCCCACCAAGGGGTGCAGCTCAGGCAGGATGTGAAGATAACAGTACCCAGAGCCCCATCGCGGCACCAGCACCTGCAATCACATGTGGTGAAACACAAACATGGACTCAGGAGAGCAGAACGGATGAAGACAGTGAAGGAAAGACGTGTATGTGAGGGTGGTTGCACAAACCAGTGTAGATCAAAGCTGATGGTCATCCATACCCCTTCTGCTGTGGCTACTGCAAGGTCAGTGTGGGTCTAGTTGTGTCCACGACGCTCAGAGACGTCACGTTGCAGCCCCACGGGAAACCAAGGCTGAACTGCAAAGCAGATCGATCTTCTGGTGGAAAAATAACAGTACACACAGCTTCCAGAGGCAGCCCTGGTTGTACTGGAGGGCAGGAGTAGCGAGTGTGTTCTCACTGTCACAACCAGCAATGGTGGGGTGTAGCCCTTCCACGGGGGAGGAAGGAATCAGTAGCAAAATCAATAGCTCCTCTTCTCCGGGAGGAGAATTATCTAAGTGGGGAGAAGCAGTTCCCTTGCAGCTGGTTGACTTTGGTAATCCATTATTCATGCTTGAGTTACAGACTCTCGAAGGTCACGTTGGTGTGAGAGCACATCAATTGGTTCCAAACATTGTGCCCCACAGCACCTTTGCCATGGCTGGGGCAGGTGATATGGCAATCCATGTTGGCCTTTGCCTGTGGTTTCTCTCTACCAAGGTCTCCAAGAAGCCTTCTTCAACATGCCATGAGAAAATCTTAGTACAAGGGCAAATATCAAGACACATCCCACCCCTCTGGGGCTGCATTGCATCCCTGCCAGAGAGGAGAACCTCTTGACCAGAATTTTGTCTGCCCTGCCATGCTGAGCTGTTGGTTACTGGACAGTCTCAAAGGGTATTATAGGCAAGAAACCTGAATGAAAAAAGCCAATGATGCAATCAAAAGGAAAGGTGCTGAATTTGGATGAGGTCATGGTGAAGCTTAGGGGTTGCGATACTCCTTAGATGCAGACTCAGCAGCTGACATCTAGTATTCAGGTGGCTTTGAAGCAGGTGGGTGAAGCTCTCTTACATCAGTTACTCCCACAAGAATTCCACTGCTTTGAATGTATATCTCCAAAGAACATTTCAGATTTTCTGAGAATAGCTGTATCGCAGCATGGAATAGCTCTGAATCACAATCCCAGCTCCAGATCCAACCTCAGACATGAGCCTGCAGCTCAAGCCTACCTTTACTAAAGCTGGATATTGTTTAGGCTTGATCCAGCTTCACAACAAAGGATGAACTTTCTGAAGCCTCCACCCAGCATCATTTGCTCAGAGGTTGCTAGAGTTACTACGTTCTCCCTCTACAAAAGCTGATGACAAATTCCATCTCCATCTGCGTTTCATGCACTATGAGGAACCCATTTCCTTCACAAGAGCATTTGCTTCAGGAAGTGATGAGTGGGCTCTGCCTGCAGAATCCACACGGGATGGGGACAACCTGAAGAGACACCAACAAAGCCCCCTTTTTCCACAGAAAGCAGAGATGAGAGTAAATTCCTGCAAACTATAGGAGCAAGGGGGACCATCTCCATTTTACCAGAGGAGTTGGTCACCTTACCAATAGCTATGCTGAGAAATATGCTTTTATCAATAGCTGAATATACTCAAGCCAGTATTTAAATGACTCACCTTGGTGTCTCTATTGCCCCTGTACCATGTCATGAGGTCACCTATTGCACATGTTAATGACCCCGAGGGTGAGAGAGTGGTTTCTGGTGTCTGGCCCACACTCCTCTTTATTCAGTCCCTGTGCATGCCCTGGGTTTTCGCCCTTGTCACTTATTTTATTCTGAATCCAAACACTGCCACACAATGCACTTGACCCTTGCCCTGGAGGGAACACTCTTGGGATGAAGGAAGAATTCACTCTTTATTCCTTTCTAATTCTAGTTGTTACCGTGCCGTCATGGACAAATCCCCACTTACACAATAGAAATCAAGTTGTCTGTTCTTGCTAGTTCTGGGACTTTCGACAGGGGTTCCTCCTCCTGCCACCGATGGTCCAGCTTTTGCCCATGCCCAGTTTTCACATCCTGTGTCTGTCCCCATTAACCCTTGTCACCAGGCGGCAGCAGAAGGGATGAGTGGGACAGGGTTGTGCCCCTGCCACCCCAGCTGTGGAGGCAGGTAGCTGATTTGCCCCACACACGTGGCACGTTTCACAGCCCAGCACAGGATTCCTTGCTTCTTTGGGGGGTTTCCTGGGACCATTCATCTGCCATGGATGTGTGGCTGGTGTAGGACAAGCTTTGGGCTTCAAATGTGGCGTGAGGGAACTCCTCCAGCTTTCAAAATAGGCACCCATCCAGCCAAACTGTGTGGAGGAGAAATGGCAGGTCTAGACTCTGCCAGTAAGTGGCCATCCTGTCCTATTTCATCAACAGTCCTCACTCCTCCCGCTTTAAGTTATACCCTTAAGTGAGGAGACACCTTACCTGAAGCTTCCTTTCTGGTTGGAAGTTGATTCTCTCCAAGATATGAATTATCCTTGGAAGGTCCTCCCATTTTTCAGAGTCTCTAGCAGGATCTCCAGGGCATCCTTTGTTTTCTTCTTTGAGTCACATGCCAGGATGCAGACTGGAAAAGGTCAGTGATTTCACTGAAGCCAGCAGAGTTCATCCGGGATGATGTTGCTCTGAGAGAGTGAAGGCAATTGGTTAGATGCCACTGATTAATTAATTGGTTTAAACACCTGAAAACTGGCCCAGGAACTGAAGGCAAGCAGAGTGTATCAAGCTTCTTTTTCAATGCAGATGAGTTCCCAACATTACATAGATTATAGCATTACAGAAAACCAGGTTGGTAGGAGCCTCAAGGATCATCTGGACCAACCTCTCTTGGCAAAACATGGTCTAAACAAACTGGCCCAGCACCTTGTCCATTTCTGCAGAAGGTACCCAAGCAAAGGAGAGTTTGGAGAGGGTTTACAAGAGGACAAGGAGGGAGCTGCTATGGGTAGGGAGCTCCTCCAGTCTGCTGAGACTCATCTATCTCCACACCAGATGGTGGGGTGGGTGGGAATGTCCCAAATATCAGCTCACACCTTGGGCCATTCTACCTGCACAAACCAGCTGATGACAAACCTCACACACTCCCTGACTTCTCAGCTGTCCATCTTCTACATGGGACACCCCAAGGGAGACTCAGCTGGAGCCAAAACACTTAACCCCCCTGAAAGACCAGTCCCTACTTTCCCAGAGAACAGCATTCTTCAGCTACAAGCATTTATTCATCCTTTTTCTTTTTTTTTTTTCCTTCCTGTTGTGTTAACAGAGCATCTAATGTGACTAAATAGGACAACCTGCTCTCCCATCCCCATGAAAAATAAATGACGCGCTTTCTCTTGACTACCTCCCCCCCAGAAACACACACACACACACACACTCCTGGCACTTTTCCCACCAGGCAACTCTTGGACTTGTCCTCCCTTGGGCAGACCTCATGGAAGGGCCTGGGAACCTCCCTCAGCCACACCACGGTGGTGGGAGCCATTGGCTTGAGCTGGTGAAGCACGGTGGAGGCAGGAGTTCGGGGGAGTCGGAGGAGGGTGGGAAGAAGGATGAAGGGGGGGTGTGTGTATGTGGGGGTGGAATCTCTGTGCAGAAAGCAGCCAAGTGGCAGCTTACCCTGTTAAATATTAATCATCTCTGCTTCTGCAATTTCGGCAATGCGTCTAGGCCCACCACTGCTGAATATTTCATTAACACCACTCACTTCCAACTGCACTTCTCCCCACTTTTCTCACTCACGTAGACCCTTCTCCCATCCCTGCCCCCCAACTCCTTCCCCTGCCATTGCCAGAGCCAGCCCTGGCCATGACGTCCATCCCTCCAGCCCCACATCCTTGACCAGTGGTGAGCACCAGCCCTGCTCCATCCACAGCCCACCGATGGCGGGGCGAGTGCGGCGAGGCTGTTCAGGGGAAAGAAGATCATCAACTCCTCCGGGAGGAAAATATAAGTGCGCATCAACAAGTCCCGAGCTAAATAATACATGAGGCAGGTAAGGGCAGAAATGCTGACTCTGGGCTCGGAGCTTTTTAAACCACGTAGCCTGAGTTTCTTCATCGCCGGCTTGCTCTGCGTGAGTACTTTGGGAGTGCAATCAAATGTGGCAGGGTGGGCTTTGTTGGGCCTGAGCTATTTTCCCCTCAAGCTCCTAATTGCAGCTTCTTCTCTCCCTGCTCCTGGACACCCATGGAGAAGGTCCCACACAGTTTGCAGCGTGTTGGGTGGCCACAACCAGCCAGGGCAGGGGTAGGAAGCAGGACTTGAGAAGGACTGTGCAGGAGATGCAAGGGTCTGCCGGGGAAACCAAAGCACGAGGATGTGCTGGAGCTCTAATCCAGACACGAGGGCTCAGTGTGCAAGTTTTGCCCCTGTGTTCTCCCCAGACACTGCTACCACTGGTTAACACCAGTCACAAATCTCTGCCTCTCCCTGCTCCAAGCCCTTTTCTTCCACCCACTCTTTCCTCCTGCTCCACTCCCAAGCCTTACTCTGTTTCCTGTCTATCATTACATTGCTCTTAAAACTTAAACCAAATCACCTATTAGAAAGTTCAGGATGACCTTTGAACGTTTCGCTTTAGAACAATTACCTCCTCCCAACAAATTCAGGTTTAAATATTCCTATGACCCCACTATGATTATGAGAAGGTGGAGGAAACAAAACAGGCTAATCTGGGTTCAGACTATCTCCCCCCATGGCACATGCCAGCCCCTAACTCGCTGGTGGAGCTTTCTTATGCTCAGAGGGAGATCTGCAAGACGGATGGATTCGCAGCTTCTTGCTCCAAGAGGAGATGGCCACGGTGGGACAGAATCATAGGATAGTTTGAGTTGGAAGGGACCTTTAAAGGCCATCTAGTGCAACCCCCCTGCAGTGGGCTGGGACATCTTCAAGGAGATGAGCTTGCTCAGTGCCCTGGTCCAACCAGGATCCCTCTGGCCTCACTGAAACCTCTGGATGCAAAGTGTTTTAAGTCTGAGCTGGTCCTTTCTTCTTCCCTCTCACCCTTTATAACGTGTACAGAAGAAAAAAAATTACTTACTGTGTGTGAGCTGTGTGCCAGTCAAGAGCTCAGCATCTAAGCTGGGTTATATGAGTCTCATTGCTCTTCTGGGGTGTCAAGCTTGGACTTGGACATCTAATTTTCAGATATCTCATGGGAGGCGAGATAAACCACCCTGAGGTCATCAGCCCAGGTGAAAACAGGCATGAAGACAGGCAAAAAGGAGCGGGAGATTGTTGTATTTGAGGTAAGAGAAAGTCTCTCTGCCTCTCTGCTAAGGTAGCCACCGCGGTAGGTGCACCGACGTCATTGCTGATGCTCTACAACAGAACTACTCACCTGGAGAAAGACACTCAGGCATCTACTGGCGTTAGTTCTTCCTCTTCCAGCTGCAGAGAGTGCAAATCCCAGGAAGGCTTTAATGTTGGTATCTGTCAAGAACAAAAAACATGAGATTTTGATCAATAGCTGAGGGAGCGCCTCAAGCCACTGGCGTGCTTGCTGCAAGAGAGGGTTTTCCATGGAAATCTCATTGGGAGATCAAGATATTCTTGTGTAATATATTAAATAAAATGTGCACTAGAGAAGTCACTTGAAAATATTGAATGAGATAACTTCATCTGATTAACGTAGCATGCTTTCTTTTCCCCTTTTTATTAAAAATTCACAAGGCTTCCCATCCCTTATCTCAATTAAGCAACTTGTTTGTCGGGATTATTTGTTACGCATTTTCATAAACATTTGATGAATTATATGCAAACATTTCACTAATGTATTAACAAGACTGAGGTTTTAATTACAAAACACTCAAGGAAAGCGGGCTTGAGGCTCCTCCAGTGAAGTTAATGGTGCTTTCTTGTGTGTGTCTGTGCATTGCAACGGGAATTTTCCTCTGGGGAAAAATCCCATTACAGCCAGCACTGGCAGCACAGCCGCCTGGACTCCCTGGTAGCACCAGCTGGACGAGCAGCTTTGAATTCAGCCACCTCAAGGGCTTCACCAGCCTTTGCTGAAAGGCTGCAACTTCAGCCCCAGCTTCGGAGATGCAAGGAGCTGGGAGGTGACACAACTGGTTTTACATCAGTTCTTATTCATTCTCTGTCACACGGAGATGACATTTTTAAGGGGCTTCCGACACAACAGGAGAAGGGCAGTGCTTAGTCCACTCCCTTGAACTTTTTCAGTTTGTGAGGACAAGGGAAGTTTCAGACCATAAACTGTTCTGGTCTGCTGCATAGTTAGCATAGGATTCAGGCACAGCACCAAAGGTCAGTACCTTCTACAGATCACAGAATTAAGGAATGGTTTGGGTTGGAAGGGACCTTAAATAGTGTCTCATTCCAACCCCCCTGCCATGGATAGGGACACCTCCCACCAGATCAGGGTGCCCAAATCCCTGTAAACCCCTCACTCCTTGGTGGCATTGAAAGCATTGCGGAGGTGTCTGGAGCGATAACTCACCAGTTTTCAGGTCCCAGACCTTCAGCACAGGCAAAGAGCCTCTGATTCAAGCCAAAGCACTGCCAGAGGTTAAGGGACCCCCAGTTACTGGTCCAACTTTGACCAGTCTGTGGCAGAGCACAGAGCCGAGCTGTTGGTCATAGGTAGCCTTTGGAAGGTTTAACAGAGCTTCTGTCAAGTAGTGAGCACCACATCATGTGCTACACGAGGCATCAAGCCCTGACTTTACCTTTTCCCTTAGAGACGGAACTTGAGCAAGGAAGGGGAAGGGGAGGATGCTTGGAAGGAAGGGAAGCCATCGATCAACCCAGGTCTGAGCAATGACTGGAGGGTTTCCTGACACAAGCTCAGAAGAGAGGATTTCCCCCTTAGCTCCCATCTTGGTCAAATTCTTCTCTTCTTTGACCAGTCTTAAGAGAGAGAAACTCCTGCACAAACCTTTCCTTGCTTTGTGTTGCCTCCCCTCACTGTTCGTACAGCACTTCTTGCTTCAATGGAGGTCTCCAAAGAGCTCATCGTTGCCTACGCTGCAGCTCTTCATTAAAGGGTTCGATATCTGTTCAGCTCACTGGGATTTGGGCTCCTCACAAACCTCAGCACAGAGGTTTTCATTCTAAAAAAAACCAAACCAAAACCAGTCAAAACTGAAACTTTGTTGCAAAATCATTTGATTTTGATTTCCGCTGGGTTTAGAATAATTCCCTTCCTAAAAATAGTTTAGAAATCCCTGAAAGTCCACTTGGAAATTAAATTGGCCTAATTCTTGTGACAGCACTATTTGTTCAATATCATTTCTTTACGTGCAGACCTCGCTGTTGTTACTACTTACGACGTGTCGGGACGTGTTATGATAGGACAGGATGGCCAGCGACATCATTTCTTCTATCTTTAACTTCTGATTTTATTTTCTGTTCTTTTCATTTTGCAAATTGGCACATTTGTGGGGTTTGATATCCTGATTTTAGCCAGCGAATAATTTCAGATGTTCTTTTTTTTTTTCTTTTTTAAAATCAGATGCTACTCTAATTAGTACCGAGCCCTTCTCTCTTTTTCAGAAGCGTTAAAACATCAGACTGTTTCATTAGGCCAGTGAATGTTACTGCCTTTGATTAATAAAGTGAGTATGTAACACTAATTAGAGTATTAGCCATTATTAATGTGGCGTTTATTTGGTGACACATAACCATTTAGGGGTCTTGTTCTAGATGTCACTCATCCCTCCTGCGGATTCTTCATGGCAGCACCCAAATCCCATTCAATTACCACATTAAACTGAAAAGGCAAAGTTTTAATGGTGCTTTAGACAACCTTAAAAAGATAATAAATTGTTTCAAGACTCGCATTCCGGGGACAAGGAATTCCCCTTTCCAACCAAGTTTCGAAATGCCTGAATCCCCCTGCAAAAGGATGCCGAGTTCTAACCGCGCTAGTGGTGATGCCAACAGTTTTGCCAGCATGAAGACACCTTGGAAAGGTCCCCATCCCCGGGATCGTGAGACAGAGAGGGGCCAAAATCGGCCCCTCTGTGCCCCTTCCCGCTGCCTCCAGCTCCTGACCGAGGGCAATGGCTTCCCTCCAGCCACGAGCTGGATTTTTCCTTCCCACTCCCAAAGTACGTCCACGGTAGCCACTGAATACAAATCAAGGCAGCAGCGTTAAAATTCTCACTACATTTAAATCTAATGGGCTTTTTTAATATTCAGAATCAAAGGCACTTCACCACCAGTAGATTTTTTTTATACTATTTTTTTTTAATAAAAAGGAGCCCTGGTTCTCATTCCACTCTTCCTCTTCCTCCTCTCTATTTTTTAATTTATTTTTTTTTTAATTGCATCTTAAGCCAGGCTAAACCACCAGGGAAGAGCCGTGCCTATAAACAGATGCCACTCACAGAGGGTCTGGGAGGGCTTCACATCATTAGATGCTGGTGAACTTTGAACTTGTGATTGGGAGGCTGTGTTTGCGGGTGAGGAGGAGGAGTAGGAGGAAGAGGCAGGGATGAGGCCGGGGCGGAGGGTGGAGGGGAGCTTGACAGGGCCTCTCTGGTGAATTGCTGGCCTACCCAGCACAGGAACGCTCAGGACTTCAAATCGGCTCCAGTCACTTTGAAGCTCCTCTCTCTTAATCTCTCTCTCTCTTTCTCTCCCTCTCCCTCTCTCCGTCTTTTTCCCCCCTTGCATCTATGAATCATTCATGTCTTTTTTTTTTTTTTCCCCTCAGAGGTTCCTTTAGAAAAGAAAAAAAAAATTAAAAAGAAAAAGAAGAGGGGAAAAAAAAAAGGGGGGGGAGGAAAAAAGAAACACGCTGACACAAAGCCCTGCCCGTGTTTATGTTCTTATTGCTCTGTGCAGCTTATTATCACCAATGTTGAACAAATTACTTACATGATGTTTGCAATGTGCTGCCTCCCTCCCAGCCAGGCTCATGATGGGGCTGACGATTTTGTTTTAAATGTTAATGTGCAGTGGGGCACCACCACCAATGTAAATACACGGTGAAGGGTACTTGCCGGGCACACGGGAAGGGGCCCGGCCCTGGCGCTGGAGCTGCTGAATGCCAAGATGAATTTACACACTCGTGTGACAAAGCCAAAGGACTGGTGCCTTCACGGCCACCACAGTGGGGTGGTAGAAGTGCTTTTCTCCTGATGGAGGAACATATGTACCTGCAGAGAGGGTCTGACAGCCTTCGGGAGAGGACGTGAGCTTCAGTGCGAACACTCAAGATGATGCGAAACCTCGTCCTGAAAATTAGATATTTTGACTTTCAGAACATACCTGTGCTCCCAAACCGACACAGGAAGGGGTTGATCCCATGGAACTCAATGATTTTAAGTTTCCTTCCAACCCAGCCCATTCCATGATTCTGTCTTTGCGGTTCACTTTTGGTCTTTGCTGAAGGGAAGGGTTGAACCTGCCCTGCCTGTGGGAGTGGTCCCTGGCCTGGGCCACCCCAGATCCTGCTTGGACCTTGTCGTGGAGAGCACCATCACACATGAGGTCAAACCAGGCCAGTAAGCACGCTAAAAGGTGTGCAACCTGACTTTGGGTACACACTGGAACAAGCAAGAATTCACCATGTCCTCACCAGGACAAAGGTCCACAAGATCATCCTATGTGGGGATTGCTTCCCTCTGACCAACAAGAGGAGACCAAGACTGGCTCCTGCACTGAGGCTGGGGTGAAGGAGACAGAGGAATGAGACATAGCAAAGACCGTTTACAGACAGACATTCACTGGAGGGAATGGAGACCCCATAGTTCCCAGAGCAAGAAGAGGGGTTGGTAGGTGGGATAGGGAGGACCCATCACCTCTGAGTAGGTGAGCACTGGGGGAGCTCTAAGGGACAATTATTGGTTTTCATAGAATCACAGAATGGTTTGGATGGGAAGGGACCTGAAAGCCCCCCCAGTGCCACTCCCTGCCCTGGGCAGGGACACCTCCCACCAGAACAGGATGCTCCAAGCCCCCTCCAACCTGGCCTTGAACCCCTCCAGGGATGGGGCAGCCACAGCTTCTCTGGGCAACCTGGGCCAGGCTCTCACCACCTTAAAAGTGAAAAATTTCTTCCTGAGGTCTCATCTCAATCTCTCCTCTTTTCAGATGGATCCCTTGGGTCTTGGCCACTCCACCACCTGTGGATTTCATTTGCCACCTCTTGTGCTCACAACCAACCTGTTTGTGGCCACTGCAGGAAGCCCGAGCTTGGCAGCTCCCAGAGCTGCAGCAGAGGCAGACCTGAAGAACCCAAACATGTTGGACCTACTGGAAATATCTTGCTTTTACCCCACCACCTGGGTGAAGCCATCAAACTAACCTCAACTGCTTGTCACCACCCTACAGGACGTGTTCAAACCTTGGATGCTGTCCACACCTCTCACACTCCCCTTCTCTGCTCTCTTGCAAGTCTAATCCTGTACACCTCAGGTCCTGAAAAGAAAAGGACACCCCAGGGGGGACTATCTCTCATCTGGAAACAGAAGTGAAGGTTTCCCCTCATTCTCATGAAGGTTCCTTCATCCAACATGAAGGGTGGATATAGGTGGGGATGGGGAGAGAGTCAGCTCTGGAGCCTGCTGTCGTACTTCACATTGCTATGAGGTTAGGAATAGGGGCTTCACTGCATTTGGAAGGAAATTCAATGAGGATGCCCAGCTTTTCCTAGCTCCTAGAGGGCCTGAGTAGATTGATGTGGGGTTAATGCCATTGGATGGGAATTTTAAAATGCAAAGGGTTTTGTACAACACTTTCCCCCCGACAGGTTTCCCCCTGACACCTGGACTTGGCAGCAATTGGGTCCTGATGCACTTAAGCATCCAGTTAACTTCAAGATTACAGCCTCTGAAGCTCAGGAAGCTTTGTAGGTATTTGCCTAATGATGTCTCTGAAGGGGGAAAAGAGCATTTGCTGCCACCATGTGCCTCCCAGTCACTTCTAGGATCCCCAAGGGCTGGTTGGTGCAATCCCATTTCTAGACCAAAGCCCAGTCTAGGTTAAGTGGTTGATCCATCTTGACATGGGGAATCCCTGGATGGGCTGAGAGCTGAACCTGCACCCCCTGCTCTGAGCACAACCCCGGGTCGTGTTTCTAGACCATGTCCTGGGAGATGCCAGAAGAGGCCACGAAGGAGACTCTTCCATTTGCACTTGGGTGCAAATCTCACCCAAGACTGTAACGTCTGAGCAATGTAGGTTTCCCACCCCAAGCAGGGACTTCTCTGTTTCCACCCTCTGCTCAGACCTCAAAAGCAAAATCTTCCTCCAGCCCAGTAGGGCCAGCACCATAAGCAGAGATTTTATTAGATGAGATATATGACCTATTTAATATGTAAAAAAAATAAACATCTTTGGCATTAATAATAAATATTTAGGGCTCATTCCAGCTGGTCTTGGGTAGCTCTGCAATGTACTGTTTACCATTGATTTTGTTTCCCAGGAAAATATTCCTACTGATGCAACGCTCTGTACATCCCCTATGTCTTCATTCTGCATTTATTGTATTTGCTTTTATATATATATATAACCTAATAAATTTTCAAAGAAGTTCAGGGCAACAAGCGCTAACGGGGAAGATGTGAGAGCCACCCACCTCACCTTTCCAGGTCTGTCTGCACAGTTTGTCTCCTTCTCTCTGCCCAATTTAAGCCCTGAATCCCCAGGACGAGATCAGCACTCACCACCCGACACAGCCCTGAGAAGCCGATCTGGGGATGTAAAGGGGGTGATTTAATTAAATTAAATCCTTGTTTTGCCCCACCAGCAGCGCACCAGGTGGGGAGCACTGTCATGGGATGTGAAAAAGTCACGGGCAGAGAGAGGACACGCACATTTGGGCCAAAGACCTGTGATGTCCCAAGCAAACCTGGTTCCATGGGACACCCTAAACTGTCGCTGGAAGCAACAAAAGCATTGAGAAAAGGATTGCCTCATTTTTCCTTTACTCTTCTCTGCACAGCTGTGACCTGTAGCAGGCACGGGCAGACAGACATGGGGACACACACACACCGGGGACATGGCAGGAAAGGGGACAGGCTACTTACTCTGCCCAGGGATGGGCAAGGATTGCTCAGAAGAGCAGACATTGGTTGCCCCGTGCTTGTGGACAAGGGAATAGCTCCTGTCCTGTCCAGGGGAGGCTTTGAGAAGAGACAAGGAGGCTCCTGGGGACCCAGGACAGAGTCATTTTAAGTAAGCCCTGAGCCTGCACTAGTTATAGGGATGTCCTCACTCTCCCCAGTGCTGTCACCAGGCACCCGCTTTCTGTCTCCAGCCTGCAATGCAGCATCCAGAGCTTTCCTCTGATGCCCTTCCTTTTCTCCAGCACTTTCTCAGTGTGGTAACTGCAGGGTTACCAATGGTCAGCCTTGAGATGTACAACCCCCTCAGGCTCCTGTGCTAGAGCCTGGAGCCAGGAACCCATCTCCCACCTCTCTCCAAAGCAGAGGTACAACCTCCCAACCTGCTGATGCTCAGGAGAGGGCTCGAGCATCCCATACAAACGCCCAGGGTGCCATCCTAGCTGGCAGCCCCACAGTAGAAGACACAACACCTACATCCCTCCTCATAAGTTCCCTGAGGGAGCTCAGCAGGTCACAGGGAGCACCAGCCCTCCCACCCCCTGCCCAGCATCGCTTCAGCGCTTTTAAATCACAGCTCTGGAAGAGAAGGAGCTGGCAGGGGTGGGCAGCCACCCCTGGCCCCAGCCATCTGCTCCTGCTGCTGGGCACGGCGAAGGAGGGAAGGATGGATGGACGGATGGACGCCTCCTGCCGAGCCGCTCCGCGCAGGACCGGCTGCGAGTCCCCAGCAGAGCAGAGGGCACCAGCTGCACAGCCGGCTCCAGACAGGCTTGAGAGCAGAGCTGGGGGTAGGGAGAACAAAAGTGCTGTTTGTCCTCACTCCACACCCTACCCCCCCCAAAAAAATATAAAATCAATAGAGCAGGGTTTTCCCAAGAGCCTTGAAGGAAAGGCATTCGGGTGCTGGGGCTGGATACCAGTGCCTGGGAGGAGGAGGGAATACCAGTATGAGGGAGCTTTACCTTCCCCAGCCCTTTGCCCCCCGCAGTCACTTTAACATAAAAGGAAATCTGGGGACAGGGGGAGCTTGGTCCCTGTTTGAACGGGCACTAGATTAAAGGGAAACTAATTTTCTTAGACTTACCTATGAGAGCCAGGCACACACCTGCACCTTTTGGGGATAAAACATGATGCTCTGGGAGGATGCAGGCACCCACACCTTGGGAGAGAACTGGGCTGGGGGAGAGAACACACAGGGGTTAAGCACCAGCTTTCAGGGGAGGCTCCTAAAACTTCCCCTCTCTCTGCATCGGGTCAGTAAATACCCGAACGGCGCGTGGAAAAGCATCAGATCTTCCCAGGCTATTGATTTTTGACTTTCATTCCCCTGGCCGTCGCCTGACTCGTTAGCTTCGGATCAGGCAGCCTAATCTGACCTGGTTCTTAGATCTCGGGCTGACCAGCCTGAATGAATGTGGCCTCTCCAGCCCTAATGCCGGTCTAATGGGCCATCTGCCCACCTCTGGGGACCCCCGAGATGCCGGGAGCTCGTTAGGGCACTGGGAAGGATATCGGTATCTCAGGGTTTGCCAGGGGCTGGGGAATAGGTTCCCCCCACCCCACCCCGCCCTCCTGTGCATTTATAGGAGTTTGGGTCAAGGTTAAAAGCAGGCTTTGGAAAGGAAGCTCCGAGGTCAAGTGCAGAAGGTACTCCATGGGCATAGACGGGTTTCCAGAAGCCAAAGGCTGGTGCCCAACCCCGATAACACCTCCATCTCTGGGGGCAGGAACTGGAGTCTGGCACCCCCCGATAGAAAAGGAGCACGAGCAATGAATGGGAGGCTCAGTTCCTGCCACAAACCCACAGCACGTCATTATTTTTAGGTAGAACCAGATCTGGGAGAGCCTTTTGGTAATTTGTTTCCAAAAAAAAAGAGAGAGATAAAGAAAGAGGCGGGAAGGAGCTTTGGTGTAGAGAAGAGGAACAGCACTGGTTTAGACCAAGCCTCAGCTCCACACCCCACTCTGCTGAACTTTCAGGCAAGTCCTGTTCAGACCATCCAGCCCTTTTCCCAGTCAAGTCATTTCTACCTTTTGTGCCTCAGTTTCCCCAGCCACCGAGCAGGGATCGCCCCCGTGGGGGTCTCCTTTTGCTTTGAGTTCTCCAGAAACATTCTTTGAGGCTCTCACTGCAGATTTCCATCAGGGAGCCACGCTCTTGGAGTGGCTCTTCTGGGCCACCAAGTCTGTCCTGCCCAGACTCAGGGACAACACTGGCGTCTCCAGCCTCACTCACCCCTTCGCCTGGTCGATGGCCACTGCGGTGCTGCCAGCAATAATCTGCTGGAAACTTGGTTTTATTGCTGAAAGTGTGCCAGCAGCAGGAAGTGGGGGGAGGCAGCAAGGGGGGAAAGGCAGAGAAAGGAGGACAGGGGATCCTGGCGTGGCCAAGGCAGTCAGGTCCCACCAAGACCTGAGGGCCAGAGGGCAGAGAATCCCCTGGCCCCCCTGGGCCAGACCTTTTGCCCTCGTTTCTTTGCCGTGCTGAACATTGGCCATCCCTAGGAGAAACATCTTGGTGGGTCCACCTCAGCCCACCCCCTGGGGCAGGCTCGGGTCCCGCATGGGCACAAAGAAGATCTTCCCTGAGCTTTCAGGGCTGTATCTGTGCAGCCGATGCAGGGTGAGCCAAAACACTCCGTGGTCACCAGAAACTCTGGTCCTCGCCCTCTATCCAGGGCTCTCTCCTTCCCTTCCCCACCAGCCTTCAATTATTTAATTTCCCCTCCTCCTTCTTCTTCTCCTCCTCCTCCTCCTCCCCTCCCCTGCCCAGCATCTGAAAGCCAAGCGTCTTAAATACAAATCACCTCCAAATCATTACGTGCAGGACCTTTCGGCCCTCTTCAGAGCAATGGGCCGTGAGTAATGAGCTCTGCTGAGAGTTTGCTGGATTTCACATACAACAGATGTAAAAGATGGGGCTGGAGAAAAGGGGGGAGGAAAGGGGGAAGAAAGCTGGATCCAGCTGGGAAGACGAAATATTCGCCACTCACCTTTTCCTTCACCCGCAAAGGAGGTTCAGGTCCAGGTCTGGGTCCTGAGCTGGGACCAGGGGGACAAAGAGGGAGGCTGCAGCTTGAAATTTAAGCCCTGAGCCTTCCAAGCTGCTCAAGCATCCTTCCAGGGGTGAGGGGTCCTGCCCTGGACCTGGCCAGACCACGAGCAAGCCCTTGTCTCCCAGGAGATGTCCTCCTCGTCCCGCTGCTGCTGGAAACAGGGTGTGGGGTTGTCCGAGATGCCAGGATGCCATCTCGGATCCAGCTCTTCTTGCTTTCTCCAGGTGATACCCAGGGTGGCAGAGTCCCCAGAAACCTCACTGAGATGGACAGGGAGGAGAAATGGGCACAGGCCAGACTGGTTGCAGACAAAGCTCAATGCAAGAGATGGACAATGATGAGCTTACCCAAATCCACCAACTCCATCCCTCGAAGGGACTGCTACGAACACCCCTGAGGGCTGGGTGCCTTTCACATGTCTCCATCTTCCTTCTGTGCAAAGGCAGGTATTTGGGGAGAAAAAAAAACCTGGTGGAGGAGGCTCCCAACGTACCCTCCTGCCCTCTCAGGCTGCGACTCCACCTCCCTTGCCATGCACCTCACACCTGGGTGTTACTCCACGCAGCACGCACGCTTCCACCCACAGCACCCCACTTTCCCCTCCTCCTTCTTCTTCTCTCTGGTCCCCAACACCAAAAGAGGCTTTGCACCCTGATCTAGGGTGCTTCAGGCTCAGGGTCCTGAAGAGATCGAACGACGCATGGGGTAGTTTCAAGCTGCCTGTGCAGTGTGTCCTTCAGCTCCTGGGGGCTCTCAGGACACCAGCAGTACCAGGCAGGGACCTGCTGTCCCCACGGAGAAGTGCAACTCTGGTGCTATCCCAGCCCCTTTTCCTCTTAGCATCCACACTCAGTACACAGTTTGCTCCCACCATAGGGCTCTCCTCGTCCCTGCCACCAGCAACCAGGGCTTTCCTCCTACTCCAGCAGTGCCAAACACCAAACAAGCTCCCACACACAGAGCAAAACACCCTTCACCAACTCAAGTCAGACCCTGGTGCTGGGAGAGCCAGATCTCGCCAGGACTCACCTTCCCCTTCCTGCCCCGGGGAAAGGTGGGGATGGGGAGAGGAGAAAATGAGAGCAAACCCTTTCACTGCAGACTTCAAAGTCATCGTCAGCAGGAGCCTTCGGAACAGTTTAAGTACAAAATGAATTGTTTTAATATTTAATCAGTCTATAATAGGCCCAGGGATCCCAGTGGAGGCGGTTTGCAGTTGAAAGGATGTCCAAACTAAGTATCCCCCCTCCCGGCCCTCATCTCCAGAAGGGACAATGGTCCTGTAGGAGACCCTGCTCCCAGGACACATGTAGGGACAATCTCTTCTCCACCAGCTCTCCTTGATGCAACACAGCACCTGAGAGAATCTCTCACCCACTCACCTGACCTGTGCTGTGGGCTTTTTTGAGAGCTATAACCATAAATACTTATCCTGGAGGATAATGATTTAATTCTCTGATGAGCTCAGAATAAATTCCATCCCGCTCCCCTCCCACCCAGTAACATCCTTCAGAAGATCCAGATCCCTTTAGCCTTTTCCCTGAGGGTTTGGGGGTGCACCCAGGCATCCAAAGGGCAAAGTCCCAAAGGATGGGCTTTATCCTTCTATGAACTTGGGTTCTGGGATGTGCAGGGAATATAAACCCGATTTGCCTCAGCTTCGCTTTTCACCTCCAGGACCAAGCTGTGGTCACTGCTGGGCTGGTACTGCATGACCCCTAGCAGCCTCCCCTGATGGGATAGATGCTAAGCAACAGATGATGCTGGAAAGGCCCTTTCACTGCCACCAAGAGCACCCAGACTGGCTACTCATCCCCTTGTGCCTTACTGGAGTTGGAGCAACACCTTCTGGCCCTGGGGAACAGGGCTCACTGCGCATGGGACCATCTCATCGCATGCGAACCCTTGGGTTGGTCCAGGAACAGAGCACTTCTGTCTTGCAGGTTGGGAGATGGAAGCACAGAGCCCCAGAGCAACCTCTCCAAGGCAGCTCTGAGCCCCAGAGATGTGTGCAAGGAGTGCCCAGGGCTGGGGGGACACAGTGGGCTTCTGCCCCTGCAGCTGCCTCCTCCTTCCTCGGGGAAAGGGAAGAGCTTCTGTACCCACCAGGAGGCAGAAGCAGTTTGCTCAATGACAGGTCCCTGATCCACCACTGCATCCCACAGACTCCTTCGCTCCTGGTTAGCACCTGAGTGTGATCCGAAAACAGCTTCCTCCTGGCAGCAGGATTCAGCCACAAGCTGCAGCAAAGCGAAAGTCTCACTCCTAACTCTCTGGAAAACTCTCATTTAAATCAGCCCAGCTTGGAAGACTGGGGTAACAGACACAGCACAGGAATCAGCGCAGAGAAGGCTCCAGCGAGACCTTAGAGACACTTCCAGTCCCTAAAGGGGCTCCAGAAAAGCTTGGGGGGGACTCGTGATGAGAGAGGGGAGCCCTAGGACGAGGGGGAAGGGTTTGACACTGAAAGAGGGGAGATGGAGCTGAGATGTGGGGAAGAACTTCTTTGGGGTGAGGGTGGTGAGAGCCTGACCCAGGTTGCCCAGAGAAGCTGTGGCTGCCCCATCCCTGGAGGGGTTCAAGGCCAGGTTAGAGGGGGCTTGGAGCAACCTGGGCTGGTGGGAGGTGTCCCTGCCCAGGGCAGGGGGTGGCACTGGGTGGGCTTTAAATGTCCCTTCTCACCCAAACCATTCAATGATTCTTTTGCTACTTTTGGGGGGAATCCCCAGAGTTACCCCACCACTGGGGCAGCCTGGCTCAGCCCAGCCATTCAGGAGGATGTTGAGGAGGATCCTGAGGAAAAATAAATAAGCCTAAAACCATTATCAATCAGGGTTATGCTTCCATTAGTTGCCCAGAGAATCCTCTGCCCAGAAGCAGCCTTCGCCTCAGGTTTCGCGTTACTGCAGTTTAGCTCTCAGTAACCTGCTGAATGTAATAAATAACTCCGTGGGCCCCACACAGTAGATCTGGGACCATTAAACATGCTGAGTTATTTTTACTGTGTTTCTGATAGGAAGGGGGCGGGGGGGGGGAATAAATAAATAAAATATCTGAAGTCTCCTCTACCGGCCAAAGCAGAGCGGAGCAAGGTCTTTAATCACTTTCCAACCAGCACCATCTTCTGGCCAACACCAGCCCCTTGCCCTGAGGCTGGAGAGCAGGAAAGACCAAAACCATGCCAGATGCAGATTCAAGGAAGAGCTGTGTTGGCTCCCCACAGTGCTTTTGGAGCACAGGGGATCATAGATCTTCTCCCTCTCAGCTGGGGACCCCGGGGCAGGGTCCCAGCAACCAGCACTGGGGCAAAGAAGGGCTTCCCATCACAGGCACTCCATGCACCAGTTTGGGTTGGGAGCTCAGTGGTCCAGTCTCTCCACCCTGGTGATGCCCAAGGGAGTCCTGGCAAAGTCAGCTGGGGAGATGCCCAGCCATGGTCACCTCCACTTGCTTGGCCAAGGAAGTTTTCCTCACCAGCAGGAGCTGGACACCAGAGGCAGGGCCAGCCCATGGGGAGAGCTTTGCCATCACATAGGGACCTGCAGCAGTCACCAGCAACTGAGACTGTGCTCCTGCTGCCTGAGTGCCTCCTGGGGGCAAGGACATCATCTCTCCACCTCCTCCTGCCCATGCTCCTCGTCACCACTGCCCCTGGGAAAAGCCAAGAAGCTCTCAGCAAACTTTTTGGGGGTTCAGGAACAGAAAGTCCTCCTACATAATTTTTCCCTTCAGGAAGTGAATTCTGGGCAAGACCAAAAATAGCTACCTGAGTGAGGTGACGACCAAAGCAGTCAAGTCAGGGCCAAAACAAGCAGCATTTGTCTCAAAATAGTTCCAGCAGCATCCCATTTCCTGAAGGGGTGGGAAGGGCTCCTTGCATGGCCGTCACTCCAGTTCCCACCACAGCAATCACGGAGCAGCTCTTCCAGCTTCATGGGAAAGGGAGAGGAGGACTCTTCCCATGTGCTCCACTTTGTCTTAGCGCTTGGTACTCCTGGCACAGCAGCTGGTCCCTCAGGGACCCCATCAGCCACTCCACACCCTCCAGACCTGTCCTTCTGCTGCAGACTGGGTCTAGAAGGGACTACCTTCAGGCCTATGTCCTGCCAAGAACATGGGTACAAAGGGTCTTTGCCAGCTCCTTGATGCCCCCTCAGCAGAGGCACCCAAGGTGGTGCAGCTGCCCAGATGACACCAGAAGCCAGTCTCAACTTCTCACCATGCCCACACAGGGGACACCATTCCAGAACCTGGTAGCTCTGTCCCTCAGGTCTAGATGACTCCAGACTGCCTCACCCACAGAGAAGACCTAAAGATGCCCCCTAACAGAGAGGGGAAAACGGGCACTAATTGCATACAAAACCCTGCAGATGTGTGATTTCTCAGCACGTTTGGAATGGATCCTACAGCCACCTCCCTGAAGGACAAAGCCTGACGGCTGCTAGAAGCTCCCACAGTCTCTGTTGGGCTGACACACACTCTGGTTTCACAGGATGGACAAGCAGCTTTTGAGTGGTCCATAGGCTGGGGTTAGCCTTTGCAGACCAGCTTTGAGAGGAGCCACGGCCAACACCACAGTGTCTACCAGTAACTATCAGGTAGATGTGGTATCACAACCAGATACAAGCATGAGCGGGAAGGCCAAGCACTCATACCTGACTGGCCATGAAAAACATCTGAGCCATGTCAGGACATTGAGAAAGCATCATCAGAAACTGTGCTGTCCTTCATCCTGCTGCCAATGTCCTCTCCTGCCACCAGAGTACACTGGAATGAAGCAGAGGATCTGTGGGGCTGGGACCCCACTAGCTCATATTCGGTGCAGCGTGCCAGGACCCCTTTAGGTTGTTGTCCCTGATTCCCAAGCAGTTGTTCCTGGGGGTCCTTTGCTCATTGTTTGGAAACAACAATGTCAATAGTTTCCAGGAAGGAAGAGAGAAGAAAGGCAGAAGGAATTGTTCCACCACCCTTCTCGTGCACCCTGTGTGCGGGTTCCATCCCAGTACAACACACAGGAACATACCAGACAGACACTGGGAGTTACAGCAGGCCAGGTCAGCCCATGCCAATGACCCCATCTCTCTCCACACAGACAGGCAGGATATGACCAAACCAGCGGCTTGGAAAGGAGTCAAACTCTGGGCAAATGTTCTCGAGAATAAATTCCAGAAAGTCCTTTCTTCTCTGCAGTTCATTGACACATCAAAAGAGGAGACCCATGTACTGCCAACAAAGCCAAGATAAGCCTTGCAGACCATTGCACTTTCTAGAAGGGCTCGGGGTGACATTATCTCACTTGAGTTTTTTTGCTTCCGCATTTTTCTCCCATGGCATGGCTGTGGCCCACTGAGATGCTTCTGCTCCTGCTCATCCTCTCTCCACTGCCCATATCTTGTCCCAGAGCTTCCATGGTTGCCCAGCTGCTCCTAGAAGGAGAGCTAATGTGACCCAAGGTGTTTGACAGTCCTGCTGGAGACAATGGTCATGGTGTCATATGCTCTGTGGGACTCGTTGACTTGTCCCAGGCTGGGATACCAAGAAAACAACCAACCTGCAATTCCTATAACAAAAGCCAAAAAGCCACTGACTGGCCTCACATTTGGTGGCTTTCTCACAGGGGAGATAACCTTCACCCCTCAGAGGTGGAGCCAGACCCCACCAAGCAATGGCAGCTCCCAACATCTCGGTTGGAAGTGTGGGTCTCTGCCCCCTGCCCACCACTTGCTGTGCCCACGCTTGGCTGTCACCATCTCGACCATCACGGGGAAAACAGATACCAGAGACCTTTCTGACCACAGCATGGCTCTCACAGAGATCACCCTGTGGAACCACCACCTCACACTGAAGCTGGATCTCCTCACTGATCCCACATAGAGGTAGCAGCAGGAGGTTGTTTTAATGCCCCATGAATTTCTGATTGCAGATTGGATGCTATTTGCGGGCACAGCCAATACCACGTGACTGCCTGGCAAACTGACTGACAGTGATTCATTTCACGGGGCACGCAAATTAGCTTAATTACACCCAAAACGGTTGTGGCTATAGGCTTGATGCCCAAAGGCTGTGAGCTGGATGAGAACCTGACAAACCGATGCTTGCAATCCCAAACACCCAGCAGCAAACATCGAGGAGGTGAAATCATGGAGGCATCACGCTCCTTCCCCACAGTGGGCAACCTGGTGCCACCTCTCCCCCTAACAGCCACACTGCTCCCATCTCAGCATGGGGTGGGGGGCAACGGGCACACAGATCACCCGTAGCCACACGGCTAGCTGCCACCTAGACCACCCCAATAGAGACACACACCAGCCACTGCCTTTCTTCTCTGTTTAACAGGGAATCACATGGCAGCCACGCAGGGATTTGAGCCTGGCAATGCCGGAGATGTCTCCTCTAACCCTGTGGGCTGCTGGCAGGAGGGGTTCCTGGGCAGGGAGGTTCTTCCTTAGACTCTCCGAGTTTCAGGGCAGAAGGTTAATTAGGTAGCAGGGTAATGAGGAGTCATTAAATCTGCCTGCACCATGCTGTTAGCATAACAAGGGCAGACCAAGAAGGTTAAAGCTGGGATTCTTGTTTTCCCATTGCCTTCAATTAACCTTTCCATGTTTTTGCAACACTCTGGGCCCCAGAGATAGGTTCTGGGTGCCTCTCAGAGGCTGTTAATTAGCAGAACACAGAAACAAACTTTTCTTTTAAGTAACTGGCGTGATCACTCTGGCTTTGAGCTTAAAATAAACAGGCAAGAACCAGCTTACCCTTTGAGCTGTGCCACTGTCCCAGCAGAGTTTGTGGTGGGGGAGTGGGGTGTGAATTAGGTTCTGGGAGGTTATTTCAAATTGTTATTCCAATTCTTGCTATCCCCTCCTCAAGGGGAAAGTGCCAGGGGGCTCATCTCGGCCCTCCACCAGTGAGATGCCTTCTCCCTGCATCCCCTAGAGCTGGAGGGGAGGTGGGCCATTGGGAGGAAGGTGTTTCCCACCACCTGACTCAACACACCCGAAACCGTTGCTCAATCAGCCTTCAGGAGTGTGTGGAGTGTCCACAGGAGAACTCTGTGCCAGTGGATGCAGAGTCCCAGTTAATTAACAAGCAGCTAATTAACAAGGATCTTAACTCAGTTGCCTAAAAACAGACGATGTCAATGGCAAATAGATCTGTGGGATGCACATGAACAGCAGGGACATGCCTGGGAGTCACAGTATGAAAGCTCTGACACACCTACCACGCGTAGGGGATTACTCACTCAGCATTGACACCACCTCCATGACTGGGATGACACTTTAGGAGTTCCAGATCACACAGGATGGGGAACGAGCATCTGGCTGCAGGGTTCGGTTCCTCTAACGTTGACTTTTGCTTTTTCCGGGGCGTATCACCCTGTGGGATCTTCAAAGACTTCATCCTGCCTCCATGGACTGGAGGAAGCGCTTACTCTTGGGGAAACTGCTCCAGGACAGATAAACTACTTGCCCAAGTCTGTCAGGCTGCACCCTGCCATGGGAAAAACGTTGAATGAAAAGGCCCTTGAAGCATTTGGATGCCCCCTCTGGATGCCAGGACACCTTCAGGCCAGTGGGTTCTAAGAACAAGGAGGACAAAGCCCTACCAGTGGGTTAGGTAGAGTTGATGGTGGGTGGAAGCAAGGGCATGGACTAGATGCTCGCTGGGATGCCCTGGTGCATAAGATTTCCTACAGGTGAGGAAGAGCAGGTGAGAAAGACCAGAGAAGCCCAAGGGTGATTTACAGTGAAGAAGACAAAAAAATAAAAGTCTAGAAAGGTCCAGGCACTTTTCTTGCTGTGACAAAGCTCCTGACTCAGTGCAGGAAGTGGTGTTTTCTCCTACAGCTTTTTAATCACAGCACCAAGACACCTTTCTTCCACTTGACTTTGACGACGTCTGCTGGTGGTGCTCTTTACTTCCCCATCTTTGATCTACTTACAGATGGGTGGTGAGACTCTCGTAGCATCCCAGCTCTCTGGACCAGGTCCTTCCTCCAGAGGCTGTCAACGGAGCACGCAGGGCTCTCACCTGCTCCAAAGTGAGTGTTTTCAGTGCACTCATGGGTGGAGAGACATCTCAGCATAAAGGAACCTCCCATTATCACGTCTAGCAACTAAACAGAGGACATCAGCTACTGCCCATGTGCTGCTTTCCCACCTTAAATCCCAAAGGAGATCTGTGGGTGGCAAGCAAGAATTGTCCACAGGAAAAGCCTTCTCCTCATCAGTCCACAGCAGCAAGAAACACTTTGCACAGCTCTTGTGTGCAGGAGCCCACCAAGCCCCTCAGAAAACATTTTCAACATCCAACATGGGACATTGGTAGCATTTTTAACATGAAGCCGTAATAAAAAAAATATAAAATTCCTTTCCTTTTCTAACTCTCCTGATTGTGGGAGCTGGGAGAGGCTCCCTGAGACAGGATGTCCCTACACACACTGTCCTTGACTCCACCATCAAGATGGATTGGCCATGGTGGGGGCCTCGTACTGGGGTAACGGTCTCCAGTCACATGTGCTGCTTGTGACCCGGCAGCTCTCCTGGGACGTGCAGCCCTTCACAGAGGGCCAGTGTCTCCTCCAGACACAGACGCTATTGAGAAGCCTCACATGAAGCCAGTCAGTCCTAACACGCGTGACTGGGGTTTGTCTCCCGGCCATCCCTGATTTACAAGGCAACTCCGTTTCGGGGTTTTTTCATAATTATTTTTTTTCCTTTCCTTTCCCCATGAGTATTATTCCAGCTCCACTCCAGCAGGATGAAAACCTTCTCTGAGCCCCCTCCGAAGGCTCATGTCACTTGACTCGCTCTGGGGGTGAGTTCCACGTTGCCTCGCTCAGCACATCCCCTCCAGCACGCACACGTTGGCCGCTCAGATTGGAATAGGCACCTTAAACAGAAGGAGTGGGGCACTCAGGAAAGCTTCCAGGGCTACCAAAGTCACTTGGAAGTTAGTGGCATTAAGTTCAGGAACAGAACTGAGGACTGCTCTTGGCACGTAGATGGCCTTCGGGCATTTAAGTGGGATGTCTACTTCTGTGGATGAGTGGATCTTTAACTGACAGTGAATTTATAAAGCCAGCTTTGTGCACGTGCACTCATTGCTTTTTCCACCTCTTCTTTCAGGACTGCCTTGCAGCCGGCAAGGTAATTAATAGCAGGTAATAAAAGGTAATTAATAACTGAGACAAGAATGTTCATGACAACTCCTTTCTCAAACTGCTTTGGGGACACTAATTTCAAGAATCCAGTGCCTGGCCCATGCTGTGGTGTGGGGCTGACAACCTTCAGCATTCTCACCACCATCTAGAGACATCCCAGTGGCATCATTCAGCTGATGGCACGACCCCTTTACAAGGCTCCTAACACTTTTTCCATCCCTGATCTGATCACCGCTACAGGGTGGCTCCATAACTGGCAGAGCAACAAAACTAGGCTGGTATTACACAAGGCCTCCTCCATCTCAGTGCAGAGCTCTTAATTCAAGGGTCAGGTCCTCTTTGGGCAGCGGGGACATGCAGGGGCAGAGATTTCTCAGTTTTCTTTGATGGTATTCATGAACCTGCTTTTCTTCCAGCAGGGCCCGGTTTCAAAGGCTGAGTTTGAAGCCAGCGTACGTTGGAAAATGCCAGTTGTAAGTTAGCCACCACCTACAGGAAATTCTGGTTACTCATGGCTTGTGCCCGAGCTGGCTACCAGGTTGCTGAAAGTCATCAGTTGCCAGCAAAGCCCAAAGTGAAGAAAACCTCGAGTTCCTCACTGTATCCTTGGCTTTTGCTCCCTTTCCCCATAGATGACCAAAGCTCAGGCTATAGGAAGGAAGAGTCCTCTATGAGATGTTGGGGGAGGTGATACACATTTGTGTTTGCTTTTTCTTGTTACCAATACATTTTTTTCTGCGGGCTCTGAGGCATTTTGCACTTTACCCTTCCTGACTTTATCGCTGGTAAACAGCCAACTGCCCCTGTTTGTCTGCGAACCGCAGTGAGGGGGGTTGAATGTGTGGAATCACATCAGCCTGGCTCTCCCCGTAATTTTAAAGTGTCTAAATTACACATTGTTTACCCAATCCCTCTCCCACTGTTTTTCCTCATTCCCATTTCCTGGAAAGGTCAACAGCACTTGAAGAGGACGAAGCCTGCATTGGTGGCTCTTCAAGAAGAGGCCATTAATCTTTACATAATTATTTGCAATTATTTCAGGAGCAATAACCCCTTTGTCCAAACTTTTCTCAGCAGCTTGTTAAGCAGAGTGAGAGAACGGAAGGTGGGAGGGACTGGGAAAAAGCGCTGGCAAGATCACGGGAGGATCTGCTGAACTCCCCAGGTTCTTTGTGGTACGGCTTCACCAGGAGGACCCAAAACCCTCATTATCCAACCACCTGTTTTGTTGGTTTTTTTTTTTAAAAAGAAAAGAAAACAACCTTGATAAAACATGCTGTCATCTGGCAGAGTATTTCACCACTCTCTTCAGCTCTACTCACCCCAAAGTCAAACCCAAGAGGGGAATAAAATTTTGGGGGACTCAGAGAAGCTGCTGCCAGGGGGTTCCTTTTTGAATACATTAAGACAGACCAGCCTCATGGGTGGGTTTTACCCTGAAGCAATCACACCCAAAACAAGCTGCAAGGTTCCTTCTGCAAGAAGGTCCAAAACACCTCTGCTATTTATTTAGTTGATAGGATATAACTTTATAACTGGGGGTTTGGGTTTGTTTTTTTAATGCCTTGTGTGTGTGTGTGGTTGGTTGGCTGCCACCCACTGCCCAGCCAAGCCTGACACAGAACAGATTTGCACAGGAGCTCCCATTCAGTTCCAGGGTCCCACCATCAGGGCAAGACCCGAGAGATTCTTATTATGGGATGCCAGGGGCTGTTTTCTCCAATACTGCAAGTCTTGTCGCTTTTCTGCAGACTCTTCTGAGCTAAATACCTCTTACCTGTCCCTCTCCCCCCCACCCCAGCCATTTTAGTATTTTAATAACATCAGAGCCACACTGATGACTCCCCCAGCTGAAGAACAACCACCCTGAGCCCTGCTCCTTCCCTGCCTGAGACATTCACCAGGCAAAGAAGCCACTCTCCTGGGTTGGACCAAAGATCTGGACCTCAGACCCCCAGCCCCAGGGGTGCCTGACCACCAGGCTGTTTCAAATGGGTCTTTCTCATCCTTTGACAAGCACCTTTCCTCTTCCTATAGATAACTTCATAGTCAGCAGAGCAGAACGCCAGGCTCGTGGTAAGAATATGTGAGTTCAAACCCCTGGCCCAAGCTGGGCAGAGGATTTGAAGGTGGGGGGCTCTGCCTTCCAGAGGGGTGCTGCATGCACAAGGCACGTGGATTTGCTCTCACTGCAGACCACAAATCCCAGTGGGGACAAGAGGAGCACTGTCACCAGGCACAGAACACTTCCACAGAAGTGCTCTGATAATTCTGATAAAAAACAAGGTGGGCGGAAATAAATAAATACAACCAAAAAACCAAACAGAGAACCCAAGTTAAGCCAAATCTTCAAAATACTAACAGAAAGTCCCCAGGAGATTCTGAGTCCCCCCAAATCCACAGAGAGGATTCTGTTCTTACAATTTCCCATCCAGTGCTTCACTACATCCCTCCCTGCAGAGCTGCAAGGCCATGCTGAAGTCTGGAAGCTTCTAAGCCCTTGGCACCTCACTGACAAGGCCAAGTTGGCTTCAACGCCAGGCCCGTGCCCAGTAGATGCTTCCCCTCCATCTCTGGAGGATCCTGAGGATTTGTGAGTGTCCTGATTTGAGCTGGGACACAGTTAATTTTCCTTCTAGTGTTTGCTGAGTGACCCTAGTTGCTGGTTGGGGTTAAAGCACACCAGAGGGGTTTCTAGAGAAACAAGTTCTCTCTCCATCACGGTCATGATCAACATCCTCCCATCACACCAGTTTCAGCAAGATATTTGGAATACAGAGATGTCCACAGTTACTGGGGCTTCCATAACAGCTCCCTTCACCCATGAGGAGTGGAGTTACCCTGAACTTGCCACCAGGGCCTTCTTAAGGCATCTGAGGAAGATAAGAGGCTTCTGCTCACTGTAAGCCCCCATTTGTCAAATGTCCAGGCAGGAAGTCACATACCCACACGCACCCTCAGACTTGACACTAGGACATAACAGACAACCTTCAAAGAGAAGAAGCTGGCAAGCATCCCTCTCCTACTTGTGACAACCATCCTGAAACTTCCCGTGCCTTCGAAGCCAGAGCTGCAAGTGCCCTGTCATCCCCAGCCAGCTTGACCTGGCTCAGCCCCAGCTGATAAGAGAGTTAACGAATGAAAGATTAAAAAAAACAAAACCAAAAAAACACCACATCAAGGAGGGGGGTCTGTGTGGGCTCGTGGGAACAGCAGTGATCTGGCTCAGCTTTCTGAGACATCCCCTGCTCCAGTGGGAAGCAAGAATCCCAGCACCTCAGGTGTTTTGAACAAGTCTGCTCATCCCCTCGCCCACCCTGACGAGCAGTAAGGGATGTGCTTACAAACACACACAAACACACAGGGAGACACAAGGACTCAAACAGTTACTATCTCCTAGCCCTTTGCCAAGGAGCTTGGTGGGATCCAGCCTGGAATTTCTGGAAGTTTTGTAGAGTGGGGTCACAGAATGGTTCAGGTTGGAAGGGACCTTAAAGACACCCTCCAGTGTCACCCCCTGCCCTGGGCAGGGACACCTCCCACCAGCTCAGGTGGCTCCAACCCCCCTCCAACCTGGCCTTGAACCCCTCCAGGGATGGGGCAGCCACAGCTTCTCTGGGCAACCTGGGCCAGGCTCTCACCACCCTCACACCAAACAAGTTCTTCCCCACATCTCAGCTCCATCTCCCCTCTTTCAGGGTCAAACCCTTCCCCCTCACCCTAGGGTTCCCTTCTCTCATCACGAGTCCCTCCCCATCTCTCCTGGAGCCCCCTTTAGGTGCTGGAAGGTCACTATAAGGTCTCCCCAGAGCCTTCTCTTCTCCAGACTAAACAATCCCCATCTCTCTCAGCCTGCCCTCTTAGGAGAGGTGCTCCAGCCCTCTCATCATTTTCACATCCCTCCACTGTGGGTCCACACAAGATCTCCTGTAGTTCCTCTTGGGCTGGGGACCACTGGCAACAGTATGGGACAGTGGGGCTTTCACCCCACTGCCCCACAGCTCTTCCAAGCCAATGGACCATCTCTTCCCATAAGAAAGGAAATGAGTAGATGGGGGTTGGTAGCATCACCTTTTCTTTTTACTCTCCCTTGCTGCACAAGCAGCACCAGGGGTTAAAACCGAGGGACATCAGCCTGGAGAGGGTAAAAAGGATAGAAGGAAGTTCAGCCCTGGAGAGCCTGACAAAAATGAAAACATTTACTGCAGAACAGCACCCTTGGAAAGATGCCAGAGCTGTGCTCCAGAACTGCAGACCTCTCCAGCAGAAAGATTTAAGCAGTAGGACTAGAAAGGGGTTTTTTTTGTTTGTTTGTTTTTAAAATAACATCAATACAGAGGTCAGTTTAGGAGCCAGTGTATGAGCTTTCCATATCAGCATTCCTGAATGCATTCCTCTGCAACCTGCTCTAGGTAAACCTACTTTGGCAGGGGGTTGGACTAGATGATCTCCAAAAGTCCCTTCTAACCCTTGCCATTCTGTGATTCTCCCTATAGAGACAGGTTCCTCATCCCCTTACTCAGACACAAAGTTCTGCACCCCATCCCTGCTCCTAGAGGTGCACCTCAACCACAGGGCACCATCTCACCATCAGGACACCACAAAGACCAGCAACTCCCTCAAGAACAGGGAGCCAAGGGGATACCCCACCATACCTACACCACAGAGCAAGATGACTAGAGCAGGGGCTGGAGAAGGCAGCCAGGTTCAACCAAGAGTTGAAATTGCCAGGTAAACTCACGGTGACAAGGCATGCTTTGAGATCAAATCAGTCCAGGTGATACCAACAGAGGTATCACTAGGACTGAGAGGGAGATAAAGGTTGCTGTAGCTGAGCTGAAATAGGGCTCTGGGCCATTGGGTGGGGGAGGAGGTCTCAGGTGAGGCTGCTCAGGGTCATTAAGACTAATTAATTCCCTATGGGTCCTGACAGCCACCCCCAGCCCAGGCCTAGATGCATCTCAGGGTGAAGAGCTGCATTCACTTGCAGGAAGCTGAATGACTGTGTGAGTGTCCTCACGTTAGGGAGATGTGAGATGAGCCTCTGAAATGTTCTTCCAGTTATTTCTCTGCTGTGCGACCACACCTGTACCATCTGATTCCTCTCATACGATCACACACAAAAACCCAGAGCGCAACTGGCTCTTTGTGGGATGGTTCCAGACTCAGTGATCTACAGGTTTAAATGCAGCGATTCAGGCTTGGACCAGAAGCGATGATTTTTGTTTATCCACACTTTAAGGACAGCCCTTCCAGTGCCTTTGACTAGAAAGCCATCAACATGTTCCCACAGTTCCCATCAACAGTTCCCACTATGAGGGATGGATGCCCTAATCTGTGCCTCTCTCCAGACCACAAAGACATGCCGATCGCACCAGTAAAGTGATTTCTTGCCATGACACAGTATCATGGGACTTGGCTTTCCTTTGGTGTTGCAGCTTTAAGTGGCTGAAGGTTCGTTCCCAGGCAAAGCCACACTCTGGGACAACACTCCAAGGCGAGCAGGAGTGCTGCAGATCAAAGGCCACAAACAAGCTCCATTTTAGCTCACAGCTCTGGAGTTCTGCTTACTTGCTATGACTATCTCAAACTGGGAGTGCTGGATCTAAACCTTCCTGGCCAAAAACAGTCCCAGAGCGCACAAACAGCCCCAAGCTTGGTTGCTGTTCACTTCACCTTGTGCTGCTGACCTCCTCCATCGCAGCAGCACTCTGGTGGTTACACTCATCCACAAGATCTTTGCTACGATCTAAGAAATTAATGGTTTTTTTAGATTTTATCTGTTGGCCCTATCTCTTGTAATATCTGATATTGTATGGACAGGGACGGGTCAGGCAGGAACAGGGGAGAGCAGAAGGCTGTGCAGGTAGATGGCCCTTGGCTGACCCAAAGCCTGTGCCAAGAGGAACAAAGGGATGGAAGAGGATGAGCCTTGGACAAATCAAGGAGATGAACCAAGTACTCGAGACTGTTAGGCTCAGTGCAAAAATGTGATTTTTCCACCCCTTAGCTTCTTGCACAGAAAATACATTGCAGAAGCCTTTAAAGATTAGCTGCAGAAGGGATTTTTCAGAGTGCACCCTTCCAGCAGCTGAAAGCAAAAGCTGTGCCCTCCTTCTTGTGATTTGGTAAAGCTGTGGCATTTCATCTCAACCCAGATCTGCCTTTCGTCTCAACAAACGACTGAAGCATTAGCAGGAGACACCGACAGACGGATGATGGTCTTTAGCAGGATCTCAGCCAGATGCTCTCTCAAGGACTTGAGACTATGTCTGATGTCCAAAAGAAATCCTAGCTCCAGGCTGCAGGTCTGTTGACCGGGCTTAAAGGTAGCACGAAGGCAAGGTATCAGTCTCCTTCTCATCTAATATATCGACGAGGAGTCGGTGTTTTCCTGAGCTGTGGCTCCTCTGCCACGCACAGGACTAGCCAATGTGGCCAAGCTGGTGTGGGAACCAATTAAGCAGCAGGGGCAGCAGAAGCCAAAGTCATTATATTTGACATCTCGTCTTTACAATGGAAGGGCAGTCTGTGCAAAACAGGGTCCCACCAAGCCATTGCTCACCTGCGCGGTGCTGCCTTGCTGGTTCCTGCTGGATTGTACCGTGGCTTAATTCAGAAGTAGCTTCTTTAATTTAAGTGACCCTTAAGATCAGCCTTGGGACTGAATTGTTTCGAGGGCAGAAGTCGACTGTAGCAGGAGATTGCTGTTTTCCTGGGGGTCTCTGAAGGGGGCTGGAGCTGCCCTTTGTCTCCAGGAGAACAGAAAGGCCCATTCATCCCTCTGTCACATGCAGAAACATGACTGTCCCAGAATAGGACTGCAGGAAACCTCCCCAGTGGGGCTGGGAGGAGAGGTGGGGTGCGGACGCATGTGCTCCAGGAAGAGACCAGGCCTCCAAAGGGTTAAAGGAGGCACCAACCAACACATGGTGACTTCTGCTCTGGGTGGAGATGGGCTATTTGAGGTGCATATTTCCTGATCCTTTTCGGGAGGTTGGGTGTGCAGAGAGACAGAGTCACTTAGGGGACAGTGAGGTGATGACGAGGTCACCTCTTGATGCCCTCCAAGGAGACCAGCTGGTAATGAACCTCTTCACCACCCTGTCCACAGGCCTCCCCCGACATATAGAAATGCATTGCTGAGGTCCAAAGTTGACTTTGGGACAGATGCTTGCAAGCTGGAGACATTTATGAGCGTTACTGACCAAACCAGAGCTGACTGTCCATAAAGCAAGGCCAGAGACGGGCTGTACCCACCCAGCCCAGGCCACCAGCTTGGCTTTGCCCTGCGTTTCCACCCTCAGAGCCCCAGGTGGTTTGCCCCACACTAAGAAGTGATGGGCACAGGAGACTGAAGTTGGAGAAAAGAAAGCAAAGTGTCTGAGTCTAATGACTACGTGGCAATGTCCACAAAGAAAGTGAGAAATGGGATCCTCAAGCAGACTCCATAAGCAGCCTTCCCTGCACACACACACACAAAAAAAAATGAAAAAGCCCCATAAAGTGATAATAAAACATTCAACTTAAAATAAAACAAGAAAACCAGATCCCTCAACACCTGCCCATGATGGGGGTGTTGCTTCTGGCACCTCAGCTGGTTAGACCAAAGTGCTGCTGGGGACATCTCAGTCCCTGTGCTACCACACCTCTGTCTGCAGAGCAGGCATCTGCCAACACCTGAGAAACCTCAAGGAGATGGAAGGGTGACACGTTCCTCAGATGGACTCCCCAATTTGAGAGGGTTGATAGGATGAGAAGAGTCTGAATGGAGGTTTTGTTCTCTGGTCTTCTGAGTGAGGAGCCCTCCCTGATAAACAAGGGTAGGCAGTAAATTAAATAAAGCCATAACTTTTCTGTGGAATATCCACAGCTCTGATTCATCAGATCTTCAAGGAATCATGGAAATGACTGAGTGGAGAAACACAGATAATTTGTTTTCACACCAAGAAGGAAGAATGTTCCCAAACAACTAGTGTAGATTCTCTCTACCCTATTTACAAATCTCCACCAGAAAAGCCAGGCTGGCCAAATTCTCATTGGCATCTTTGGCCACATCTCGAGATGAGAGAGAGTTTAATCCATTCTCGTGTCTGGATCCACTCAGAAAAAAGACTGTAACAGGGCACACACACACCAGTATTTCATTGTGAACTTCTGCAGCTCTCCCATAGGTAGCAGAGATCCTGCACAAACTCCCTCATGATGCCCGAGAAAAGGGCTGTAAATGGAAAGCCAGAAGTCTGAGTGTGTTGGAGTCAATTGTACACCAAGGCAAATGTAGCACCTCTCCTGTCCTGCTGCCCAGCAAATGCCAACCATGAGGCTAGAAAGCTTTCCCTGCTGAGAGTCACCTCCATTGTCATGGTCTGATCTTCATCAGCTCTTGAAATTAGAAGTCCTTTATTACTTTCAAGTTTTGTTCCTCGCTGATTTAGTTCTACTTAGGCTTCAGCACCAAGTATTTTCTTTCTTTTCCCAGTTCCTAAAGGAGACTTGATCAATCTCTTCTGTCTCCTCACTTTACCCAGGTTAAAGACCAAGTTTCTCAGAGTCACAGAAGAGATTTATTTGCACGTTCCACATCAATGACGGGTTTTTTTTGTCTGTGCCTCCGAAGGGCAAAATGGGGGGAAAAAATGGCCTCAAGTTGTGCCAGGGGAGGCTTAGATTAGCTTTTAGGAAAAATGTTTGCACTGAAAGGGTTATCAAGCGTTGGAATGGGCTACCCAGGGCAGTGGTGGAGTCTCCATCCGTGAAGGTATTTAAGAGCTGGGCAGACGTGGTGCTGAGGGACATGGGTCAGTGGTGGGTTTGGGCAGTGCTGGGCTGACGGTTGGACTCCATGGTCTGAAAGGTCCCTTCCAACCCAGACGATTTCATGATTCTAAAATAGAAAAGGCACAAGTGCAACTTCTTGCAGATGGGCTGAAACCTCTTCCCAGCCCACTTCACCCAGACCAGGGCTTGGGGAGACCACATTAGAGTGAAAAGCAAGGCTTGTCCTTCCCCAGCACCTCCATAAGGAGTTCTTATACTCTGTCCTCTCTGCTGGAATGGAAACTGAGGGTCCTCTCTGCCTTTCTTGCAGTACTCATCTTGCTCCCAAAGATTTCCTCAAAAGCTCCAGGTGGAGCAGCTGGTTTTATACACACTGGGCAGAGGCGGCTTTGATGTCTCTATCACCCAGCTCTGGAATCCTCAGCACAGAAAGGACATGGAGCTGTTGGAGCGGGGCCAGAGGAGGCCAGGGAGATGCTGGGAGGGCTGGAGCCCCTCTGCTGTAAGGACAGGCTGAGAGAGCTGGGGGGGTTCAGCCTGGAGAAGAGAAGGCTCCGGGGAGACCTTGGAGCCCCTTCCAGTCCCTCAAGGGGCTCCAGGAGAGATGAGGAGGGACTCTTGATCAGGAAGGGGAGCAATGGGACAAAGGAGAAGGGTTTGACACTGAAAGAGGGGAGATGGAGCTAAGATTTGGGGAAGAAGTTGTTTGGGGTGAGGGTGGTGAGAGCCTGGCCCAGGTTGCCCAGAGAAGCTGTGGCTGCCCCATCCCTGGAGGGGTTCAAGGCCAGGTTGGAGGGGGCTTGGAGCAACCTGGTCTGGTGGGAGGTGTCCCTGCCCAGGGCAGGAGGTCAGACTCGATGGGCTTTAAATGTCCCTTCCCACCCACACCATTCTAGGGATCTGTGATTCTCTTATCCCCAGAGGAGGATGAGGCTGCAGCTTCCTTCACCCAAGCACTGCCATGGGGCTCCTCTGAGCCCATCACAACAACGCACTGAGCAGGCACACTGCTCTGCGGTCAGCAGCATTCCCCCAGCTCCCTCCCTCCTTCCCTCCCCCTCTGACTTTATTTGTTTATTATTTTCATCCCCCTCCTCGAGCTGTCCTGCATTTCTCCTGCTTCACCCTCCTCCTACATCCCCGTCCCACGCGTTGCCCATTGGTCGCGGGGGCTGTGCTTGGAGGGAGCCCTGTGATCCTCTATATAACCCACCCCTCGGTTCAGAGAGACCTCAGCAAGTCACGAGAGGAGAGAAACCTTCCCCTGAGCATTAAAAAAACAAAAGCCAGACACAAAACCAAACTCCAGGATCTGTGATTCTCCCAGGTCCTGTGGGACATGCCCGGCTGCCCGAGTGGTGGGAAGGAGCCGTGAAAGGGGAAGAAACTGATCCCAGGATCATCCCAAGTTCATGGTCAGGAGGAAGGTAACTTAACTCCCACGAAAAGCTCTGCTGTCCCTGCACTAATTTGCAAACAGAAACGATTTATTGCTGCCAGGTGAGTTTTTGCATGTTTTCCAGATCCCCCAGCTGAGGGGGTGGGGGTGCTGAAGGGCTTGTGGTGCCTGAGCAAGGTCCAAGAGGGTGGACAAGAAGAAATCCAGCACACCTCTGGGGAAAGAAGGTCCCTCTGCTTGTGGACCAGGTCTGGGAAACAGCTGGGGGTGTGGTGTTATCACTGCCTTTCCCCCTCCTTTCCCCCACCCATGGCATTTTTGCTGCCAGAGAGGTTTATCCATGGCAAGGATCTGCTTTGTGTTGGGGACGGGAGGTTGTCTGGGAAGGGGGGAACAGTGAGCTGCTCTCCAAGGCAGGAGTCTCCAAGGACCTTCCCTGCAGCAAGCAGCATGAGATGGTGGGACAGGGACATCTTGGGATGAGGATGCTGCCTGGGATGTGGTGGGGTCTCCTGGGCTACCAGGCAAGAGGAACCACTAGCCCACTGGTCTGCCTGTGGCATCTCTCAGACAGGAGCAGGTTGTACGGGGTTATGGCGATGGTTTTCCGTTTCCTCTCCTCTCTGGGACTCATTCTCTGGTGTCCACGTCGTGAATCCAGTGGTTTCAGCTGCCTTTTGGACTCAGCACAGCGTAAAAGGCACTTCCATGTCCATGTGTCCAAGCTATTTGTCAACAGAGGAGCTCCAGACAGGCAGGTGGGATGGGAATGGCCCCTTCAGGCACCAGGTGCCTTCCCCAGAGGGTCAGCAACATCAGCAAAACTCAGAGGATTTTGGGTCAAGTGATGCTGGTTTTGGCTTCACATCTGCTGGGCACTGAACAAGCTTCTTGGTGCTCCCGTGCCTCAGTTTCCCCTGCAACTGAGAAAGGGTTATGCTTTCAAGCACTCTGAGATGCGAGAGGCAACTTGGAGGGCAAGAAGAAAATGGGCTGTTTGAAGAGGAGCAAACAATGCTTCTCTTTTATGAAATTGCTGGATTTTAAGGCAAGACTGGGGAGAAGGGCTTGCTTTCTTCAGCGCCGCAGAGGGGCCGTGTCCTGTGATCCTCACTCACATGAGCTCTTCTGCCAAATACCCAGGGGCTGAATGGCCACCCTGGGCTCTGCAGCCCAGCATCGGGGACAGCAGAGAAGAGCAGCCCTCAGCTGCAGAGGGGACAGGACACAACCTTCAGGGGACCCTCTGGTGCCCCCCATCACTGCTGGCTCCAGGAGCCATCATGTTTCTCCCGGTCCCCAGGCAGCCCTGAGTGGCAGAGACTTGTCTGTGACACTCAAAACTGCTCCCTGAGAGCTGCCCAGACCCCCAAAGGCAGGAATTCTGCACTGGGGAGAAGATGGGGAGGAGAAGAGGACATCTGCAACACCCACCCGTGAGACAACTGCTCCTGGTGTAGCCTGGGGCAGGACAGAGAGGTGGGGACCTCAGCACGGGTGCAGCTGAAGTCCCTGCACCAGGTCAGGGCAGGGATTTGTGCCCAGGTCTCCAACGAGTCACGTTGTGTTATTTCAAGTTATTTATCCATTCTCTTCCTTCCTTTCTGCCCTCCCACCTTCCCACCATTGCTGGGTGTCCCCCCACCAGAGCAGGAGTCATGGCTGAGAACAGCACCAGACCAGGTCAGAGCAGAGCCCACCCAGGTCAGCTGTCTCCAGGAGAGCAGTCAGAGCAGATGCTTAAGTAAATATCGGGAAGAAGGTGGCGCTGGAGAAGTTTCTCTGCTCACAAGGTCCCATATTTAGGATGTGCTGGGACCAGGGAGGGCACCGGGAATTTCGTAGCCACCCAAGGACCAAGATAGTTCTGACAAGCAGGTGGGAACATTCCTCTCCACACACTGACTGGTGACAACGTTGTGAGTCCTCAACTTTGACCAGTGGATTTCCAGTTGTGAGGGGAGGCTCCTCCTTGTCTAGGTTCCTTAATAACCAGGATTCCTTAATAACGTTAATAACCTTAAATCCTCAATAACCAGTTCCCTTAATAACCTAGCTTAGTCCCTTCCTGTAGGATTTTATCCTGGTTGTCCAAGTTGGCCATGCCACCATCCCCTCCTCAGGAAAATCTCTCTGTCTGTGCAGGAGGGACAAGGTGGGCTGAGAGTTTCCCCAGTTTCCAGGTCGCAGACCCCCCCTCAGTGCTGGGACATCTACCTACCTCTGAGAGCAGGGTCCTTGCCGGCCAGATGTGGGCTGTTCCCTGACCATCACACGGTGACTCTTCTCTAAATGTTCTCCAAGGCACTGAAAACTGCTCTTGGGTTGGTTTTTTGCTGGGTGAGAGGCAGGTGAGTACCTTGGCAGCGCCTGTTCTGGCTCAGGCCGACGTGGCTCACCTGGAAGATAAGTTGGGGAAGTGGTTTGAATCTGCCCAGACACCCAGCAGGGAGAGCAGGTGGGATTGCTAAGGAAAATTGCTGAAAGGAAAAGTGATGGGATCTTTAACTTTCCTGTGGTGAAACCCTGGAAGCTGCCGTTATAAGGATTCAAAGTAGTGAAGGAACATCTTCAAAACATGGCAGGGAGGAGGGTTTAACAGAACTGGAGACTTAACTCTCCAGTTCACGAGAACTAAACTGTGATTGAAAGGATTTGGGTATTTTATTGCCTGTATTTGGCACATAACTGGGAACAAATTTCAGCCTTCCTCCTAACACTGCTTGTTTACAGTTCAAAGAGCTAAAACCCTCCCAGCTGGTCCTGGGGTACCCCCTTGCTCCTGGGCAGGAGGAACCCTGCTACACCCCAGGAGCTGGGTTCACCTTGGCTGCATGGTCCTGGGGAGCAGATCCCCGGGGTTCAGCTGGGCTCAGATCCCAGCTTTGCCTGGTGGGGTCGGAGTAGAGATTGAAATCCTTTCTCTAATCCCAGGCAGGCACCCCCACCCCTGGCCTAATGGGCTTCTCTGCTGCAGAGGGACATCCTGGGGAAGCCTGAAAAGGCTCCTATTTTCAGTGTAGGCACCACAATCTTCCCTCCCCTCAAAGCTGTGAAGTTTCACAGTTTGAGAAACATGTTCTTCACCCACCCTAACCAGGAGACCCGAGGTCTGTCCCTCTCTGTGACACCCCCCACTCCTTCTCCGGGCTCACTTCCCACTGGTGGCCACATCTGGATCATCCAGAAGCCCCTTCCACAACATTCACCTCAGGCCAGGATGGTGCCACAGCTGTCCTCAGCTTTCCTGGGTGGCTGCGGAGCAGCAGCTTCACCAGTCCTGCCCCAGAGCATCGTCTGAGACTGGCAAAGCAGAACCCACTCTGGTGATATTTATTAGCAGCCGCTCCAGCCTGGGTGAGCGTGAGAGACCTTTTCCCTGGGCTCAGCAGCCAACACTGCAAACAGCACGGGGAGATTTATGTCCCTGAGTATTGAGCCGGACGGGCAGGGTGGATTTGGAAAGGAAACAGTTCAATTACCGAGGGTAGGGATGGGGAAGGAGGGGCTGCGCCGCCGGCACATCAATCGGAATAAGCTGCCAGGTATCGATACAGCATTTCTGGAAAAAAACCCTGGTGGTATTTTCCCATCAGGGTTCCCAGCAAGAGCCTTTTCACTTCACAGGGAAAGGCAGCACGGGGCAGCCCATGGGACTGGGTGGAACTGGGTGGTCTTTACGGTCCCTTCCAGCCCAAACCATTCTACGATCTGCTGAAGGGTGGGATGGTTGTGCAGCCCCAGTTTTCCCACAGCATGAATGAGAAGAAAAGTTCTGCTGGGTCTGTGTCCCACCCCACCCCCAAGGTGGGCTTGGCAGAGCTGCCCAGATGAGCAGGCATCCATGGACCGGGCAGGTACCCCAGCACCGCTGCTTCAGAGAGTCAGGAGCTCAACGAGGAGCATGAGGTGGGCGCAAAGGGAAAGTCAGGTTTGCCACGTGAGCAGCAGCACCAAGTTCAGAAGGTGTAAGAGCTGACTCAACGCATCTATTTGAGAACAAGCAGGTGCCCTCATTTGCTAAAACACTGAGTAAGAGCCGTAAGAGACACTTTGGTTTCCTTTGAGTTTGTTTTACCCAACAGGCATATTTAATTTTAGCAGCAAAGGCTCCCACCCACCGGGGTCGGTTGCTTTGACCAGATGGGATCTAATCTGGCATTTCTTCTAATCACCGTGATGATGGACTTTCTCCAGCAGTTCCTTTCACAGAATCATAGAATCATTTAGGTTGGAAGGAACCTTTCAGATCATCCAATCCAACCATCAACCCAGCACTGCCAAGTCCACCACTAACCCATGACCCTCAGCACCACCTCTGCCTGGCTTTTAGGTACCTCCAGGGATGGGGACTCCACCACTGCCCTGGGCAGCCTCTGCCAATGTTTGACAGCCCTTTCAGTGAAGAAATCTTTCCCAGTCTCCATCCTAAACCTCCCCTGGCACAACTTGAGGCCAGTTCCTCTTGTGCCATCGCCTGTGACCTGGGAGAAGAGACCGACCCCCCCTGGCTACTCCCTCCTTTCAGGGAGTTGTAGAGAGTGAGAAGGTCTCCTCTCAGCCTCCTTTTCTCCAGGCTGAACACCCCAGCTCCCTCAGCCACTCATCAGAAGTTCTCCAGACCTTTCTCCTTGTGCTCCAGACCCCTCACCAGCTCCATTGTCCTTCTCTGGACACGCTCCAGCACCTCCATGTCTTTCTTGGAGTGAGGGGCCCAAAACTGGACACGGTATTCGAGGTTCCTCCTTCCTCTGCTAACCAGTTCTGTCCCTTGTCCCTTTCTCCAGCTGCAGATCCAATCGAGACTCAAGCAAGGCCATTCCACGAGCACTGCAAGGACTTCTACGGGCAGCTTTGCCGTTCTGTCCCCAATGGCAAGAATCCCAGCCCTCACCGCCGTAGCCATTTTCCTGACTTGCCTCTTTTCTGGGGCACACAGCCAGACCCCAAGGGCTTTCCAGGAGAGCACTGTCCCCTTTGAGGTGCTTGGCCAGGAGCCGGCCTACAGCTTGGTCCAGCCAAGCCTGTTCCAGGATGCCAAGCTGTCAAACCACTCGGAGACCCTCCCCAGGGCCACCAGCTCCGAGCCACCCCTGCTACCCGTGTGCGTGAAGCCTGCGGATATCCGGCACATCTTCAAGTACATCAACACCATCGTGTCCTGCACCATCTTCATAGTCGGGATCATCGGGAACTCCACGCTCCTGAGGATCATTTACAAGAACAAGTGCATGAGGAATGGGCCCAACGTCCTCATCGCCAGCTTGGCGCTTGGAGACCTTCTCTACATCCTCATCGCTCTGCCCATCAATGTCTATAAGGTAGGTTCCGTGTGTGGCACGAGCGCTGGTGTCTGCACCCACCTGCCTGGCTGCCCTGGGGGAAGTCTGTCCCCTGCTCCTTATTGCAGGCTCCATTTTTGCAGCTGCTTCTGCCCTCCAAAGGATGAGGGAAAAAAAAAAAGGCAAAAAGCTCAGAGTACACCTCCGGGAAAGCAGCAGTGTTTGCAGCTACAGCTGTGCCTTGTGCACACACACACACACACACACACAACCTTCCAGATCTTTTAAATCTCATCTAAAAACCACAGGAAAGGACTCCCTGGTACCCTCCTCACATTACAACCCCATGTTCATTTCAGCTGAGTGAAAAATTATTGTTGTTGTGCACTGGGGACAGTTCTCCCAGCACAGGTCAGTTATCCAGCCTCAAGCAAGTACCTTTTTTATTCAAGCTGAACGTGAAGACTCGCCCAAGACCAAGGCTGTACTATAGACCAGGGGCTTCTTTCAGAGACACTGTCCCCTGAGCGAGAGAGGAGAGGCACAAGAAATAACCAGGATTCCCCTAGGCCACCTGAGCAGCCCCTCTCTCTTCTGCTCCTCTCGCTTCCAGCCATCTCCTGGAGGGGAAACTGTTGTTTGTTTGAGAAGCCCAAATGGACTATGAGCAGCCTGGTCCTAAGAGAAGCCCAGGTCCCTTATGGGGTCTCCCTGACGATACAGGTGACAGAGGAGACGGGTGGAAAACCCAGGTTTGCAGACCAATGGAAAGGGCAGGGTTGGCGGTTTGCCTTCACCTGGGACCCTGATGTCAAGGAGAGCTTCTGGGTTGATTTCTGTTGCCACTAAACTGGAGAGCTTTACAGGGGGTGACTCTGAGTAGGGATAGCAGTAGGATGGGCTCCAGGTGTCGTGGGGATATGAGGGTTGTGAACCCAGGCTCACTCTCATCCTCATGAATGGATTTCTCCCGCCTGCAGGGCATCTTGTCCCCACCAATACCCTCTGCTCCCCCCAGATGAGCTTGGGGCCACAGACTAAGGGCTTAACACAACATGGCTTTGAAAGCCACCTGAAAGAATCTCTCCTTGCTGGACTTTGTGTCAGAGAATGACACCCATTCTCCCTGTGAAAGCAACCCAAAGCCCCTTGTGGCATTTAGGGTTCAGAATCCACCCCAAACCACCCAGGGTTATGGATTCAGAACCCGGTGCCCGGACCATCCTTCCATCTGTGTGACAGCCCAGCTCACAATGAGCCCTTGGGGAAACGAATGGTTCCCAGTTCAAACGCAAAACACCGGAGAGAGCACCACGTAGCCCCAGCAGAGGCAACCTCAGAGTGCTTTCAGCTGCTCTTTGTGGGCTTCTCACACCTTGTGGGCAACCACTGGCCATTACGGGAAGCTGGGCATGGTTCCCCGAAGCAGCCTGTTAACCCTGTGGTTCTTCTTCCCCAGCTCTTGGCCAAGGACTGGCCTTTTGGGGTGCAGGTGTGCAAACTGGTCCCCTTCATCCAGAAGGCCTCGGTGGGCATCACGGTCCTCAGCCTTTGTGCCCTCAGCATCGACAGGTAAGAAACCACTTCTACACCCGTGCTGACCCATCTCTGACCATGGCATGTCCCTTCATTGTAACCACAAGGTGGATGGGAGGGTGGCTTGGTCCCCAGGCAAATTGAGAGGCGAGGACAGGGTGCTGTCACACAGAGTTGGAATCCAATGGGAACTGTCTCTGGTGACAGAGTTCAAATCTTGCAGCAAAAGGTCAAAGGGAGGATCATGGGGTGCTGGAACAACTCCTGGGGTGGTGGGGAAGGGTGGCACCTCCCCAGTGGCAGGTGGACTTTGGCCAAGGACAGCTACCATCACACTCCCCATAGAATCATAGAATTGTTGAGGTTGGACGGGACCTTTCAGGTCGTCGAAGCCAACCATCAACCCAACACTGACAAAACCTACCACTAAACCATATCACTCAGCACTCTGCCAACCTGGCTTTTAAACCCCTCCAGGGATGGTGACTCCACCCCTGCCCTGGGCAGCCCATTCAAATGCTTAAATACCCTTCCAGTGTAAAAATTTCTCCTAATATTCAATCTGAACCTCCCCTGGTGCAACTTGAGGCCGTTTCCACTGAGCTCCTGTATCCGATCTTCCCCATTCCACTGAAGGGGAAGGTTCCAGGGTGGAGGAGGAAGGCATAAGGGAAAGGGCCTTTGGGGACAACTCTAATCTGTACCTTCTCAGCCCCTTCCTCACGGTTGCTTTTCTCACTCCGATCTGTTCCCGTTGTGTTCCCATGCGTTGGGCAGGTACCGAGCAGTGGCATCCTGGAGTCGGATCCAGGGGATAGGAATCCCCATGTGGAAGGCGGTGGAGGTGATGCTGATCTGGGCAGTGGCCATTGTGCTGGCGGTCCCCGAAGCTATAGCCTTTGACATGGTGGAGCTCAGCTACTGGGAACGCCACCTGTGGGTGTGCATGCTTGCCTCCGAGCAGAAATCCAGCTTCATGATGGTACGTACTCTGTCCCACCCCGGCTGCGGTGCCAGGGAGACAAGGGCAACCAGGGCATCCTCCCTCCTCAATTGGAGGATTGGATGCTTCTGTAAATGGCTTCTTAGAATCATAGAGTTGATTAGATTGGAAAAGACCTTTAAGATTATCGACTCCAAGCGTTAACCCAGCACTGCCAAGTCCACCACTATACCGTGTCCCTCAGCGTCATGTCTACATGTCCTTTAAATGCTTCCAGGGATGGTGACTCCACCACTTCCCTGGGCAGCCTGTTCCAAGTCTTGACAACCCTTTTGGTGAAGAATTTTTTCCTAATACCCATCCTAAACCTTCCCTGGTGCAACCTGAGATCATTTTGTCCCTAGCCATATGGGTGAAACCAAGGAGAGCAGCATCAAAGTGAGAAGACCCAGCATTGGAGGGACTTGCTTTGAATTTGGGGCCGGAAAACAGGCAGCTGCCCCTTAAGCTGTGTCATGTCTTGGGAAGCTTCGTTCTGAAGCCATCCCAGCAGGTCAAGCAGTGTCTCCACAACCAGTCTGCACGGGTAACTTTCATCACAGGGTCAGCTAAGGCTGAGCAAGGGGATGAGGACCTTTACCAAGCATCAGAACTTACCCACCGTGTCTCCCAAATCAGCTCCTAGAGGTACCTGCCCAAGAGCACTAGGTGGGACCGGCAGCCAAATATAAACCAGCCTCTGCTTCTTTACGTTAAGCGTGTGGCCCAGCCCTGGGGTGGGGGACAAGGCACTGGGGACCGAGGACTGCCCTGGGTTGGCCTCAGAGGGCAGCAGAGCCCCAGGTGGCAGCTGCTCTCTCTGCAGCCGGGAGGGCAAAATCGGAAGAAAAAGGCAAAACTGGTGGGTTGGGACAAAGGCAGTTGAACAGAACAACAAATCAGTGACAGTAACGCGGATAAAGAAGTATAAAAACCCACGGGTACGAAACCCACCGCTCACCCACCGCGCTCCGGACCCTCCCCGACGGCGCGCTGCCACCACCCACTTCCTGTCCCCCTCCCCATCCTGTCCCCCTCCGGCTGCCCCCTGGGCACGGCTGACACGGGGTGGGATACCTGTGTCCCTGCTAGAGCCAGGGGACAATTAACCCTATCCTTCCCGGAACCAGGACATGCCCTTAGCACAGGAGCTGGTGCTCTCTTCCCAGTTACACCCCCCTCTCTCCCCAATTGCCCATTGGTCTTTTACGCGCAGTTCTACCGGGATGTGAAGGACTGGTGGCTCTTCGGCTTCTATTTCTGCCTCCCCTTGGTGTGCACCGGCATCTTCTACACCCTCATGTCGTGCGAGATGTTGAGCAAGAGGAATGGGATGAGGATTGCTCTGAACGACCACATGAAACGGGTGAGAAAAGCAAGAGGGCAGAAGCTGTGGTATTTCTCCAAAGTGTGTGTGTGTGTGTGTGTGTGTGTGAGAGTGTGTGAGTGAGTGTGTGTGTGTGTGTGCTGTCGAAGGGGAGGACACAGACTTGCCCCTGTAAAGGACAGGTATGAGCTGGCACAGCCTTACAGCAGCCAACAGATGTTGGCACATCGATGCGGATGCTCAGATTAAACCAGGGAGATGGGCTTTCAGCTCTACAACCTCCACGCTCAGGGACAACCCAAACCACCAGCCCTTATGGCCACGGACCAGCTTGATTCTCACATTTCTTGTGGTCATTTATCTCTGGCCGTGCCGTGCCAGCCCAGGTCACCAAACCAGACCAAACGCTCCATGTGCTAAATCACAGACAAAGGGTGCAAGGAAAAGAATAGTTGACTGTCCTCTCCCACAGAACAATCCCTTGAGGGACACCAACTGGTTGTCACAATAATATAGAGTGAAGGGTGGATGGATGAGGCCCCCATGTCACAGCAAAGTCACCAGGAGCAATGGTGGGAAGGGGTGTGAAGGAATCTGGTCCATGTTGTGCTGCTGGTACCCCCCTACCCCATCCTACAGCCTGGATCTTGGGGTCCTCCTCATGATGGAGGAGTTGGGACCTGTAGGTTGTACTTTGGAGTCAAAAGGGGTGCCCAACCCTCACCAGAAATTACTCAAAGGGCCCTTGCTCAGGGTGGGGAGATGGTGCTTTGCTCCACCTGCTCTCCAGCACCCAGCCAGAGCACCCCTTCTCCCCTGCCCACCTTCTCTTCCCAGCGCCGGGAGGTGGCCAAGACCGTGTTCTGCCTCGTGGTGATCTTCGCGCTCTGCTGGCTGCCACTCCACCTCAGCCGTATCCTCAAAAAGACCATCTATGACCAGACGGACCCCAACAGATGTGAACTGCTCAGGTAGGGGCCTCAGCAGGAGGGCACGGTGCTGGGAGCCCCAGTGGACAGCAGCAAAAGTTTTGCTGGGCTCACTGCAGGCTGCTCCAAACACCCTGTTTCAACAGCAACTTTTCTAGATGGCATCACTCTCCCGACAGGCACAGAGAAAGGGTGGGGGGGACCATAAGAGGAGAAGAAATTAAATTTTGAAGTGTCTCTTCTATGGGTTAAAGAGGTCTCCTGGGCAGGGCTGAAGGTACCACAGCACATCCGAGGGCTGTGCACACTTTCTGCCACGTGGTAGGTGCCCGTCCTCCCCTCTTCTCTTTACCCATCACGCCAAAATCCAGCTCAGGCCAGACACTGCTCCTGTGCTTGAGTTTGAGAGCATCAAAGTCATGAGAGGAAATCAGATCTCATGCTTCTGGTTTCCTCAGGGAATAAGAAAAAGTATTGTCCAACTGCAGGAGGGATGGTTTTGGGCTCATCTTTATGGTATCAGTCACCAGCCCCTTGTGGAAGCAGGAGAAAACCCTCCCTCAGTTCACTCAGTGAGATTCCAGCATGTCCACCCTCTTCTCTCCCCTTTTGCCTCAGTTTCCTCCTGGTGATGGACTATTTTGGGATCAACATGGCCTCCCTCAACTCCTGCATCAACCCCGTGGCTCTCTACTTTGTCAGCCGGAAATTCAAGAACTGCTTCCAGGTAGGACTGACACCCCTCCAGAGGTCTTGGAGATAATTTTTAGGAGTAGTGGAGCCCTGAGGAAGGAAGAGGAAGGGAAGAGGAAGGGAAGAGGAAGGGAAGAGGAAGGGAAGAGGAAGGGAAGAGGAAGGGAAGGGAAGGGAAGGGAAGGGAAAAGGGAAGGGAAGGGAAGGGAAGGGAAGGGAAGGGAAGGGAAGGGAATCACCTCTCAGCTGCTGTGCCAAAAAGAAGAGTTGAGCCCAGCTAAGTGTCATCCATAGTCTCTGTCCCCCAAGGATAAGAAAACACAACTGCACAAGATGCCCAAGATTTCGGTATCTTTGTTTCCAATCCCCACTGGCCCTGTCTTGGAAAACCTGCTCCCAGCAGACCTGTGGGACAGGAAGGCTCAGAAGAAGTGGGGGCTGGGATTCTCAACTCGGCACTGTGGGTGTTGCCTTCCCAACATCAGCAAGGGAATATTTCCTCCCCTTTTACCCCGTAGCCCACACTTGTAACCCCTCTCTCCACCCTCCTGTCTCCCCGCAGTCCTGCCTGTGCTGCTGGTGCCAGAGGCCCGCTCTGAGCATCACGCCGACGGACGAGAAGGGCTCTGTTGGGAAGTGGAAAGCCAACGGGCAGGAGCTCGGGCTGGACCGGAGCAGCTCCCGCTTGAGCAACAAGTTCAGCTCTTCCTAAAGCCGTGCCACCCGCGGGGCCGAGAGGAGAAGGCACCGTTGCCCACGAGGGCAGGACCCCGCCATTTCTCTCGCACGGCCGTTTCCTGGCTGGGCCTGAATCATTTTTGCCTTCGTGTCATAACCCACCTGGAAGGAGCTGCAGCATCTCACGGACCCCCTGGGACTAGCTCTGAACCACACCAATCCATCCTCTGGGCCGAGTCATCTCTGGAGGAAGGGGAAGAAGGGGAAGGGGATTCAGATCCTCGTAGGATTTTTCATTTCCTGGCAGGAAAACCGAGGGACTTGCAGCCATTTGTCTGGGGTGGAAACGTGGGGTGGGGAGATGTGTGTGAAAAGGGAAGGAAGGTTCAGGTGTGGTCACCTGGAGATGGATGTGGGTTGAGGAAGGGAGAGACCATCAGTGACAATTTCCAGCTGAAGAAGCCAAAGAAAAGCTTATCCCTTATCACCTCCCCCCGTTGCTGGGACAGTTTGTCCCTGGGCAGAACCAGGCTAAGATCCGGGCACTGGGTACATCTGGTGGACCATCAATGGCCTGAAATGTCCTCCTCTTGATGGCAGGGAGAGACAGGCACTACCTTGGCTTCATGGTGCGACCAACCTGACCTGGGGAGCCCTACCAGCCCCCTCCTCTTCACCATTTCCTGGGAAATCTGCCCCAGGCTCCCCACCCAGGGGTGATGTTCACCCCACCTCGTGTTCGGCACGAGAAAGTGACTGTCTGTGACCGCACAGCTCAGGGGACCAGACGTCCTCAGCAGAAGCATCCAGCCAAACCATCGGCTCCAGCTTCCCCCTCCCCAGCTCCTGGTGGCCCAGCACCGTTGCTGGCCTTAGGGGCCTTCATCCTTCCAGGGAAGGGTTTGGGAGCCCAGGAAAGGGAAGACAGAGATGGCTCAAGCCCAGATGAGGCTGGGACCAAGGCTCTCACCTTCCCAACCCCCTGCATAACCTGGAAGCGGCCAATTCTCTCCCTGAGGCAGGATGCAAGGGAGAGGGTCCTGGAGATGTGTCCTTCCAGAAGAGAATCCAGCCTTCAGGAGTTGGAAAATCCACAGCCTCCTTCAGCCGCTGGCTCCTGGGAGGGGGGTCACACACAAGACCACAGCTCTGCAGGGAAGAAAGCCGGGGGAGAGGCGTGGTGATGCCTGGGATTCATCTCCCTCCTGCCAACAAGGCTCCAAGGGGGCAGCTGGACCCTGACCCCTCTGGGCCACAGCACCAGGACAGCAGGGCTCACACGCCATTTGTAGAGGGGACAGAGACGTTTGTCCCCCTCACGGTCAGACTGAGGTGGAAAAGGCAACGGGGAAGGTCCGATCTCAGCTGCAAGAGCCGCTGGAGACAAGTGAAAGCAAAGGGCTTTCACAGATTCACAAGCTACAAGAGTTAGTCCCCAAGTGCTTTTCCAGCGTCTCTCTAAAACCCCCGCTCCCACAACCCACACGGGAAAGTTTTTTTTATGATTTTTCTGTTGCTTTCCCTTCTATTTTTTACCTCTCTCTTTCGTCCTTCCCCTTTTCATCCCATCATGGAAAAAATGGAGAGAGGAAAAAGGGAGAAAAGAGCTGAAAATAAAGCAAAACCATTTTCCAGGTGTTGGGGTTTGTTTGGTGGTTTGGTTTTTTTTTAGCCCAGCTTTTACTGAAATGCAACCGTTTTCCAAACAAATGACGTTTCTGAAAGACAAAAGGGGTTTCAACAAAACCAGAAAGACTGAGGAACATCTAAACAGGCTTCCATAAATTCACCTACCCCCTAGAGTAGATTTCTCTGCAGCAATTTCTGCTGCTCTGCCCTGCCCCAGGACCAGGCACACTTTGTTGGAGGACACAGAAAGTCCTCCAGAGAAACTTCCCTGCTCTGTCCCAAGCCCCACGTCAAAGCCCATTTTAACCACCCAACAGGTTTCAGCACGAGGAGACCAGACCAGGGAGGATCAGCCAAAAGGAAAGCTGCAGCAGTTACCCACCAGGGATGAAGCCACAGCAGCAGACCATGGGGCAAGGGAGCCTTATTCTCAAACGATGGGGTTCATCTGGGTTCTCAGCCCAAGGCCTGGGCACACAACCCCCCTGCCAGCCTCTGGCAGAGACCCACTCTGTCAACTCCCACTTGACAGGAGGGTTTGACAGAGAAAACCCCATGTCTTAGCTCCTCCCTCTCACTCCTCCCCGTGTTAATAAAACATGGTGGTGTTGGAAAGGGAAAATCTCCGGGTGTTTCTTATTAAGCAGCAGGGGCCTTGCAAAGTCTGATAAATACTTCATTGCGTGTCAGCAGGTTCCTTTGGTAACCACAGACCTCCACAGAAGAGACAAGCCACCATCCCCTGGTGCAGAGCAAACCCCAGAGATGTTTTTCCCAGTCCTACACTGAAACACTCCCATGATTTCAGGCCACGTTACATCCCACAAAAGGCCCCCCCTCGGAGTGTGGGCAGCGGAGCCCAACAAGGATGGGGTTTCGGCGCCACATCCTTTAAACCCACTCACCAGGAGCACCCTGGGCTTGCCTTTGTGCACACTCTTCAGGGGGGTTAGAAAAGGCAAGGGTTTCTCCTATTCCTCTCATCTCCCCCACCCCAAAAACAAGCAGAGTATTGTTTGGCAGCAATCTGTTAATGAAGAGAGGCAGTTTGTCTCTGTGGAGGTCAACTGCGCTGGTGCCAGTCACAAAAAGATTTAAATAAGGAGAGAGGGTGCTGCCCCTCCTAAAGCTTGAATTTAACCCAGCACCGAACTCCTTTTGCTCCCTGTGGACTCTGGGGCAGAGTAATTCTGTGCCCCTGAGCTGAAAAACCTGGGCAGGAAACGGCAACGACACTTGGAGAGGGAAAGAAATAAGACAGAAGAGTGAAAGAGCTGCTTCTCTAGCTGTCACCCGCCTGTGACAGCCAATGGCAGTGCCACCTCTGCACCACTGAACTTCATAAGCTTTATTATTAGAAAAAATACAGGTTTGCATCAAAGAGGCCATAAAAAACACCCAAACCCACAACCAAATAAAAACTCTTGACACGGGGAAGTCGACACACAGACGTCACACACAGCCCCAAACACTACTGCATCTCCTCCTCCCTCTGGGCCCTGTGCTCCTTCATGCTCTTCTGCAAGTAAAACCAAAAGACAAATGTTAACAGCAAATATCACAGTGAGTCATACACCACGGATGCCACCACCCTGGGCCGTGCTGTGACTTCTCTGCCCAGGGCCTGGGGAGGCTGAGGGACCCTGAGAGAGCTCCAGTGACTGCACTTTCCAGTCACTGCAAGGGGAAGGAGTCCAGGCCATGGCACGGGTCTGGCAGAGAACATCTGGTTTTCATGTCAAAAGTGCCTACAGCTCAGTTCTCAGCCCATTCCTGTCCCCTCAGAGACCAAGAGACAGAAAAAGCCCCTGAACACTGCAGGCAACAGTCTCACCTCAAAGGTGTTGAGCACGTGTTGGCAAACACCCATCAGGTCATTCAGCCCTTTCCGGAACGGCTCAACAGCAGGAAGGGACCCTTGAGCAGAGAAGACGCGTTAGTGACACAGGAGGTGACTTCCAAAAGGGTTGGTAGCCCTCTCCCTCATTGCTCTGAGGCCTGTGGCTGTTCCCACCATGCCCAAGGGCAGTCCCCATGACAGGGAGAGGCTCTTACATCGGGAAGGAGCCCACACACTTCCCTCCTCCCAGCCCACCACCAGCAGCCTGAGAGCTCAGCCCAGTGGGGTGGCCACGGGGCAGGAACCTCAGACACTTTCCCCACGGGGAAGGGGTTCCCCTGGCAGGGCAAACAGCCTGAGCACTAATTCATTTTTAGGAAATTAAAGAGTCAGCAAGCAGAAGCTAGATACTTGCTTCTAGGAAGCAGCTTCTGCATATCTGATGCTGCAGGGAGCAGCCCCATGAGGAAGGAATGAAGTAACCCCGTCCCTCTGGGCAGCAGAAAAGCTGGGGAGCTTGAAGGGCCTGGATGGAGGGCGCTGGATTGAGCTGGAGGGGTCGAGGTGCTGGGGAGGGACTGGGGCACAGCAGTTGCAGGTGAGTAGCAGAGAAGCCTCATGGTGGACACCTGACCAAAGCAGGGGGCGTTCCACAAAAGAAGGGCCCCGGAGGAAACGCGCAGACACGTACCTCTGGTCTGGATCCGGAAGTTGATCTTGCTTTCAGAGGGGTGCGTGATGCAGTACCCACAGAACTCCACATCAGGGCTGCAGGAGGACAGAGAAGGGCAAGAGAGCTGTGAAACCCAGCCCAGCCCACAGCAAACCTCAGGCCACCCCAGAGCTGCTGGGTGTTTCTAAAAGGACTGAGGGTCTTAGGGGAGGGATACGCTGAAGGGACACTCCCTGTGTTACCTTATTCACACACCACCATCTACCTCTGAGCTGCAGCTGGAGCTTTGCAGGGGAAAGCACGATTGTAGGCACCATCCTGGTACCACCAGTGGTCCACTGGCAGCCCTGCAGAGTTGAGACAGGGAAGCCTGGAAACCTCCCTGCACACAGACCTGCTGCAGTTCTGCTGGGGGAAAGAGGCTGAGGGGTCTAGGGCACTGCAAGGATCCACTGAGGTGGTTTGCAGGGTACATGGCATCTGCCTTCCTGAGCTGAGGTTGGCTGTAGACCTTCCATGCACCCAGCAGGAAGAACAGCCCCTTGCCTGACAGCACGTGTCCCAGAAGGAGACACTGCCTGACCACATGTGCTTACACAGAGCTGTGTATCACTTTACCCAGGGCCAAATAAGACATTCAGATGTCCTTCACATGTCAGACATTAAATTTCCTCCATAATCAACCACCAAGGAGCAGTGAGGGCTGGCTGATCCCTCAGGCATGGGGAGCTGGGAGTCACGAAGAGGAGAAGAGCCAAGAGGGAAGTGGCCTCACTATCTACTCCTGTCCCCGGGCAGGTTTGTGGGGATGAAGCAGGTCCAAGGTGTCAATCTGCAGGTGAGTGCCACATCAGGTGACAGTAATGAGGGTCAGACACTACCCTGTGATCCCCAAGCAGGTTTGTGATGATGAGAAAGAGCTGGGGAAGGTCAGAAAGTCAGTCCCTGGGGGCAGCATGCAGGTGAATGGAGTCCACAGCCCAGTGGAGGCTGATCTGGGGACCCACACTCCTACAACCCAGCTCAGCAGGGACTGGAAGCCCTGAGCTGAGCTTAAACAGGGCTCGTGGGAGGGTGGAGGTCCCAGGTGTGCCCAGTCAGGTTCTATTAGTGCTCTCAGGGTCCTGAGACCAACAGCAACAGGGAAAAGTTACTCCTGTGAAGGGAGGGATCTTCAGCACCACGTCTAATATAAAGAGCCCAAGAGGTACACACAGAGCTCTTGTCTGTTTGCCTTTGCCCAGCAGCAACTGAGAGGCAGGGTGGCAAGGAGAAGGCCAGAGGAGGTGACAGAGGCCAAGCACCACGGAGGCTCCACTTACTTCTTCATCACCATGTATCGGAGGGAGTTGCCCAGTGTGTGGTCCTCATCGTGCAACACAAAGGTGACGCAGTTTCCATCTGTCCCATCGGCCTGGACCTGCCACAGGTGAGGAAAGAAGAGCTGTTGTGAGGCTCCCAGAGGTAACAAATACAGCCCTAGGGTGGAGAATAAACTGTCGTGCTTGGCTTCAGCAGGGTAACAGGGAGGGTCTGAAGGTCTGGGTGGTCCATCTCTGTGGCTTGTCTCAGGTGCTGGAGTGTGACCAAGGGCACCTTTGCAGCAGAGGGAAAGGTGCAAATTTACAGACCTCAGAGAAACTTCCCTCGAGTTATCAAAATGCTTGTGCATCCTTCCTCTTCACGGGAGAGAAGAGGAGCCCCAGGAAAGCTGAGGCTTCAGGACTCATGAAGGAATGAGGCTGGGAGTAACTTCAGGTTGGTGACCTTCCCAGGCCCCATCACCAGCCCGTGGTTAGACAGGGATGAGAGGGACGGGCAAAAAATTCCCCAGGGAGGATTGCTGTCTGTCAGCAGGGAAATCCCATTCCAGCTGGAAACAGAAGGAGCTCTAAGTGCAAATTCACACGCTGAGAATGAGCCTGGAGAGCCTCAGGTTGCTGACCCCCACAACACTAGTAGCCAGCCCCTAACTCTCCTACTGCCTCTTGGCTCAGGCACCCAAAAAGAGCTTTACCAGCTAACGCTTCCTGAGGAGACTGCCTTGGGATCCCCTCCAAAACCAACAAGCTGCCTAATTAATTGCTAAGCTGTCAGAGGGCTGCTGAGCCCCTGACCTCTCCCCGGGCTCAGCGTAGCCACTGTGGAGCCTGACCTGCCCAGACAGCCCCCAACTGCTTCCTCTCTCGGCAGCAGAGAGAGGTTTCAAGGTTAAGTGCTGAGCCAGGCTAAGACAAGTGCTTTTCTCTTTGCATCCTGCCCGTGGCCAAATCCTCAACCACTCGGGGGGTTTTATAACCCCTCAAGTCTTCCCTCGGGTAGCAATACCCTCTGAGCAGTCCCCTTCCTCCTGCTGCAGGAATGGCCACCACGGGGACTCAGCTCAGCAGTTCTGAAGGAGAAACCCAGACTGACTTCTGTGGAGGAAGAGACCACCCAGACCTGCAGCACCATTCGAGGCCAAGCTCCCCGTGCAGCAGCAGCTATCACAGAAGGGTCTGGAAGAGACTCTAGACTCTCTCTGCACAGAGAGGTGGTGGAGTCTCCATCTCTGGAGACATTCAAAACCTGCCTGGACATATTCCTGTGCAACCTGCTCCAGGAGGCCCTGCTTTGGCAGAGGGGTTTGGACTAGATGATCTCCAGAGGTCCCTCCCAACCATTCTGGGATTCTGTAGGTGTGATGTACCAACATCCCATCAACAGCTGGTCTGAGAGGGTCTCCCCATCTCCCAGCATCTCACAATCCACCACTGAAGCAGTAAATCTTCCTGAGAGATTAAAATCAGTGAGTGGCTGAGACACCTTCCCTCGGTGTGGGAGGACAATGTGTGATTTGTCACAGGTCACTCAAGCAGCCAGTGGCATGGATGAAACACCCCGTTGGCTCTCCCGCTTGGCAGACCCAGCTCCCAGCTCCCAACCATTGCTGCTGGCATCGCTCTCTCCTACTGCAAGGCAGTATTTCTTGAAATTATTAGCACCAGCCATTCTCAAGAGCTTGTTTTTTCCAAAGGCTCAAACAAGAGCAGAGTAACTCACGAGGCAACTGTGTGCCAGGACAGGTCGCAGGGTTAGGAGTGTGACACGGTGACAAAACCCCAAGTGCCACCCTCCCTGCCAGGAGACAGTTACTGCTCTATTCACTCAGACAGTGACACTCTTGTGGTTTGGTCACAAGATGGGAGCTACACCTTAGCTCAGCTGTAGCTCTGCACACAGGGAGGCTGAGAGATGCTCTTCCAGACAGAAAGCAAATATTTACACCCCAGTCACAAATGTTCCATAAAAATGAGTTGAAAAATAGGATAACTGGGAGTTTAATGCACTGGGCTGGGGGTTGCACTGGTTTCGAGCTCCTTCCCAGAGCTGAAGGAACACGTGGGTGTAGGAAGCAAGAGAGGGACAGACACATCTGTCACAACAACTGAGCCAACTTGTGGGGCTGCAGCAAGTGCCTCAGAGCAGCACCCAAGGGCTTCAAGCTGTCCCTGCTCCTCAGCACAGCAAAAGCACCCAGGGCATTGATCTGGCAGATGAAAGCCAGGACATGGCTCTGTCACACAGCCCTAAGGAACACACCGTGCTGAACCTGCCTGCTTCACAGACTCAACTTCCCTCTTTCCTGTGGAGAGTCCTCAGATATAATTCTGGATCTCAGCAGGGCCACAAGCTTTGCTGCTTCTCATCAAGCCATTGGTTCACCTAGTCAGGTATCTGTCCAATGCTTCTGAGGAAAACCAAGATGTCCCCCTGAAGGACAGATTCCTCCCTAGTCCCTGCAGCAATGGGGTCTGTGCCCTGAGGCAGAAGGCTGAGGCTTCTCACAGTGTTTCTGAGTCTCCTCTAAGAGATATGCAGGTATCAAACTACTCAAATCTGTTACTTTTTTTACCAAACTGTCCTTGTTCTTGTTTTAAGGTGGAGGCACATGAAAAAGCTGAGATCTCAAGGTAGCTTTAGGATTGATAACATTCACCTGAGCCCCTCAGAGACAGAAAAGCCTGTTCCTCCCCCAAGATGATCTGGGGTACACCCTTCCAGCCAGGTGAGGATATGGCCCCTGAGACCTGGCCACCCACGCGTTGCCCACTCCCCTCCTCTACCAGCCACACAAGCCTAAAAGCTGCAATTTCACACCCCCCCAGAAGCTCTCCTGCTTGGAGGGGGTGTGATGTGTGATGGTGAACTATTTGATGTTGTGTTTGGTGCCTGGGTAGTGCTGTGGTGGATACATTAGCCCAGCGCTGAGATAGACGGGATCAGCAAGACATGGAGCTGGCAGGGAACAGTCCTACAACTCACTGCACTTTATGCACAGCCTGTCTTTTAGTTCAGAATATAGCCCTTTGGTGGTCTTCACAAGCCTGAAAAAGTTAATTAGCAGAAGTCAGACTACTGCTGAGAGGGTCTGCTGGACCATTAGGAAAAGCTCAGGAGCTGTAGACTGAGGCACTATGGACAACTGTTGTATTAAGACTTCCCCAAAGGCAGCTTTTAGAAACGGGCAACTTAAGGAACCCACTTGTTTCTCCTGTCCAGCCGTCCTGGTGCTCAGCTCTCCCCCGTTTCCCACTCACAGACCGGCACATGAGCATCCAAAGATCCTGTACCAGCTCTCCCTGTCATCCTGACTTGGTGAAAACCGAGCCTGCAGCCCTGTTCGTGTGAAGTGCAGTGCCATCTAGTGCCTTCTGCTGCCTGCAGTGGAGATGGAAAGAGGATCCCGAATCTCCTGCCACGGGGCTCAGCAACCTGAAAGGGGTGAAAGAGAAGGATGCTGCTGGAGCCTACAGCTGACAGGCAAAGCTACCCACGGCCTGAGGTTACACAGTGCTGAGTAATTCATCTTTAAAGAGCAAACCACGTTTTAGAAAATGCTAGTCTTAACTAGTTTTAAAATAGGTTCGTTCTGACCTCTAGCTGCTTCTGTTTGCTATAGGACAACCTCAAAACACCTAAACTTCAAGAAACTCAACTGAAAGGTGGATTCCTCTCCGTCCCTCCTGCTTCAGGAGAGATTGCCCGCTTTCCTCAGCCTCCTTCTCCCTCTGCTGTTCACAGACGCTCTCACAGAGCAGCCGCTCCATGCCAGGCCAACCCAAGCGGTCTGACGGATGATGCACCCGCTCGGCCCCTCTGAGGGGTGGCACCTGAGGGGGGTTGAGGCTGGGGACAAGAGAAGGCTGTAACGGGCCGCAGCGTGGGGCCGGTCTGCAAAGCGATCGGGACGGATGGAATCACCATCCCGGGATGCGGCTGGGGCGCCTTTCCCTTGGATCTACCCCCATTGTCGCGATTTATCCCGACACCGCACACCCTCCCTCCTCCTCCTCTTTCTCGGCGGGCCCATGCTGAGGAGGCTCCACCGCTGAGCCAGGCCCGGGAAGTGCCGGGGAGGCCCCGGCTGCCGCTGCCAGGGAATAGCAGCGCCTCAGGGCCCGCCGGTCGAGCAGGCCCATCCCCTGCCCCGTTCCCCTTGGCCGGGCGGCCGCGCTCCCTCACCGTCTCCAGCGCCGCCTTCCTCTCGCCCTCCTCCGCCATGGCCGCTGGACTACAACTCCCGGCAGGAACAGCGCGGCGCAGACTACAACTCCCAGCAGGTACCGCGCGACACAGGCCCCCCTTTTCCCCCGGAAACGCGTCGCTATAGACCCGGTACCGGGACTAGGGGGGGGCGGTGAAGGAGCGCGGCGGGTGGCGGCGCCTGGGGAGTCCTTCCTCCTGCCGTGGCGGCCGGTGAGCGGCGGCGGAGCGGGCCAGGCCAGGACCCTCTGAAGAGCCGCCTGTGGTGCTCAAACGGGCGGGTCTGTCTCCGCTACCCCCCGGGGGCGGTAGGCCGCAGCGGGGTCCGAACCGGCCGACTGGGCCGGGACCAGGTGA
>VXBJ01003303.1:114368-154208 GCA_013400055.1 Nycticryphes semicollaris | reverse complement strand
GGGGGCGCTTTGAGCACTGGGGGACCTGATTGCGGGGGGCAATGTAGAGGGAAAACGGCCGGTAAGTCCCGGAACGGTATGTTGCTAATGTAGCTCGGAGATTGCATGCATTTGAACCACTGAATAATGATAAATAATTGCAGTTATGCTTGCGATGGCAGCACTTGGGGGATGCTGTAAGTGAGGGGGTGTGTGTTACCACTCCAGAGAGCTGCTCCTTCAATAGACACCGTATCCTGTTTCTTTACCCCTCTCCCAAACCACCTTATGCTGCTTTCCAGAAAAGGGGATGGGCCTGGAAGAGAAACTGGATTAATTTTCCCTAGTGATTTGTTTCCGTAATGATGGAGCGGAGGAACCCGAACTCAGCTGTGCAGGCAGAGAAGGGAGCTCAGTCTCTGCGCAGTTGGTGCCTCGATCTCCTGCTTCTCAGGCTTAAAATGAACAAATAAACTGATGTTGGAACGTCCTTTAATGGAACAACAACTTGCAGGTGCCAGGGAGGGGTTAAGGGCAGCCTGGGCCGTTTTCTGCTGAAGTCACTGTACTTAAACGATCTTCTTATTGCAGTCAGGCAGTTTGCAACCTGCAGGGCTTGCAACACATACGCTTGGTTCATGTGTAAAGCCCCTTGCCTTCTGTAAAGAGGATCTCTGGAAATACAAGCTGTAACTTCCTCCCATCACTTGTTGGCACTGAGGGTTGTGAATCTTCTGCTCCAGAAGAAAGAGTGAGGAGTGCCCCGTGGCTGGTAAGGGCAGCACTGCCCAGGGGGGACGGGCACAGTTTTCTGGGTTCATTTCTTGCTCCAGTTAGAATCATAGGATGGTTTGAGTTGGAAGGAACCTTAAAGATCGAGTTCCAACCCCCTGCCCTGGGCAGGGACACCTCCTACCAGCCCAGGTGGCTCCAATCCCCCTCCAGCCTGGCCTTGAACCCCTCCAGGGATGGGGCAGCCACAGCTTCTCTGGGCAACCTGGGCCAGGCTCTCACCACCCTCACACCAAACAAGTTCTTTCTGGTATCCAATCCAATTTTCTCCTTTTTCAATTTAAAACCATTACCCCTCATCCTGTTGCTGCACTCCCTGACAAAGAGTCCCTCTCCAGCTCTCCTGTAGGCTCCCTGTGGGTTCTCTTAGCTGCCCCCTGACAGTCTATTCTAGATGTGCCGGGAAGTCAGGGCAGCAACCAAGCTGCTCTGTGTCTCGCTTGAAAGTCATAAATCATCCCTACTGAAGTTTTTAACTGCTGCATTGAAGGCTGAAACCTGCGTTTCTGGTGTTCTTTGAGATGCTGCAGGTTTTTCCCTGCCCTTCCTGCCAAGTGCAGTGTGAGACCTCGCGGAGGGCAGCGCGCTGTGCCGTGCAGCATGACTTGCACGGAGGAGATGCTCACTGCCCTGCAAACGCTTTGTGCTTCAGCTCCTGCAGCTGTCAGACACTCCTGGCAACGCTGAGGGAGCTCTTTGGATCCGTGGTGGTTTCTGGGTGGCTGAGAAATGTGACCTTTTCCCCCTTCCCTTCGTTTGGAGCCTCTCCCTGCAAACCCACACCCGCTATCTCTGAGTGAGTTTTGCTTTTAGGAAGGTTTGGTCTTGGCTGCCTCCAGCTGGTGTAATTGTAGATTGAAAATGGTTGTGATTGTACAAAGGGGTTGATTTCAGTGGATTTAATTCCTGACTCTCTTGTAACTGCTGAGGAGAGATGTTCTCTAGCAGTTCAATAGATCTATGTCACTAACAAAAGTAACACGGGAGTTCCACAGGGCTGTGTGAGATGCTGCTTAGAGAGAGAAATATGCTCCATGTAAATCTGGTTTGTTTCATTTAATGCATTCTGCTCAGAGCTGGGGGTGGGTGTTGTTGCAGAGGATGTGGCTGTTGTCTCCTGAGTCAGGCTGGGGACTCTGAATTCAGGGAGTTGATTTCTTTGCTGTCGTGGGACCGTGGGGTCCAGTGTGTGTCACCAAGTGTCACCTTACTCAGGTACTACTGAGCCTTCACCTCACTGATGTGAGTTCTGCAAATATCCAATATTTTGGGAGATAGGGAGACTTTTAGAAGTTGTCTGAGCCACTTTATAGATCTCAGTTTGAACCTGGAGTTGTTCTGCCCTGGAAATTCAGGTGTCTCTTTGCTCGTGTGAACCTTCTGAGGTCCGTCTCTCGCTGCCTTTGCAGCGTGGAGCGAGGGGAGGGTTTGTGGATGGTTTTGTGGTTGGGTTTTTTTCCCTTTTACAACTGCTCCTTTATTTTGGTCCCACTGGTCGAGTGACTGCAACGGGAAGAGATTGGTTTCTTGATACTTGACAGTCAGCTGATTGCTCAAGAGGCTTAGCTGGGTTTGTTTATCCCCAGCTGTGACCTGCTTTCGTACCACGCACCGGCGCGGTTCTGGTTCAGCTGCTGGACTGTGGCTCGGGGGGTGTGTAATAAACTCCTCCTGGTTTAGGTAGTTCTGGTGCAGGTGGCTGTGCCATTGCAACTCTCAGCCAATTCTTTGACCTTGTGCTGCTCTGTGGTTCCTCGCTGCTGGTAGAACCTGGAGACATGATCAAGTGTTGAGGGAGCAGAAAGCAGAATAAAGTGCCGTTTGTGTGGTTTCTGGCTAAATTAGTGAAAGCTGAGGCAAAGGGCAGGAGATGAGCCTCTGTTTGGAGAGAATTCCTCGTGAATGACTGGATGCTTGATGACTTTAATTTATTTTTTCATTTTTTTTGCTCAGTTCATTATGTTGTTGGAGGGGGGAAGTGCTTGTGCTCTCCCTGTGGCCTTGTCAGTCAGGAGTGAGCTGCTGCCTCTTTGACCAGGGGGAGCAGGAACAGTTTACAGGGCTGTTAATCATTGCTTTTTACAAGATCAGAACCAGCTGGGCAGCTGCCCTTGTCTCTGCTGTGCTCAGCCTTTAGCTTGAGCTACTCAAGGCTTAGTTTTGGTTCATGTTTGTCTATAAACGTGTTCCTTCTGTGTTTCTATCTTGGCTTCTCTTCTGCTTCAGCTTCTTCAGGTGGAGGCTTTGCCTCTCGCAGGAGGGTTCCAGGGAGTTCTTATTCCTTTATGTTTTAGCTCCAGGTGATCTCAGCTTCTGCTCACTGCTGGGTCCAAACGCTCTTATCTTAAACAAGTAAGGGCTGTGAGCATCAAACTAAAGCTTTTGGCTTCTTCAGGTCTGGGCAGGGGGGACTTGTGATCAGTAACTCACTTTAACTAGAGGTGGCTGAGCCTGGACTTAAAGCACTTTGTGACCCTCAGACTTTGTGGCACCATGTTTTGAGGAGCTGAGAGCAGCTTTTTAAGGCCAGAGGCAGCAAAACATGACTGGTGTCTGGGAGTACTTCCCCTGCTCTAATGCAATCAATGGGTGGTTGCTGCAGCAATTTAAAGCTGGGTTAAAAAAAACCCAAAACCCCAGTGCTAGGCTGGCCACTGACATCTCCTATTCCTGGATGTCAGAAAGCTCAGGGCTGCTTGTGTGTCTGAGCTCTTCTGGTACAGCTTTTCTGGAAGGAAATGGAATTCCCTGTAGTGAGGCAGCTGTAAAGCACTCGGGGGGGATGAGAGCTGCAGGTTGGGCCAGGGGGACTGGAAGGAAAAGGCTGGGATTGAGCTTCTAACAGACTTTGTGAGCGACTTGGCTCTCGGCTGGTCGTGTGATGGTCTTGGTAGTTGGAGTGTTGCACGAGATGACAGGATGCCTTGGAAGTGTGGTTTTAAACTCCCTTAAGGCATTTGCTCTAAACTGGGAGCACTGGGACTTTGCAGGCCTTTAAGGCCACAGCCAGTGGCTGCTTGGGTGAAACTTGCTTAATAATGATTTATTTCTTTTTTCTTCATAAACTTCTCAATTACTTTCTGAGCTCCTGTGAACTCTTTTCCTCTGTGATAACGTGTGGGAAGGAGCTTCTGAGGATGCCTTGTGTGAAGAACTACTTGTTGCTGCTGGAACTTCTTGAACTCTCTTTTCATTGTTGTATTGCAGGCTGTGAGTAATCACGACCTTCTACTCTTTCTCCTTCAGTATCTTTGTGCTGAGGAGTTTCCTTAGAAACTGTGGAAGGGGAAGAACTGCTACTCTTGCTTTCCCATATTCTGTAAGGTCTGTAATACTGAAGGGGGTGTGGGATCTTTCCAGACAGAACGTGGATGTTTCCAGACACAGAAGGAGGCAGGCAATATGAGGGCAGTCAAGTGCAAAGTGAAAAATAAGCTTTTTTTTTTTTTTTTTTGAGGGGTCAAAACTCTTCCTAAGTCTTTCCTAAGCAGCAAAGAGGCTTAGGGATGCACTGGATCGGGTGAGCAGCTGTCACAGCTGGGGTCTGGTGCATGGTTTCCCAAGGGAAATCTAGGGGCTGGCAGCAGGTTCAGGTGGTGATACTCGAGCTGAGTAAGTGTGTCCCTTTCTGTGGCAGCGGGTGGGTTTGTCCAAGGCTGGAGACCTCATGGAAGTCAAAAACCCCAGAACCTGCCCGGTTTGATGCCTGTGCAGGAATGTTGGCTGGTAGGAATCACTGAGGATAATCACTCTGCAGATGTGCTGTCCCGGGTGGAGAAGTGCAGGTGGTGCTGGGGACAACAGGCGCTGAGTGAGTGTCCCCAGAGTGGTGAAAGGGGACGTGGGTGGGTGGTGTGACTCTGAGCAAGTGGCAGTTCTTCTGCAGTTTGATAGCAATCAAAGCTGAGCCTCACCCCGGGCAGTCATGTGTGAGGGCTGGTGGGCCTGGTCTGGCTAATGAGCTGCTGTTAATAGAGCTGCAAGGCAGTTACTTCCTCTCCAAACCGGAGCTTGCTGACTGCAGGCATTTGCAATAACAAGCAAGAGAAAAACCTTATGGGGCAGGTGAAGAGCGAAAAAATAACGCCCTAATAGCTAAAAGTTGAGGTGGAAACAAGGTAGGCAAAATGATTTACGGGCTTGTGGACTGTAGGAATAAGAAAAACCTTCTTTTAGGGGTTGTTGCCCTCGATGTCCTTCTGAACACAACCTAAAAGGGGAAATGAGAGATGCTCTCTGATAATGGTGTCCTGTCGAAGCGCTGAACGAGCTGTCTCCAGTTTGTGATGGGAGCTGAGAGAACACTGTGAAGGTGATGATACTGTCTCTGCCAAAGAACACGAGTCTAACTCTTGCCATGGTTTTCATACCCAGGTAGTGTGAAGCCATGGCCATCCTGTTCGCTGTTGTGGCCAGGGGCACAACCATCCTGGCCAAGCACGCCTGGTGTGGAGGGAACTTCCTGGAGGTGACGGAGCAGATCCTGGCGAAAATACCCTCTGAAAACAACAAACTGACCTATTCTCATGGGAAGTGAGTAATGCTGCTCTCTGGGAGGGGGGGAGGGAGGGTGACTGGTGACTGTGCCCGAGGACAGGAATAAATGGAGCGTCACCAAATTCGGGTTTGGATGGGTTAATGTACAGACTGTGCCCTCAGCTCAATAGCTACATCTTTCCCACCAGAACTTTGCAGCATAACCAGGGTTTGGGTTGGAAAGGGACCTTGAAGCCCCCCCCAGAGCCACCCCTTGCCCTGGGTAGGGACACTTCCCACCAGACCAGGTGGCTCCAAGCCCCCTCCAACCTGGCCTTGAACCCCTCCAGGGATGGGGCAGCCACAGCTTCTCTGGGCAACCTGGGCCTGGATCCTGGTTTGCTTTAAGTCACGCTGGCAGATGTTGTAGGATCATCCTGAGCCACCCCAAATCCAGTGTGTGGGATGGGGGGGAGTTCCCAGGTCTGTAGAGATCTCTGAGCAGCCCTCAGTTGGTGTTGACAGAACGGAGGGATTAGATGGCACATCTCCTGAGGCTACACTGAATTCTTGCCATGTGTAAAGTGGGTGAGTCAGTGCCAGGGTGCAAGCTGAAGAAAGAGCTGTGGAGAAAGGAAACTTGGAAGCACTTGACCTTACTTCAGCTCTTTTTCTGGAACTGGTGGTGTGGCTGGATTCTCAGCATTGCCCAGGCTGTTGTGTTAAAGCTCTTCTGGCTGCCTGAGGATTCAGGAGATAAGAATTGGGGTGGTTTTCCCCTCGTTCTTCCCTGGCTTGGGAGCACTGAAAATCCCCGGGGAAGAGCTTTGTGAGGAACCTGCCTGCCCTGTGGTCAGAACCTGATGGTTTTTCTACTGTGATCGTAAGGGTACAGTTATTTTCTGTTGTATTAGCTTTGCCTCGAGTGCTGCACAACCATCTGCAAGGCTGAGCTCTAGGGGTGCTGTCGTGCACTTTGATCCGTGAAACTTTTGATTTGTGGTAGAGATTGGTTTGCTCTTTGCTGGAGAGACAGGTACTTAATTCCCCTCCCCGGGGGAGCGTGCTGCGGATGTACAGTCCTTTGCTCGTTACCGACCCTTCCCTTAGAGAGGGTTTAATCCCTGCAGCCTGTGGTTGTTCTGCTTTGCATTGTGCTATTTGAAAATACAGGTGTCCTTCTGCAGCTCTGGGCCCCCAGCAGAGCATCAGTGTCTCTTCCTCTGCTAAACTCAGTCTCTTCTGACAAGTCTTAAACGGGCTTCTTCCCCCCCCACCCCCTGATTTGGATAATCACTCCCTCCATCAGGATCTGCCACCCCTGGCCTTGCCTATGGGAGGTGGGGGGGGAGGCTTCCCAGAGTCTGGTTGGGGGAGTTGGGTATTTTCACACACACATGGCTTGGAGCTGGCAACTTCTTCCTCCCCCCCTTCAAAAACGGCGGGTTTTGTTTTGCAGGGGTATAGAATAGCCTTTTCTTGGTGGTTTTGGTGTTGTTTTTTTGTTTTGTTTTTGTTTTTTCCCCTTGACTGTGATAACTGGGCAGAGAGTGAAAGCTCTGAAGCTGAGTGAGCACAAGGAGATGTGGTTCCTCCCAGCTGTAGGGTTTGGGGGATCCTTGCTGGGGTCCCAGCCTCCGGGCTAGAAAATTGTCCTCTTCCTGTCTGTCCGGGAGCGTTTCCCCTCTTCTGAAACAGGAAAAAAACCCTCGAGCTCCTTTCAACCTTGTGTAAACTTCAACTCATTTAAAACTCTTTCTGGTTTTAGGAAGAATTTCTGTGTCTCCTGTGTAGCCCCTAAGGCAAATCATCCCTTCAGCAACAGTTCTTGGGGTTGCTCTGTCTCTGCTGTTGAGATTCTTCAAGTCACTGGGGAGCCTCCAAGGGAGCACCAGACAAGCTTTACCCCTCTCCTGGGTCGGTGGGGTTTTTTGTCATGAAAACAGACCTTCAGGGCAGTGAAGGATAGGTGTAGCCCACCCCTAAGGCTTGTTTTGGTGTCGTCTTTATTGATGTAATACAAAGCCTGAGTTGAAAAGCTGCTGAGCCGTGTCCTTGGAGCTGCAGGAGGCACCTTCTGGGTTAATTCGCTTTAATTCTGGAGTTTGTAGGAGGGTCTGGGTGTTTATGGGGGAAACTTTGGGGAATATACAGATGTCAGAGTGAGAAGATACATAGCTTTTTTTTTAACTACAAATAAACCCAAAGTATTCCTGTGGTCCTTTTTGCACCACTTCTCCTGTGCTCACCAGCAGAACACATCACCCACTGGGGCACCAACTGGTGGTGATGGGATGTTGTAATAAAAACAGGAACAGCTAAAGGCAGTGCATGGAACTGGGATGCTCTGCTGGGTTCCAGTCTGGGTTCAGTTGTGTACCAACACAGGGCTGGGGTTTTCTTCCTGGTGGGGCTAAAATAACAGCTTGGATCATTTCTTGATGGGGAAATATTCCTTTGCTCTGTTTTTTTTAGGCTGTGTTTAAACCTCCCCACACGATCATTGTTCTTTCTAACGCGTTTTCTGCTGTGGTGGCTCCTGTCTCTTTGCCTTGGGGATGAAAACCAACAGCAGCACAATGCAGTGCTTTTCTGGTGACTCCAGTTAAATGCAGCTCTTGCCACGTGTGAACATGTGCTAAGGGTCAGATGTAAATCTTGCCCCTGGGTGTCCCCCCCAGGATTCTGTTTAAGAAGTGGGCAGAAGGTGGGACTGAGGTTGTTTTGGCCACTGGGTGGGTGTCCCACAGAGCGGTTCCTGTGACGTGTGCGAGGCCAGGGGTTCTGTACCTCCTGGGTGGTTTCTAATTCAGCCCAGTTTATAGGAACAGACACCTCAACCCGGATGGCTGGGATCTACATGTGTGATTTCCTGGAGAATAACGGGAATTTGCTCTTCTCCAGCCCCTGAAGGCCCCGCAGGCAGAGTGTCTTCTCCAGCCCTAGTCCTGGGGCAGCTCCAAAGGACCTGATTTTTTTTGCTTCCTTTTTTTCTCCTCTGCAGCTATCTGTTCCATTACATCTGCCAAGACAGGATTATATACCTCTGCATCACAGATGATGTGAGTATTTTGGTTACAGCTATTGCACAGACAGGCTTTTTGCAGGTTTTAGCTTTTTTGGAGGTGCCTTTTTTTTAGCCCCATTGGAGCTACTGCTTCTGTTCTTACTCCCATCAGTTCCAGCTTTGAATTCTAAGCCTGGAACTCAAAATGCATGTGAATAGTTCGTCTTGAGGTTAGGTTCGTGCTTTTGCCTGGTTTTTCTCCCAGTGCAATAGAATCTAGATGTAGAGACCAGCCTTTAATTGTCAGGGAAATATCCCTAATACTCTGCGATTCTGGAAGTGCTGGAGCAAAAACTTCTCCCTCGTTGGAAAAAGGTACCAGGCTCAGAATTAATGGATTCCCCAGTAAAATTTGCTGCCACCCAGTGTCCTGGAGGCTGAGACTGAGATCTGGCTGCTGGTCAAACCCCAGATTAACCAGTCAAATCCCGTTAAGAACTGATAATTACAGTTTCTCTGCAGCTGCCCACGTGCCCCGTGCACTTCATGATTCCTGCCTTCACTCAGCTCTGGACGTGGGCTCTTCTCTTCCCTCCAGGACTTCGAACGATCCAGAGCCTTCAACTTCCTGAATGAAATCAAGAAGAGGTTTCAGACCACCTATGGCTCCAGGGCACAGACTGCCCTTCCCTACGCCATGAACAGCGAGTTCTCCAGCGTGTTGGCTGCGCAGCTGGTGAGGTCTCTTGCTAAAAACGGGGTTTCCCTGAAAGAGCCCAACTTCTCCCCAGAAACTCTCCCTCTGTTTTCTCCCGTGAGCTGATGTGTCCTGCTGAGGCTGGGTATAAAGCTGGGGGAGCTGGCTCTTCTCCCCATGCTTTACCCCACAGCTGGGTCACTTCACTGCTTCCGTGGTGAAAACGGGTTGTTAATGTAGAGGGAACGTTGTATTTCACATCTCTCCCCGGTTTTGGGGTGCAGCAGTAAGAGAAAACAGGCCTGAGGAGAGCACAGGACTTTTTTGAGATGTGCCATCAAATGAAATGACTGAAATCAGGTGGGAAAACAGAGAAGGAATAAATAACTGCCCCCTGACTCACGGGATCAATCGTCTTATTAGCACACAAAGCCTGGGGCTGGATGGGCTGCAAGGAAAGTGGTTTGAATCTTGTGTTGAAAACTCTCTGAAGAGAGTCCTTAATTGACTGCAAACAAGTTCCTAACCTGAGCAATGTTCTTGCTGGTTTGAGGGGTTTTTTGAGACTCCCTTGAATTAAAGAGAAGGTGTCCCTGGAATATGGGCTTTCAGAGCTTGTGGGTAATCTGTGTCTGGGGCAGCCACAACCACGTGGCCTTGGAAGGTCTCGCTTTGCTCTGCTGTGGCTCTTCTGCGTGAAGGCCTTGGCATTTTTCCTGCTCATCTCCTGGGAGTGCCAGCTTTGGGGATCCTACAGGAGGAGAGATCCTTCGCTGGTGACCCACCAGTGCAGCTCTTCCCTCCGAGTGTAGGAACTGGGCGAGTTTATACGGGCCTCCAGCAGTAATGGGAGCGTGTTGGGGAGCAAGGTGAAGGCCAGGTGAGGATTTGCCCTTGCATCGTTGCTGTTTGTGGCAGAGTTGGTGAAAGGAGCAGCTTGTGTTGGTGGCCCCGTGGTGGCCTGGTGGGAGCAGTCTGGTGGCCTTGGCTGTGATTTGTAGCACGTAGAGTTGCACATCGTTCACTGCAGAAACTGTTCCGTGGGTTGCACGGCAGAAAAGCAGCAATGAATCACGACACTGGTGTGGCTCCACAAGGGCCTGATGCTTTGGGTGTAATAAATGAGATTTACTCCCTGGGACTGGGCAGGACCGAGTGTTTCCTCCCCACCAGGCTCTGATACGTGGAGACAGAAACTATATAAAGTGATGGCTCATCCAATCTCGAGCTGCTCGTTGCTGGAATGAGCTTAATGGATTGTCTTTGCCTTACCCAAAGAGCCAGGCTGTGTTCCAAGCCGGGCTGTTGATATTCCTCTGGAATTCCTGCTTCTCTAAAGCACGAGAGGAGCTGCCGGCCTTGGCTTTTGCGTATGGACAGAAATCCAGGTGTCAGCAAATGGAAGTTGAGAGGTGGCAGAAAGTTTTTGCCTGAAATGGCTGTAATTCTTGCAGAGCCAGGAGCCCAACTGATCCAACGCTGAGCAGGACCAGCACCGTCATCCCAATGATTCCTGAAACCGTAGGGCGTTTGACTGGTGTGAGGCTGAGGTGCAGGAGGAGATCGTGTGGCAGCTCAGGGATCCTGCTACAACCCGAGTGTAGCAAATAATGGGGAAAAAACCCAAACAAACCTGGAAGCTGGGGGCACTTTGCAGCTCCAGCAGTGCAGGAGTGGACAGGCTCTGCTGAGAGCTCTAAATGGCTGAGGAAATCAGATTCTGGTCTCCTAGCCACTTGTAAATGTCTCAGCTTAACCTGAAAGCTCACACTTGTGTCTGTGCTGTTCCATAGTCTGAAGGAGCTGAAGTGCCACAGTGAGGGTTCCCACTTTGACTGACCATTTCCTTGTTGCAGAAATACCACTCAGAGAGCAAGGGCAGCGACCAGGTGGCAGAGACACAAGCTCAAATCGACGAACTCAAAGGAATCATGGTTCGGAACATTGGTACCTGCCTTCCCTCCCTTCCTCTGGGCCAGGGGGGAGAGGTCTGGAGAGCAGAGCTGGTGGTGGGGTGGCTCCTGGTGACAGTGACCTGGTGAAAAGGGGGCTGGGGGAGCCCTGAGTTTGCAGAGCTGTTACTTGCCTGGAACTCGGTGGAGGTGGTTGTTGGGCATGAGGAACACTTTTGAGATGAACTTGTGACAGGGTGAAGCATCCTCTGGGTGGGTCTGTATGTCACTGCCTTTCCTGCAGGTGCTCTGAGGAAAGTGTTCCTTGGTAGCTTTACTTGCCTTTTGTGTGTGTGTGTGTGTGTGTGAGACTTTGGGTTTGACAAGTCTGACCACTTAAAAGAGAGGGTTAGATGCAGAGTTGACCAAAATTGAGTCAGGGCAGTCCCAAAACGTAGCCAGTGTGACGTGAGACTGTTCCTGGCAATCTCTGAAAGGCTGAGACCTCTTTGATGTCTCATAAGTCGAGAGCTCCTGGTCACAGTTGGGTTTGGGGACTGGAAGCAGCTTTTCACATTGGGATCCTACCTACAGAGCTGGATTTGTGTCTCTTTCTCCAGACCTTGTGGCACAAAGAGGAGAGAAGCTGGAGCTGCTGATTGATAAAACAGAGAATCTGGTGGATTCGGTAAGTCTGGGGAAGAACTTGAGAAATGGGGAAAATAGTGCATCAACGTGATTATAAAATGTTCTGTTCTCCAGCAAAGTGTTGTGCACTCTGGAAGCTCTTTTGTCTTCCCTCTGGGAGTCCCTGGACCTGGCTCAGCATCTTCCTCTGCAGGGTCCTGGACCCTCAGGGTTCAGTCCTCAGCCCAGTGGAGTCCCACGATCTCCTGTTTGGATTCTGGAGATCCAAAATCTCCAAGCTGGCAAAAAGTAGTCAGGCTTTAGAGAGGCGGTAGAGATGCCAGGAAGAGAGTATTGTCCTCCAGCTTTCAGGTGTTTAAACCTCACCCCTTCCTGAGGCGGTGGGGGGAAGCACTCTGGGTGGTGGCTGAGCATGGACATCGGCTTTAAATCCAGATTGCCATTCGCAGGGATGTGGTTCCACCTGGTGCAGCCTCTCCTGGAAAAAACAGAGGGAGGTTTGTGGGGAGGGGAAAAGCTGTAAATAACCAGCAGAGTGTGCTGCTGCCTCTCTCCAGGCAGGAACATCCCCGGCTGAGCTGCGCAGGGACAGGCTGTGGAAACGGTGGCACTAATACGTCCTGGTGGGTGGCAGAGGTCACTCGGTGACCCAAGCAGATCCAGAGAGGAGATGGGGGACAGAGCAGCCAGAAGCTTTCTGTAAAAGGCAGCAAGGCCAAACGCTTGAAGGCAGGGTCTGGCACTAAAGGATTTTCAGCGCTGCCTTGGCCGTGTTGCCAAGAGGAGCACCACGAGCTGAATCCCCTGTGGGGGTATTTACAGGAAAAGAAGCTGCTTGGAATAAGTCAGTGATCAGAGCAGTAATGCCATAAACATTTTGGAATGTTTCAATTCCCTAAAGGCTGGGAGTCCAAGGGGAACCCAAGCAGAAGCACTTCAGGGTAAAGTAACCCTCGTGAGCAGCCAGCAGTTCCACTGTTGGTTCTTCCAGGCTGGTTCTGGACTCTCTCTGACACTTTCTCTTGCCCCTGGAGCTGTAACTGCGGGAGTGAAACGGCTCCAGAGGAGAAAACAGCAGAGAGTTACTGGGGGAGGCAGGAGCTGGGAAAAGCCTCTTCCTCTGGTTTATTGGGGTGCAGCCTCCTCTGCAGCAGGTTCAGGAATTAATTAGTTTTTTTTACTTTCTCTTGCAGTCAGTCACTTTCAAAACTACCAGCAGGAACCTTGCCAGAGCCATGTGTATGAAGAACCTCAAGCTGACCATCATCATCATCATTGTAGCAATTGTAAGTGTGGGGCACGATGACCTTGAGCTCTTAAATTGGGCTTTAACCACCGGAAAATGCCGTTGGCGTGTTCCCCGCGTTGTGCCTGGAAGGGCCTTAGCTGTGAACCAAGAGTTCTGATGGTGGGGTGTGAGGAAGGAGAGCGGAGCATCGTGCCAGGTGGCTTTTCTTGCCAAGGCAATAGCAAAAGCCTCAACAAATCTGTTTGGCTTCTAAGAGCTGCCTCAACAGCTCCGTTAGCAGCGAGGGTATCGTCTTTATGGCTTTGTAGGCCTTTGGCCTGTTGGTATCTCGCTAATTAACTCTGAAGTAGCTTTTTCTGGCCATGTCAGTGTCACTGCAGCCTGTCATAAACATGGGCAGTGCTGAAGGTGACCACAGGTGGGATTTGGGAAGCACTTTGTCACCACCAAACACTGGTTCGTGCTTTGCCAGAGACCAGTTCTGATCCCCAGGCTGCTGTGGGGACGTGGAGGAAGAGCCTCTGGCACAAAGTGCTGTTGGGTGTTTGACACGTTGTGGAGGGGTTAGAAAACCGGGGTGTCCCTGGTCTGATGGTGAGGCCAGGTGAGGAGCTGACCAAGTGATGGAAGTGCCCTTGTGGCCAAGGCCAATGGCATCCTGGGGGGCATCAGGAAGAGGGTGACCAGCAGGTGGAGGAAGGTCATCTCCCCCTCTGCTCTGCTCTGCCCCTGGGGAGGACCCATCTGGAGCACTGGGACCAGTTCTGGGCTCCCCAGTTCAAGAGTGACAGGGAACTGCTGGAGAGGGGACAGCAGAGGAGCACCAAGGTGATGAGGGTCCTGGAGCATCCCTCTGCTGAGGAAAGGCTGAGGGACTTGGGGCTGTTTAGTCTGGAGAAGAGAAGGCTGAGGGGGGATCTGATCAACCCCTGGAAATACTTCAAGGGTGGGTGTCAGGAGGATGGGGCCAGGCTTTTTCCAGTGGTGCCCAGGGACAGGACAAGAGAGAATGGGCACAAACTGGAACATGGGAAGTTCCATCTGAAGATGAGGAGGAACTTCTTGCCTTTGAGGGTGTGAGAGCCCTGGCAGAGGCTGCCCAGAGAGGTGGGGGAGTCTCCTTCTCTGGAGACACTCAACCCCACCTGGACACGTTCCTGTGGGACCTGCTGTGGCAGGGGGTTGGACTGGGTGATCTCCAGAGGTCCCTTCCAGCCCTGTATCATCCTGGGATTCTGTGAAGTGTAATTCTGGGTCATGTCCTTTCCCCAGGTTATCCTTTACATCATCCTGTCGACGGTCTGTGGGGGGCTGGCCTGGCCCAGCTGTGTGCAGAAGTAACCGGGGGCGGCTGGTGCTGGTCACTTGGAGACGAGAATCGCAGGAGCAGGAGGAAGCAACCTACAGAAATAACTCCTCATCTTTCACCACTGACACCTCCTCATCCTTCCATCCCTCCAGGGCTTCAGGCCCGTTTTTGCCTTATCACCCCAAACAGGCCCAGCCAGTCCCTGCTTCTGTGCAGAACCTTGAGAACAGGCTGGTTTAAATTACTTGAAGGGATTTATTATTATTATTATTACTAATTATTTTTTTTGTTGATGTTGTTTATTTTCCTGTCCCAGCGACACCCTTCCAGCTCTGGAGTGTTCTGTGTACACTTGCCTGTGGAGCTTTGCACTTTCACGTGGTTGTGCAAGCGGAGCAGAGCTCGGCCAGGGGCTGTCCCGGTGTTGAGGGGGGCTCAGCGTGGGCTGAGCCAGATGAAACGGTGCAGGGACAAGGTTGGCGGATGCGAATTTCCACGTTGCAGAGCTGCAGGTGCCTCTCTTGGTGCATCTGAACCCTTTGTGGGTTTGGACACGGAGAGGATGTGAGTGTGACACTGGGAGTGAGGAGAAGAAGGGCTGTTGGGTGGGGGCTCTGTGCACTGGAAGGTGTGGGTGCTGCTTCTCTGCCACATCTCCTGGAGGTGCCTCTGCAGGGGGTAGGAGAGGGTGTAGGGTCACCCCCAGCGCTTTGGAACGGCTGCCTCTTCATCCTCACTTCTTCTTCATCCCCCTCCCCTTCATTTGTGGCTACATCAGTCCAGTAAAGGAGGTGGTTGCACAGAGTTAAGGTTGCGGTAACGAATCTGCTTTCTCACGCAGTATTTTTCCTGTTCTTCTTTTGAGGGTGGGCTAAAATGAGTAACTGATGTTTGATGGGGGACAATCTGGCTTGGTTAATTATTAGGGGACCTGCTGCTTGTGCTGCTGTGCTGAAGGCATGCGCTGGAAGCAGGACCGGAGACGGGGCGGGCGGCTGGAGCTGAGGGAGGAGTTGGCCATCCATCTCTGTGGCCTGGAGATGAAAGGCTCTTCCCGAGGAGGCACTCACACATGCTTCTCCTGAAGAGGAAATAAAACCACCCAACCCAAAGGCAAACCAAACATAGGGTCGGGGGACACTGCTGCTCCAGGGGACTTTCCCTGCCCTGGGAAGCTGCGAAGGCTGCGTCTGTCCCATCCAGACACCCGAGTCCTTGGCTGGGCTGGAGGTGAGGAGGGAAGGGGCGTCTGGCTCATTTCCAGGCTCATTTCTAACAGAAACGGAGACAACTGATGTTTCCTAAAAGCATCAGATGGGCTATAAGGAAAGGGGCACCTCTTTGGCCTGGGGAGATGGCTCCTAAGGGCAAGTGGAGGCTGTGGAGGGCTGGGAAGGGGAGGCATGGAGCACTGGGTTGGTGCTGTGGTTCCCAGCAGGGCCAGGACGTGGAACTGCTGCTGTTCCTGGTGCTTGTTCCCCTGCCCCCCAGAGACAGGGTTCCCTTCTAAACTTACACGTTCCTTTGGATTTGTCTTCTACAAGGCTGTGATTTACCCGAGGGCTCTGAGATCTCCGTATCCAGAGTGGCTGTGGGTCTGCCCAGTGCTGTGCTCACTGGGTTCTGTTTGAGGTAATGGAATATAAAGCTCAGAGACAGAGATATATTACTTTGTTTTTTCCTTCCTCTTCCCTCCTGCTCTTCCAGTCGCCCACAGCTCCGTGTACGACTGTGCATGTTCTAGGGGTCGTTGATGTTACCGTGTTCATTTCTATGATTTGTTGTCCTATGTACAAATACTTTTTAAAAAGAAAGTGACTTCCTTTCCTTTTAAAGGACGCACTGAGGCAGTAGTGTAAAAACAAAGTTAACTTGATCTAAATAAAATTCCTGTACAGAAAGCAGAGTTGCTGCTGGATGTGGACTGGTTTCCCTGATGGCTGTGGGAAACCTCTGGGCTCTGGAAGGAGTTTGGCTTCGTGTTGATGCTGGTGCCTCTCGTGACCTGGTTGGTGGCGGGAAGAATCTGCTTCTCCCCGGTGTGAACCGGGAGGGTTCTGGGACAAAGCGATGCTGAGGGACATGGGGACGAGGTGCCAGGTGGAGAGAACACGAGGCAGAGCAATGACCCAGCGTGGGGGTGGTCACTCTGGGACACTAAATGAAAACCTGTGTGAAATTCTGTTTTAAAGGCAATTTTCAGTGGTGGAAACACCCCCCTGGCTTGAGGGAAATCCCTGCACACAGCTGCCTTCCCTCCTCCCTGGGCCTGGCTGGGCAGAACCCACGTTTTCTGAGAGTTTATCCTACAGAGACAGGTACTGGAGCCGTGCTGGGAAAGCTCTGTAGCTTTGTCTCTGCCTCAGGAACACCAGGTGCTGCTGCAGTGTTAGTTCTGGGCAGTGCTGTGAGGGGACAGTTTGAATCTGGGTGATCATTAATCTTGGTTCAAGGCAAAGCCACATTTTACCAACATCTGTGAGGGCTCAGGGTAACACAGAATATAAAAAGCTGAAGGAAGATCACTTGGTATGAGAGCAGCTTAGAAAAATGAAAGGATAATACTTAAATTAGCATCTTATTAGCGTGGTAGTTCGCACAGAGCTGAGTTATGTGCTTAATGCTCCCAATTGTGGCCCAAAAGCAAAGAGCTGCCCACCCCCCACGGTGAGAGAACCCTCTTTAGGTGCTCTGGTCCCAGATTTAGATTTAAAATGCTCACAAATCCAAGGAGAAGGTAACCCTGGAGTAGGGCCCTCGTTAACATTTTTGCTTAATTCCCTCTTTAGCCTCTGGTCTGCCTGGAAATGTGTATCCCAACCTGTGCCTGGGCTGGATCTCGTGCCTGGGAAAGCTTTAACTAGAACCTAACCTTAGTCTAGTTAAAGAGCTGACTTTTCCAGAAAGCTCTTGTTCTCCACCTGGCCTGAAGAGCTGTTCAGGTTCCATTGAACAGCAGCAGCTGAGTCAGCCCAAGAGGCTGCAGGGAAAGGCACTGCCTGGAAGATGGGGGTTTGTTCCCAGGGGAGAGGAACAGAGAACTCCCCAAAAAGCAGAGAAATGGAACTGGAGTGCTGCTGGTTTTCCCTTTGTGTGCACTGGAAGGTAAATAAATTCAGTGTGAGCAGGGACTGGCTCTTCCCCCAGGCAGATGGATTGGAAAAGAACCTTCTCCATAAAGGAGAAGTCTCAACCAGGCAGTGCCATGAACCTGCCAAGCTCTACAGGGGTAGAGAGAAGCCTCTCTGTGTGGAAACTCTTGTCTCATGTGACACTTTCACATGAGAGAGGCAGGTGTTTATAGTCAGAGAGCGAGCAAATCCTTGCAGTTCAGGCTCATCTGCCTCCTCTCACTGCTCCTCATGAGGTGGAACCGGCTCTGAGATTCACAGAGCTGCTCTGAACTAGAAGAGAGTTATTTTGCCTTCAGGGAACTAGGGGGACACAGTGATGTCTGATAAAGTTTATAGTAAAACACTGCAATTCATTAGACTGAGCAAACCTTAGAGCTGCTGGAGATGGAGCTGGAGGTGACAAAAGCCAGCCTTAGTGTCACAGCTGCTGTTGTGGGACAGGTTCTCCTGCAGTGCAGGCTGAAGAGAATCAGGTTCACATCTCTGTGGGGCAGCATCATCCCAGTGAAAGGATGGGGTGACACAGGAACATAGACACAGCTCACTGCCTCTTCCTCTTTCCTTTCTAAAGCAAACTTGGTGCAAGGAGTGATCTCTGCTGTGAAGAGATCCTTCCTATGGGCAAGTGGTGTGTCCTGTGCTTCACTCTGCTTAGGCCAGCAGGGGCTGTTCCCCTAGAAAAGATGTGAACCGAGTTAATTCTTATCCTTTCATTCCTGCAAAACTCCAGGCAGTTAAAGGGTAAATTGCAACACTTAGGAATAAGAGATGACTTCTGGAGTCCTGGTGACCTCTGCAGGGGTCTCAATCCCAGCACAAAAACCACCCACAGTTTGAATAAAGCAGATCTACTTCAGCACCAGAACATTTTATTAAGCTACTCTATCAAAATCACAGAGATGGCAGGAGAACATTGCTATCAGTGCATGGTTTCTGTACTTGGAGTGTGTTCCCAGCATCCAGCACTCGCTGCGGAGAAGGACCCTGAGACGGAATCCTTCGTGGCCGAAGAGACAGTAGAAAACTTGTACAAAAATGAGGGCAGTTTGGGGTTACCTGAAAAAGAGATCCAGAGGAAACACTTCAAGCCAGATCAGGGAGGGTTGCTGTTTTCTAACTGGTGTTTGCTGACTTCCTCATGGGAGGTGTGAAGCTGCTGCTGAACAGCAGTGTTTTCAGTAGCATCCCCTGTCCCTGCCTGGTCCCAAACCCACACAAATATTGTGTACTGCTCCTCCACCTGTGACCCGTGACACAAGGGCTTGAAGTGTCTGACAGTTATAAAAACCTGCTTCCTCTTCTAGAACAAACAATAAAAAGTAGCAGAAATACATTCTATACAGAAGTAAAAAAAAAAAATATACCAAACCCAAACCAAAGAACCCGAACAGCTGAGTTTCAGAGTTTCAGACAAGTATCAGAGTAGGTCAGGGTGAATTTTAAAAGTCTTATTTCTACCATCTATGGAACTATTTCTAGGCTCCCCTGGCCCCTGCTGTGTGACAGCCCGATGCCCCCCTCGGGCACACACAGGCCCAGGGCAGCCTTTCTCTGCCAGTGTCTTCAGGAGCAGGTCACCTGAAAAGGTGGGTTTGGTTTTTTTCTGTAACAAAGCTCCCAAAGGGCTGTGAGTAGAGGTTTGTATGAAATAAGGCTATTTTCGGTCTTCGGTAACGTTTTGAGGAGCAGGAACCCGGTTAAAGCAGTTGGTGGTTGTGCCGTGGAGAGGTTGGGCTGTGGCAGGAGAGGGGAAGGTGAGGGCAGTTGGAATTCGAGAGAGGAATTATGTTCTCCAGTTCCCAGTACCACCCAGCCAGCTGGGGGTCTGCTTCAGGTGGTTTGGCAGAGGTTTGGGTTGTCAGTAACACCCGTCCTTCCAGGAATCATCCTCAGCGGCCTGAGCCTGTGCTGACTGAAGGAATCTGAGTTGAGAGACAGAAAGAAAGGTCACTGAGAGCTACCAGCAGCAAGTCCTCAGTAAATCGTTGATATGCACAGNGTTCCTTGGGAGAAGAGAGCGACCCCCCACCGGCTACACCCTCCTTTCAGGGGGTTGTAGAGAGTGAGAAGGTCTCCCCTCAGGCTCCTTCTCTTGTCTGAGCCTTTAGTTCACACTGGGTTTCTGCAACATCTGGCTTTGGACAATCTCAGTGTCCCTGCCTTGGGAGAGCTGCCACAGTCACACCTCCACAGCCTGTGCCCAAGTACTTCTTGCTAATTAGTCTGAGATGGACTCAGCTTAACTTCCCGCCATGGGAAAGGTTAACTTTGACAGTTTTGCTGTAAATAGCTGTAGAAATAGTTCTTAGCAATGTGGTAGTGGATTTGCACACCCACAAGCAGAGCAGATGCTTTGGGACAATGGGGTAAGGACATGCTCTGCTAGAACAGCCTAAGCTGCCTGTGCACAAAGTTGTTAAAAGCTTCTTAGAGGCCTTATTTTTTTTAAAGAGACTGAATATGTTCTAAATAAACAGCTGCTGCTTTACACTGTCTACAGGCTTCAGATATTCACTGCCTAAATATTTAGGAAGCTAATCATAAGAGCTAGAAAGAAATGTTAAAAAGAAAATAACCCACCAAAAGCCCATTGCATTTTTCTGGGTGAGGCCCCTAAATCAGTTGAGACCTGTGCAGCACGAACAAAAACTCTCAGTTTTTGAAAACCATTACAAGCTTTTGCACTGGAGACAAGCCTGCTCTGCTGTCCCTGCTCTTCCGTGCCCAAGACAAGCCTTGTTCATCTGTCCTACTTTTCTAACCCTTCTGAAAAACTCTGTAGGCCCCAGGTGACACCCACCTGGCATCCCAGCTAAAGACTAAGGAAGAAAACAACCCCACCAAGCTGAATTTTACCAGCAGCAAAGTTCCAGAGACACCACAGCAGGTGGCCTGGGAAGATTATATTAATGGTAAAGAGAGTGTATCCATCTTTTGGAAGAGCTTTTCCTCTTCCAGAAAGCAGGTGTTGGCACCCAATAAAGACGTGCCCTAACGTTCATTTCTTACAGACATGAGTTGGAGCCTACGCCTCTTCATTTCCCTGGGTAATTAGTTTTGTTTAAAAAAAAAGCACTAATTTTTTTTAAGCAGATGGAACACTGAACTCTTGAGTGGTTTGGTCACAGATTCCGTGGTTAAAAGGGGGATCTCACCCAGAAGCTGCTGAGTCCCAACTGCCAGCTCACACACACCCACAGAACTTAATTTTAGTGGGTTTTAAAGGCATTGCAAGCCTTTGCTCCTTGCCTGGGGGCAAAGTACTGAACATCCAGGAATCCTCCAGTGAAATCATACCCTTTCTTTCCAGGGTAAAAACCTGAAAGTCACCCAGGAGCTCTGACCCAGCTCATGTCGTATTGTTAAACCCAGAGATGAATATAACTACAGAAAGAAGTGTTTCTAGTGTCTGTGAACTCAAGGCAGACGTTCACATCGGTCCCACACCTACCTCTTGGATGGTGCTGGCGGTTTGCTCCTGGGCACTGAGATTCCTCCAAGAGACGCACGTGCTTTCATGGGTGAGTTTTTTGCCCCAGTGACCACGTTACTGCCCCTGGCAGAGCAACTGCTGCTGGAAGAGCCCGTACTGAGGGAAGATGCCTGTGGTTTTCGGACTCCACTCCCGGGATTTGTGTAAGTGCAGGCTTTGACGGGCTGCCTGGGTGTTAACAGAGAGTTTGTGCATGACCCTGCTTTCAGCGGTTGCCGCACGGTTAAGGGAGACTGGCCAGCACTGGAGGGATACCTGAGCTTACTGGGAGCCAGACCTGGCAATGGAATAACAGGAGAAAAGAGTTGGCAACAGGATTTTTGAGAATGCTTCAGGATACTGGGCCTGTTAAGGGCCTTGGAAAGGAAATCACCTACAGTGGTGTGTGGAGAGGACACGGCACTGACCTCCTGAGCGTTGCTGAGTCCGTGGAATTCGACTGTTGGGCACCTGCAGGTCAGACTCCAAGCTCCGACTGCTCCGTACGGACTCCAGAGCTCGAAGGCCTGTCCTGGCCAGGTTGGGCATGCTGTGCCGCATCTCCTCTGAAATCAAGAGCAGAATCTCTTACTTGCTGCTTCTGGTAGCAATGGAGATGTGTAACAATTTAAGACCATCTCTTGAAAAACACAGGCGCTTTAAAGTAGAAAATAAAGGTGTAACTAATTCCTAGCTTGCGTGAAGTAGCAGTGGTTTTTGCAAGGGCATGTAGTGACAGGACGAGGGGAAAGGGTTTGACAGTGACAGAGGGGAGATGGAGCTGAGCTGTGGGGAAGAACTTGTTTGGGGTGAGGGTGGTGAGAGCCTGGCCCAGGTTGCCCAGAGAAGCTGTGGCTGCCCCATCCCTGGAGGGGTTCAAGGCCAGGTTGGAGGGGGCTTGGAGCAACCTGGGCTGGTGGGAGGTGTCCCTGTCCAGGGCAGGGGGTGGCACTGGGGGGGCTTTAAGGTCCCTTCCAACCCAAACTATTCCATGAAAATTCTTTCCATTGGCTCCTACCAAGAGCTCACAATGACTCACCTTCGCTGTTGGCATACTTGAGTCGGTCTTGCATGGGGCTTTGCACTGATCTCCTGGGGGGGCGGATGCGGGAAGTCGATGACCTGCCGTAATCAGCAGTGGAAGAAGGGGACTGACATCGGGGGGAACTGAGCGGCGACGGCGAGTATCTGTGAGCGCTGCGGTACGACAGGGAGCAGTCGTAGTCATCCTCGTCCTCCAGGCTGTAGGTGTCAAACTCCTGGTCACTATAGGTCCCTCGTCGCAGCGAGTGAAGGGAGGCACTGGAACTGCGACGTGACACCGAGGCAGAGCTGGAGGCACAGTCCTGACGGAGGCCTGGGGACAAGAGGGTGACACGGCTCAGAGTCATCCTACTTGGAAACAGAAATTCCTTGCTCAGTGTCAATACAAGTCCAGAAGCAATGATTTTATCTGCAGTTCGTTTCACCTTGGAGACAGAGTGAAGTTACTAACTCCCTTCACTGAAGACACTCCCAGCTTATGGAATCTCTGAACTAGAATAGGGTCACCCACATCAGTTCTGTTTAATTAGAGCGAGGAGTTAATATTCCAATGGACCTGAATTACTCCTCACATCACACACACAAGCAGTGACTGTGCACTCTACTGCTGTGCAAGCTCTGTTAGGTGAAGCAGGTACAGGAGTCCAAGTTACAGGAGGAATTTTTTAGTTTAATTACACACCCACCAGCCTTTCAACAGCTTGAATCAAAGATTTGAATTTCTGCCTCCAAGTGAAAAACCACCTGCTTTTTACTGACATCTACAGCACATCTGTCTGGGTTTTTTACAGATCCTCCCCCATCTTACGCCTTCAGTTAAGTCTTCTTGCCTAAAAAACTCCAAGCAACTTCTAACCAAGAACTGCTTTATCAAACAGCTTGAAGGGGCTTTTGAGAAAGGCATCAGCTAAAGTTCTGCAAAGGCCTCTTCTCAGCGCACTCCCTTCACTGCAGGGGGTAAAAACACCACCAAAAAAAGCAAGTCCCCCCCACTCTTCTCCCTTCACAATGCAATTATGAAAAGCTTCCCCCATTCTGAGCGTGAAGCACTTTTTCTATTTCACTGGAAACTTTGTAAAGTGACAGCATTCCCTTGACTTTCTTTTTTTTTTTAAATTGATCACAAAGTGTAAGAAAATACTCAGGTTTAGAAAGAAAAAGGTTGCTATTTGCTTTGTTGACTTTAGTCAAAATTTTCCTGGCCTGTGCTCAGGTGTAATAAAGTGATAACAAGATCTTACACTTTTCTTCCTCTTTTTGGTCTCATATCCCAAGTCCCAGACAGTAGCATTTTTAAATGTATAAAGGCACGGTACTAAAAGTAAGTAAATGTTCACCCAAAGAAAAACAGAGAACTTCGTTCTCCATTTCCCATAAATCAAATTAATGATTAATTTGCAGAGACCAACAGATCCAACCACTCTGTTCCCCTGGATCTTCAGTTAGGGCCTCGTCCAAGTCCCACTGGTGTCACCAGAAAGGTTACCAATGGGCGCTGGGTCAGGGCACTGAGGTCCCCCCACACTGGGACATGAATGTTTTATGCTTCAATTAAATTTGCAGAGCACTTTACTGAAGCAAAACTGAAATTGTAATTTCAGCTCTTTCAGTTTTAGTGTTGTAGAAATACTGCTTCCACCTTCTCAGAAATAAACAGCCTGTGAAACACAAGGGGCCAGTAACAGACAAGAACTGGGGGAAGTGTGAGCTGCTGCCCATTAAACTGCCTCCCTTACGAAAGAACTTCACCTGTACTTCAGGGACAATCCACGATGGAGTATTTTGGAGTGTTATAGGGTGCTTAAGTATCTAACAAAGTGGGGTTTTGAATAGTAATTTCAAGATGATCCTCTGCTTTAAGAGGTGTAACCTGGACAATGTTGCACAACTGCTTGGGTGTGTACATTTTTAAGGAGGCCCCTGCAAACCACAAACATTTCAAATGATCTACTAAATTCTTTTGCTGTTGGGGAAAGGGGGGAAGAGAAGAACAGCTGGAATCCATCCACATTTCTCTACGATTAGATGGGTGCCACGTACTTTCTTCCTGAAGGCGTGCCATCACCTGGACATCTGTCAGGTCCTGGAGTTTATAGCCCATGGAGATGGAGTCGTCGGAGGTACTGAGCTCGCTGTCCACCGACGACTGGGAGCTCAGGGCAGAGTGCATGCTCAGGTAACCTTCGGGAGGGAAGGGGAGGAAGAGGAGCATAAAAAGCATTCAGACATCCACACACAACCCACCCAAGAACGAGCAGCAGAGTATTTATTCCAGCAACAGAATGAGTTGTTGAGGTTGGTAGATCAAAGAGTTGAGAACACGATGCTCAGTATTTGAACCTGCAGTTTTCAGGAGGCAGAGGGTCTTTGTGTGTGTGTGTGTGGGGGGGGAAATTGTGGATTTGGGTCCAGAGGGTGGCAAAGGGATGCTTGGTAATCTTGAGCTTAAAAACATACTTTACAAGATCAGTGTTATTTCTGCCTAGTCTGAGACAGGGGTAACTACTGACCTAGAGTTTAAGCAGCAAAGTCACACAAAGTGCCTGGAAGGTGCTGGAGAGCAGGCAGAGGAGTAAAAGGATCCAAATGGCTGAGTACAGAACTGCAAGAATCAGCCACACAACCTGCTTATGCAGGGTAGGGCTTGCACTGGGAACCTCCTCCCTGTGCCCAAGCTTTATCCACCTTTTCCTCCTCTCTCATCATAACCCAAACTCTCCCTCCCAGGGCAGGACACAGCTTGTCCATACAGCAAATCATAAAAAACACACTGGAAGGATCTTTCCACCAGGGAAGTTTTTCCATCTGTCAGGCATTAGGAAGAGGAACAAGTCATTTTCCTCTTGAAGAATAATAATAATTAAAAAAAAAAATCATCATAATCATCATTAAGTGCAAACTTTTAGCTGTTAGTACCTTTTCTTATGTAAAGCAAGTCAGTGTTTTCCATGGCATTAGAGTACTCCTATTTGCTGCTGAAATGGGGAAGAAGCTGTCTGGCTCTGGGGCTGATCTGGTACTTGCCCTTCAGGTGTGGGAGGCTTTTTTAAGTGCCCCCCACCAAAATGTGGTGTCACAACTGCCTTTGGTCTCCTTCTCCTTTTCCTTGGCACCTGGGTGAGGCAGAGCATCACCTCCCAGCGAGCAGATCTCCCCCTGCAGGGGGAGGCAGCTGCTGGCAAGGATGGGAGAACCTTGGTGCCAATTCCATCAACATTCACTTTGGCTGAGGGCAGTACCCCAGAGAGCACGCAGTGCTGAGCATCTTCTTTTCTGATTTTATAACCACCATAACTGCTCTGTATTAAAAAAAATAAAATAAAATTCCAAAACCCCCAAACCACCACACATTTAAAAAAAAAACCCACCCAAAAACCCCATTGCTTGAAAAATGTTGGAAACACTGAATTGGTGATTGTGAAACCTCTGCACAGCAAACATGCTTATCTATGCCTTGTGTTACAAAATACCTTTGTATTCTTCGTGCATAATTAACCATTTAAGACCACATAACATACAGAGCTATTTCAGGAGAGAGTATATCATTACCTCAAAGCAATTCCAAGGACTGCAGTTAGTGCTAGAGACCCAGCAAAAAAGAAAATTAAAAGCCCCAGTGTAATGAAGATCAGACAAAGCCAGCAGAGATGCAAGAGCCTGAGAGCACTTCACATCACCCGCAGCTACAGCTGGGTTACCACACACAAATCCTGCTGAGCAGGGGTTCCAGATCATCACTTCAATCAAAACCAACAAGTAGCTCTAGCACACTGCCCAACCAATCTACAATTTAAGTCAGCCTCCAAAGCATCGCTGTGGTGTCAGTCATTCACCACTGACTTTTACTTTAGCTCACAGTTTTGCTGGCTGCGTTCTAGGAACTCTTGAAGGCTCCTCACCCACGGAACAATTCTCTACAAAGACACCAGAAATACAGATTTTGCCTGTTCCCAGCATAAAAAAACCCCCAAGCCCATTGCCAAGCAACCCTTTCCAACAATGGTTGATTGCAGCCAGGCAGGAAATAGCAGCAGGTTCCCAATGTTCTCCCTTCAAGCAGCTTTGAAGAACAGTAACTGATGACACAGAAAACACAAGTTTGAAGTCCAAGCGTAAAACAAATTTCTTATGTGGCCACTGAGCAAACTGCTCAGAACCAGTGAGTCTCCAATTCCCCAGCTGGAAAAGCACAGAGATTTTGAAGTCTCAGGATGCTGACAGAGCACAGTGCCAGCATGACAGCAGTCAGGGGTCTGCCTGTCCCTGCCACTTACACACACACACACACCCCACTGAGCCACTCCAGTTCCGGGACTGCAGAGATGTGTCAAAACCAAAAAAATTCCCATTTCTTCCCTTCTGGTGTCAGGAAAAGACACTGGCAGCAGTTGAAATACACAAAGCCAACACGAGAGCAGGGATTGCACCTGTAGGATGCAGCATAATGAATAAGCAGAGGTTTCCTGCTGGAACTAACAGCTTCTTTAACACTGTGTTTTTAACACGGCTGCATCTCGAATACAGCTTTTTAAAAAAGCAGAGTTCCCAGCTCAATGTGTGTGCTCAGTTTGGTTGGTGTGGTTCAAACTGCAGGTCTGTTTCAAAACAGTCAAGGAAGGGAAGAAAAACAAACATTCATATCCTTTCCCCAATAAAATCTGCTGTGGTTCAACACTGCAAGATGAACTCGCTATGGTTTTCATGACAGAAACATCTAAACAAACCCCCTCTTACAGAATCCAGATGGGGTCTATTTTGAATTTAAGGGATGTTACTGTTAAACATTTTTCATTTGAAAATGAAATGAAGCTCCATTTCTCTTCAGAATAAAATTAGATTCGAGTCCCTCAAGTTGACAGTGAACTTCAAACTCACGTCAGCCCTTACACAAGTCACAAAACAGCCGAGTGAACTCTCACATACAATCCTACCCCAACAACACCCGGCCTAGACTTGGTGTTTTATTCGCTCCCCTTGACCACCAAGAGGTCCAGGACTTGCCCAGACACTCTGGGTTTACCCATCAGTACCTGTTCCTGCACAAAGAGGTGGTGAGACACCTGAATTGCCACCCAACCTCGTGCTACAACCAAGAAATCGATCTAGAGAGCTTTCCCCTGAGGAATTCAGCTTCCAAATCCAGTCCTACACACCTCCTTCTGTTTGCAAAACAGAGCTAAGTGTTAATTTCTACCTAGAGCAGATCTCACACGCACACCTGCAGCTGGTAGAACACCCACAGGCAACCCTCCTTCTTTCTTTACAAAACCAAAAGGGTTCATTTAACATCAAGTTTCAAGCCAGAAACTGTTAGATGTGCTTCATGTCTTCAAAGGTGCGCATTAGGATAGAGCAATTTCCACCAAAAACCCCAAACAAATCAAAGGAGTCTCCTTTAGTAACAAGGCCCAGGGGCAAACCATTTGTACTGGGAAAGTGAGCACAAGCTGCAAAGAGAAATGAAGCTCCTGAGGGAGCCCCCGGGGACTCCTCGGGCAGCGGCTGAAATGCCCAAGGCAGGTTTGAGGCCAAGCCCTTTAGGAGAAGCTTCGTTATCAAACCTGCAAATACAGGCTTTGCACAAGACACCTGTGGCAGTCGCCTCTAAGGTAGGAAATCTTACTCCAAACACCAGGAAGTCTGATGGAAAGCTTTTGTTATCTCATGTTTAGCTGCCCACTCGGCCAAATGTAAAGGTTTATCTTGGAGACTACACATCTTATCTTACAGCACAAGGCTCCTTGCTGTTGCCTACATTAATCAGTGTTTTCAAAAGAAGCTTCACAAACTCTCAAGCCAGAAAACTGAATCCAAGTAACCTTATAACATGAACACCTACAGAGGGTAACATTACTCAAGAGCAGGATTTTCTTTGCCCCGACATTTGTTTTAAGTCACAAAATTAGTACAGTTTATAAATATATACAGAGAAAGCTATAAAAACCAAACCATGAAATAACTACAAGACATTTAGAATGCAAGGAGGTTTTCTCCCACGTAACAGACAAAACCTGGGTGAACAAGTGAGCAAATTAAAAGGAGAAAACCCCACGGGTGGACTTGCATGCCTTGACAACATTTCCCCTGTGTCAATTAGTAATTCTCCTTGCATTTTTAAACACTGGAGGTTTCACTGCTCTACTGACACGCCATACCTGAGCTGCCACAGGTTAGTAGTGCTTTGTTAGTCGATTTGAGGTGCCCGGGAGAGTTTAGTGCATTGCTACAGGAGCCTGTTTCTGTATTCAAATTATGGGCGCTGGGTGAGGCCAATGGGCTGCAATACAGGTTTTTCCATCTACTGGCTAGAAAGGAAAAAATACAAAAAAGCCATAAAGGTTAGCAAATTATTTCTGAAAACAAAGAGCATACGATAAAGAAAGGCATAATTAATTAAATATTGTAAGAGATGGACTTCCAGTAAGTGGTGTGAGTTACAGGATGCGGGAAGCAAAGCGGTGCCTGTTCCCTCCCTCACACTCCTCCTTAACTTCTTCTGTCACTTCTGAAGAATTCCCAGAACAACTGCTCACAAACTGGGCTCTAGAAAAGCCATACGTTTTGGAAAGTTTCAGAGGACTGTTTTCCTAAATATCTGTCACTTCTACACCCTGCCTTCACTTTAAAGAACTCCCTTGAACTTCATGTTTACAAGTGTTATTTTGCATTTTTAATGACGGGATCAAACCAGCATTAAATCACAAAAGCTATGCCTTTAGATTAACAAGAGAGGAAACAAATAGGAGAATATTTATTCAGCACAGACTCACATAAGAGTTAGTGAAAGAATCAAAAAGAAGCCAGGCAGCAAAACTTAGTGCATCGACACTTGCTGAACCTGGAAAGAAGCAGCTACAACACTAAGGTCATCGAGAGAACAGCAGCAAAGAAAATAATGAAGACTCACTACATAAAAAGATTTCTTTTGTATTTCCCCTACAGATATAGAGTCAGACTACTTCAGTTAAAGAAGAGTGATAAAGTACAAGTAAAGCCTGATACACGTCAGACAGAAAGTAGAGTTAATTAAATGAACCGTCACCCGGAGTTTCAGGCACAGAGGCCTTATACAAGTGGGTGAAGTTTGGTCTCAAACTACATTCAGTTATCTCAAATCAGGAATTTCAAGGCTAAATTCAAAATAAGCCTGATTACACGTGGTGCCAAAACACTGTTAGTATGTAAACTTCAACAAAACCCCAAAATCAAACAGCAGCCTCTCAGACTTCCCAGCACCGAGGTCAGATCACTGGTCAAGCTCCAGTCACAATTATTGGCCTTCCCAGAGAAGACACAGAGATGATTCAACCCCGGGGTGGGCAACAACTTCTGGGCCGAACTGGGGCTTGTGTTTTCAGCAGTTAAGCACATCCCTGAACTTCCAAAGGGCTGTTTCCCTCAGAAACTTTGCTATTTCAAACACTGCAGACAGATGAGGTTGCAACACGTGCTGCTCTGCAATGCTGAGCTGCCCCAAGGAAATAACGAGCTAGTCACCCCTCCAGCTGCAGAGGGAAGCTGTATGATCTAGAAAGCTGTACAGTATAGAAAAGGGTTATTTCTTCAGTTTGAACCCCTCAGTGCCTTGGTGATCAGCAATTCAGCCCAGGACCTGCACATGTTCCACACAAACCCGCAGTGTGTTTGAAAAGACAAAGGTAGGATGGGCACTGGAGGGATTCCAGGTGAGGGACTGCAGACAGGCAGAGACAGAGTAACCTTCTCGCCTTTGGAATGAAATAAATGATGCAACTGTTCTATCAGCTCTTACAACCCCAGGATGCTGCTGCTGCTGCACAGGGGTACTGAACAGAACCCTCCACAGCTTTCCTTTCAGGCAGGGTGAGTGAAGGATGTTCTCCCAGCGGTTAAATAACAGGGCTGAAAAACCACCAAGAAGTGCTTTTAGGGGATGACAAAGCTGGAAGACAAACTCTGTTTCCAAGGGACGTAATTTCTTCAACTTATGGATTTTAATGGCTTGTTACTGTAAACTCTGGGCATCAGCCAACTATTTTACCCAGGTACTAATGCTAACAGCAAGACTGGGTGTGAATAATCCCCACTAGAAACACGCAGCAGCACTAGAACTCCCAGAGAAAAAGGCTGCAGTAACAGCTTTGTGTGATTCTCTCCCCTCTCCCCAGAAGCACCTTTTTTTCCTCTACGTATTTTTGCATTAAAGATGTTTAAAAGTTTTGTGTTTCTTTTAAAAAAACCCCAGAGGCTGAAAACACTAACAGACATTGTGGCATAAACCAAAAGCAGGGAGGTTTTTACACAAAGAGGCACCAAGGGCACACCTGAAGCGCCCTCTCTGCAGAAACTCCCCAGATTTCACCTCTCCTCCGCGCTCCATTCCCCAGCCACATAAAGTACCCAAGTGGAAATAAAAGGCACTGGAAGAGGTGATGCTGAGTGTTTAATTACCTTGATCGAGCCTGTTCAGAAGGGTTCTGCAGGCGGCCTCTGTCTCAGGACTGGGATTACCCAGCACCTCGCGGCACCATTTCAAAGGCGGCTCCGTTTTGGGATCGGCAGAAGATTTTCTCGGGGACACATAGAGCCTTTGCAGGGATTGAAAGGAGACAGTAAAAAAATGCTCATCAGCTCAAAGCACACAGGCACAAGGAGCATTCACTAAAGTGTACCTCACAGTAAGCAACAGGAAAGTTTTTAATTTGAGTAACAGGAAAAAACTGAAGTTTTCTTTTTAATGTAATATCAGGTAAATTCTCCCAAAACTTACATTTTTTGACAGCTCCAATACACCCACCATTGCTTTGCATATATGTACAGGGTTAGCATTACCTACAGAGTTAATCACCTTATAGTCTTGGGGTTATTTACAACTGATCCTGTGTAAAGCAGCACCTCTGAGAAAGGCCCAAGGGTACAGGTGCTGGGCTGAAAGAATTTTACTTACACTTCTCACGGTCACATTTTTAAAGCCAAAAAATCCCAGCAGAAAAAGCAGCACCTCACATTTTAACATATATCTAGCAACATACTCAGAACCTTTGTAAGGGAAAAAAACCAACCCAAACAGCGTTGTGTAGATACAAAAGTTAAACAGGTTTTACTTCTTGCATGTCAGTTAGAGAAGAGCCAGGCAGAGACCATGGAGACCTCAGTCAATCGTTAGCAGGAACGGAAACAAGGAGTGCAGCCAGTAATGGAATCTGCCCACAGAGACAACAGAATGGGTAGAGTTGGAAGGGACCTTAAAGCCCCCCCAGTGCCACCCCCTGCCCTGGGCAGGGACACCTCCCACCAGACCAGGGTGCTCCAAGCCCCCTCCAACCTGGCCTTGAACCCCTCCAGGGATGGGGCAGCCACAGCTTCTCTGGGCAACCTGGGCCAGGCTCTCACCACCCTCACCCCAAACAAGTTCTTCCCCACAGCTCAGCTCCATCTCCCCTCTGTCAGTGCAAAATCCAGTATTTGAGCATGAAGCGATGATGAGGATGGTCTTAAGTTTCCAAGGGATGTCTGGACATGCTTCAACTGCCTCCTACTCTCTGTTCTAGCCATAACTGTTGACACACCTGCAAGGAAGACACATCAAGCCTTTCTGCTCCAGTTACCCATTCTCACACAGACATCTCACATTCCATTCACAAAATACTCCTTTCCCTGACAAAGCTACTGTAAATCATCAGATATTGTAGTAATCACCCCATTCATTTCTGATAACCTCTCCTGTTTAGGAGATACAGAAACATACTATGGCACTTCATGTCAGGTGTCCTATCCAGTAAACCAAGAATTGGCTAAAATAAAACATATGAACCACTGGGATATCTAAAATGTAACAGAATCAGCCCTATTGCCCTGTCTGCCATCCTCTCTCCAGGTAAGGATAAGCACTGAGTCCCACAACACACCAGCACGGGGTGAAGAACCACCTCCACACACCTCCTGTGAAGCTCTTACCTTCTCTTTACTCTTGATACTGCCTGGTTCCTGGGGCTGGGGCACAGGTGGAAGGTAACTTGTTCTCCACTGCCTCTTGACGTGCCACACATGACTTTACAGACCTTAATAATAACACTCTTGCCTCTGCACAGACCCATCTTTTTCAGGGAGTTGAGATTCAGCCTTTCCAGTCAGCTCAGACAGAAGCTTCTTTCATACCAAGCTTTACACAGAAACACGTGCAAATAATAATAATAATAATAAAATAATCCCCAAAGCTCCTTTGCTGTTGACAAAGCAAACACTGTGCAACTTGAACACAACCACTCAGGAAGGTGCAAAGCTGCCTTTTCTGCAAGACCCCACAAGCACGTCTTGCTGCATTTCTGCATGGATAAACGAGCATTACATCCACTCAGACCCAAGAACACAAAGCAAAGTGCTCTCCCTCTGGATTATCTTACTGTTCAGACCCAAAAAGCAGCAATAAAACCCTCAAACAAAAAAGAGGCCAACAGCCTCCTTAGGGCAGGTCACGTTGTTCTTCACATATTTTGGGTTAGAAGAGAAACTCCTGCTCTACTTCAGGAAGGAGTTGTTTTGCCCAGCTCCTTCCACGCTTCTAATCGTGTTTCTACCCAGATTTATCAGCTGAAAAGGAGAATACTTGTTTGATGGCTAGAGCCATTCCCACATGAGCAGAGCTGCCCCTTCCCAGAGTGTCCCCATCCCCTGCAGTCTGCCAGAGGACTCTCATTTTTCAGCTGACAAGTCTCTTGGCAAGGGAAGGTCTCACTTACAATTTCCCTAAACTCAGTTAAGTGAGCACAACCCCATTTTTCAGAGCACTGCCAGGCAACTTACAAAAGACAGACAATTCTGGTTTGATTTCCCAGTGGCAGGTTCAATATTTTCCTACTTAAGCAGCTTTGGGGAAATGTCCAGTGGATTTAGCCAGCAAACTTCCCTAATATGCTGGTGTGGCTGGTTCTCCCAGAGCACTGCACACCATCAGCTGAAAAACTAAAAGCACCAGCCCCACCAACAGATGTGACTGTTTTTCTGGACACAATATTAAGAACCAAAAGTCCCTTTTTACTAGAGGCCTCTCCCCACTGGCCAGTGTCACCTTGCCTTAACCACTGTGGGGTCAGTGGCCAGGTTGATACAGTACCACCTTTCAGCTGACAGGCTTCCTCCAGAAGAAGTTCTTCTGAGAAGCCAAACTCATTCCATTTGAGTTAAAAATAGGCAGAACTTTATTTCTGGTAGTTTCCTCCTCGGAGGCTCTTTGATGTGTCAGGTTAATTCAATCCAATAAGCACTGGGAATACGTACCCAGGCACGGCACGAAGCATGTGTTGGGGCTGCCAGTTGAGGAGTCAGCCAAAGGCTTTTGGGTTGAGCAAACCCCTCGATTACCAAAAACACTTTCCCTCACATTCTGGTCCTACAGCTCCGACCCCTGTCCTCTGCTGATGGCCAAAGGTTAAGCTTCCAGCGTTTCCTTGTGTCAAATCCCAAACGGCAATGAAGAAGTGATTTTAGATAGTTACAAGGGCCTAATACAAAATTCAGAAAGTAAACATTTGGGTATATATTCTCAACATGATGTCCTGGGGTTTTGCTGCATAGCTTATTAAATATGAATGAGATTGTCTTCAGCTGCTGTGAGGAAACCCTCAGCTAAAGCCTCTTCAGCTCCTGCTTACCAGCCTCTGTGCCTCACTCTCCCATATAAAGCCAAAGAGTTTTCCTTGTGCAACAACCACCACACCATGAGATTCTGCTGCCATTTAGAATGTGGGCACTCAAAAAGAAATCTGTGGGGTTCTCTGGAGCTTTGTTCTGACACATTCTCATGTATTAAAGCAGAGCATCTTCTGGAGATGCCATTTTTCTTTTGGGGTCAATGTGACAGCAGGATTTATATTTATGGGCATTAACAATCACTATTGTTTGATTTCAAAAAAATACTGCTTTAAATAAAGAAAAAAAAAACCCTGAGTATGTAGAAAATACTGCAGCAACTTCCTCAACTTGTCCACTGTGCTGGAGAACACCACAAGCATCTTCAATGATTCAGTAACACACCAGGCAAGTTGTAAGTGTGGAAGCCAGTACTGCCTGCAAATTTAAGGTCCTAATCTCATAAGAGTATTTGCACTAGTAAATGTATAGATCATAGGGGGGGAACTCAGGCTGCAAAACGCTCTGTAACTTGTGCATTAGTAAAAGTGAAAGTGAAATGAACCTCAGCTTTTAAGGCACGTGCTGGGTTTGTTGCACACCTTCCACAGCACCAGGCAGCAGCGGCTGGTATCTGAGCTGTACACATCAGTGCAAGGAGAAAGAGACCCGAGACAGATAAATATGTTTAGAACAGGTTAGGTTTATAAGATACACCTCCAGAAAGTGCCAAGGCAGCAGCTAAATCCTTCTATAAAGCACAGACTTCAAACAGGTAATGCATCCACTTGCCTTTCCTTTGTATATCAGCTGCAGAGAGTGGATTTTTCACATTTATTACCGACATGTTTAAGGCTTTTCACTTCTGCTATTTCTTTCTCTCTCTGTTTCACCCAATGACGTGTTAATGAGAATGTTTTATAGTGCAGAGGGGGCTGGAATTTGAATAATTTCACAATTCCAAGTCAAAATTCTCCTTCTGCAGTCTTCCCAGGAAAAAAATAACTGCCAACTGGCAAAACACCAAACAAGCAGCACGAGAACACGTTAACAAAGGTGCTGAGCACAAATCAGTGCGGGAGGAACAATAAACTAAAGGCACTGAAAACCACAACCCTAATCCTTCTGTGTGGGGAGTACCCAGGAAGGAGGAACCCCAAGGCAGACAAACAAGGCAACGCTATCACGGGCACGTCTTGCTTAGATCCCTTCTGCCAGGGGAGCGGCCTCTCCACTGGAGCATCGCAAACTGGGGACCAGTAACGGGGCAAACAGCACCAAAGTCTAAATTAAGCATCAGGTTGAACTCGACAACACCCAAAGCTGCCTCTCAACTCCACTGGATCTCCAGGATATTTACAATTTTGAGTAGCTACTTGAGAAAGTGACCTCCGAGAGCACGTCCAGGGACGGACACCGCAGAGGGACAGAGTTACAGCTGCTGCAGGGGACGTGGTACCTCATGTTTCACGGGAGTTCAGGCATCACAACCTCAGTTTTAAGGTTGGGCTGTTAAAATTCATCAATTCACCAGTAACAGGAAAAAAAACAAAGCCGCTGTGAATTTCTCAGAAGTCACCAAAAATCCTAAGTATCAAGTTAGACAATACACACACTCCAGTATTAGCTACAGGGGTTTTTTTTTCCTAATATATTTTAAAAAGGAGTGATAATGTAACAAGATAGTAAGCTATTTGCTTTAATAACACACTAACATATTTATACACCTTCCATCAAGGCAGTTCAAAATTCCCCCTCATCAGCAAGGCCACCTTATTAAAGTTGACCCTAAATCTATATAACATTAAGGGGGTTTTGTTGGGTCTTCTCTTGCGCCTGTTTGTTTTTAAAGCCCAGCACCACTGTTTTCTGGGGCACCTCTTTTTAATCTATCAGCCCATATTAACCAAATCTGGTAGGAAAACCCCAAAGATCCCACAGGTCTAGCAAGAAGGCTCCCTACTAAAGAATGGCCTTATTTAACCTCAAGGGAAGGTTAATAAACTGGGCCTCTGGGTGCAGAATCTCTCCTGATTGCACTGGACAGGATTCACTGCCCCCGTAAATCTCAGACTCTGTCTGGTTTCTTCACCACGTCAGTACGGTCTGAAGGATCTCTCATGTCACAGGAACACAAAACTAGCCATTGTCATTAATATGCAAATAATATAAATAAATCCCATCTTCCAAACTCAACTTGTTAACTATTTTTTACTTACTGATTTTTAAGAAACCTGCTCCAAATGCTGTTTAGGTACCCTAAAGAGTTTCAGTGATCAAGTTAGAAGCAGTATTTGGGTTTGAGAAGGATGCCTGCCGAGCAAAAAGAGAAAAAAAAAACCCCATGACTGGCAGTAGAAGTTAAAACCAAAGGAGATGTCACTTGTACCATGTGCAGCAGGAGAGGAGTGTGACTGAACTTGCTGAACGCCCAGGAAAAGAGCACGTAAGAAGAAAGTCAGTTTTGAAGAACACTTCTAACTTTGTACATTCCCTTCCCAAAACTAACAAATCACTTGTTACCTCACAAACGCTTTCCCTTGTGTTTAATACAAGCTGAAATCCTGACGTGAGCTGATGGCATTATGCTATGGAACTCCCTTCCATTAATAAACCAAATTTTACCTTCACAAGGGCTAATGAATTTTTAGAGCACAAGATTCATTTTTCCACTCAGCAACCCTCCTTCTACGCTGCCTTTGCTGCTGGACTCACCTCCAGCCACACTAATTTGAAGCACAACTTGTATATCCCCGAGGGTTTCCTACAAAGTCTCAAAAGGAACAAGTCTAGGTAAAACCTCAAGTCACAGCTGTTGCATGAGCTGGAATCAGCCCCGAACTCTCCCGAGCTTTGGAAGGGCAAGGGAAATTAATCTGCTGATTTATAAAAGGAGCTCTACACAAGGCTGGGGGTGGAGGGTGCTACAAAGAGAGGTCAGTCAAGGATTACATCATTGATCTGTTTCAGTTCGTGTCCCTAAACAAAAGAAACAGGTTAAACTGCAAAGAAACAGTACTCCAGAAATGGAAGTGATTTGTCTTCTTAGATACAAGTAAAAGCCACGAACTCCAGACGGTCTGAGGTCTCGGTTTGTTTTTTACAAAATTCTTGTTTAGATACAGTATTTGGCAGTTATGTACAAAGTTTTAAAACTCCATTATTCATTCATCCCTGTGCATGCATATATTTCTACATAAACTAACAGGAAAGGAAGGTTTTCTGTCCTTGCTACAGCAGTGTCAGGAAGAACGGGGGGAAGAGAAACCTTACAGTTAAGCTGATTAAAAAAACCCAAAAACCCAAACAACAATGCTGTGGCATAATGGTCTTAAAAGTAGCAGCCAACAATGAGAACTGCATTCTTGGTGCTAAAAATCAAAGCACTGGACAGAAATCACTTCATACCCTTAAAAGTTATTGCACAACTAAACTCAGAAGCTCCCAACCACAACAGCCTAAGTTCCACGTATCACTAAACTGCCGAGATACATACCAGCTATTTTCTTCTTCACTGCAATTTTCCAGTTCTAACACTTTCACTTCATCCAGATCGGTGGTATTCCACAGACTTTCCAGATCCCCACATTTGGCATTGGGATCTTGTTGGTTTGTTGTGACTGAGGAGTCGATACCTGCCACGACCAAGTTCCCCATAAGCTCTGCACCCGTACGTGAAGAACACCTACTGCCATTGTCACCCTCAGTTTCCAGCTCACACGTGCCAGAAGACAACTCCTCAGGGGCACTGTTGCAACTGTACTGCATTTGGGCATCTCTGTCTTTTTTTAAGCAGTTGTTCTCTCCTTCCTCTTTTCTTATTTTGCTTAACTGGTTGTGCAGATCTGCCATTATTTGCAGCTCCTGCTTCCCGGTGATGGCATTGATGCTGTTACTAATTTCCATCCCATTAAGACCGGAGTCATGGTTATCCACACCAGTATGGAGCTCGCTCTGAGTGTTTGTCCCGAGCATGCTCCTGTTACTCTTCATTCTCGAGTGCTGGTTCTGGATCTCCAGCCTCCTCACCAGCTCCCGCAGCTTCCGCACCTCCTCCAGCTCCGGCCCAACCTCCTCGGCCGCCGGCTCCGGGCCCATGGCAGAGCTCTCCATCGAGTCTCGGCCTAAGTCAGGCTCCAGAGCATGGTCCTGCTGTATGACCGGGGCGTTCCCAGGCACGACCATCATCCAGAACGTACACTTTCACTGCAAAGACAGGAAAAAAACCCATATAAAAACTCCACAAAGACACACGGTGTTTTAAGCAAACTGGAATTAAACACCAAAAGTTCTGACTTCCAAAAGCATAAACTACACCGGGGTACAGTGTGACTGATTTCCAACAAAATCTATTGGAAAAGAGCAAGGGAAATTAGCACAAAACATTTCAACAAACACAAATTACTTGTTTCAAACCATTCGGATGTGCAACTATTGTGCTACAAATTAGACTGTATAAAAGGAAGCTGATTTAATCACACACAACAGTTGAGTTTCCATCTGTTTACAAACAAAATACATGAGAAAAAGCCCTGATTGAGCAAAGTCAGGAAACATAATTAGCAAGGTGCTGACGTCAGACAATGACAGCATTAAGAAAATGCTAAAAACATCCTTTGTTCCTTACCAGGTATATCCTGGAAAAGCAGAAAAAACTTGAAAACATTTCTCTGTCAACTTATACCAAAGACTAATGCAAGGAACTGCAGTTACATGAAAATAATCTCTTTACTGGCATATTTTCCTGTTAAAACTGAAAAGAGAGAGACAAGTTCTCTGATGCAAACACAGCAAAAATAAGAAGAAAAAAAGATATGTATCACACCACAGATTACATATTCCAGTAAGTTTCACAAAACAAAGCCATCTCTCTGCTTTTCCTGTCTCAAGTGCTTCTCTTCATCCTCTGGTTGTGTTAACCACAGAAGAGTGTGCACAGCAGCTTTAAGCTGCAGAGGTGCTCAGGCTTCCTGAAAACCATCAAATAACCCCCGTGCATTTAACACCCAGCTCTACACCACTTACCCAACACTCAGCAAACGCTGGTTCTTCCCTAAGCTAGGGAGTTAGGGGAGTTCTCAATTTCAATGTGGGCATTCATTTCTGAAGTGACTCTTCATTGAAAAGCCCCAAATAAAAGATCAACGTTCCGCAGGGCAAGTAAAATAGATTCCCCTAAAAAAAGTTATAAATCCTTTCTGTTTGCAGAAGGAGGGCAAATAGTTTGACCAACAGACAGACAAGGGAGGGAGACGACAGCCAATTCAAAGTTTAAAAGATGTGACGCAGGCATTACAACTCCATCTGAACCCGGGGTTTTTTGTGGCTGTAGGTGTTCTCTCCCCCACTATCTTTGCTGCCTGAAAATTTTTTCCTGTTTTTAAGGCCTAACTGGCAGTGAGTAGAGGAAAACAAGGAAATTAAACATCACCCAAAGTCCACAAAACATGCAGTGTGAAAAATGGAGACACCTCCCCATGCACACCTCAGCATCTCCCTGTCACATACTTGTACCAGCAGTATCTGAGCATGTTTCCTTAAGAATACAGTTTGGGGAGGTTTGGAGGGTCGGGTTTTTTCACTTGACAGATTTTGATTTTTTTTTATTTCAGTCCTCTAAGTGCAAGGTGAAATTTTTAGGCTTACACTGGAATGAATAACGAACACAAACAGCACTTGCAAAGAGCTGTAAGTGAAGACAGTCAACTGCAGCATCCTCTAACCACCGCTTCCCCAACCGTGCCTCTCAGAAGCAGCATCGCCGAACTCATTTTTGGTTTGGGGAAAAGAAATTCAGTGCATCATTACCCAGCAATCCCATTCCTACTCCTAAACCTACTGCGAAACCCACCCCTGCATCGTCCTCCCTGCTACCAAACCAGCCCATCTCTCGCCGGGTGACAGAACCGGGGTGATTCCCACAGATTTCTGCGGTTTCCAAGCTCTTGCTCACTGACCAGGACACACCAGCGGGAGTTTGAGAGTTCTGCTGCCAAAGCAAAACACCAGGACCCTTGGGAGGGGGAAAGCAGTGAGAGCCCCCACCTGAAAAATCAGTTTTCTCCCACCACCCCAGCCCCCGAGGCGGAGGAGCAAAAAAAACCTGCATTTTCATTCACGGTGGGGGGGGAACAAACAGATTAAAAGTGTTTAGCCTTTTCCCGCAAGCACTAAGTCTGAAAAAAAACGGCTAAATAAAGCTGAAAGGATGTGGGAGGAAAAGGAATATAAATCTGCAAAACTTGGTTTCATTGTGAAATGGGCAGAAAGAAAGAAAAAAAAAAAGAAAGGAAGAACAACAACAACAAAAAACCACATTTCAGGCCGTTTCTGTGTCGGAGACAATAATTTGGACTTTTTCAAACAGACATCCGGGTTTCTGCCGGCAGGTTAACGGGCTCTCCCCACCGCCGGGGGCGGACCCAGGCCTCCCCCGCGCCCTCCGCCCCGGCCGGGGGTCCCTCCGCCGGGCTCCGCTGATGGGGGGGGATCCCCGCCCCGACCCCCTGCCGGGAGCCCCGCATCCTGGACAGC
>VXBJ01003303.1:46624-114012 GCA_013400055.1 Nycticryphes semicollaris | reverse complement strand
TAAAATAAAATAAAATAAAATAAAATAAAATAAAATAAAATAAAATAAAATAAAATAAAAGGTTTTGGGGGTCTGCCCAGGCTACGGTTCAAGCGTTGAGGTCTCCTCAGGACGTGGTTGCAGCAGGTGACGATAAGAGCAGCCTCGTTCTTTTCACATCCTCGCCCAAAATGTACGTGTTGGACCCAAACACACCCTCGGGAGCCTTCTGCTAACGTTGGAGGTTTCCTTGCAGTCATCAAGGACGAGCACAATAAGGTGGTTTGATTTCAGTGCTGGCCTGAACACCAGGTCTGGCACCAACACCCCTGAGGGCTCACTCTCTGCCCAAGATGGCAGTTCCTGAGGTGCCCTGCTCATTTGCCACCACCGCAGCTCAGAGCCTTGAGATAACCTTTATGTGATTTATAATCTGGGCAAGGTTTGCCCCCAGAAGCAGCCAGGATCCCTAGTGAAATAAGAGCTCTTTGTGCCTGTGGAAAATGCATCACTTCACATACGAAATCTGTGCACAGAATCCTAGTTTGGAAGGTTTGGATGAAGGGACCTTAAAGCCCCCCCTAGTGTCACCCCCTGCCCTGGGCAGGGACACCTCCCACCACACCAGGTGGCTCCAAGCCCCCTCCAACCTGGCCTTGAACCCCTCCAGGGATGGGGCAGCCACAGCTTCTCTGGGCAACCTGGGCCAGGCTCTCACCACCCTCACACCAAACAAGTTCTTCCCCACATCTCATCTCCATCTCCCCTCTTTCAGTGTCAAACCCTTCCCCCTCACCCTATGGCTCCCCTCCCTCATCAAGAGTCCCTCCTGGAGCCTCTTGAGAGACCGAAAGGGGCTCCAAGTTCTCCCTGGAGCCTTCTCCTCTCCAGGCTGAACCCCCCCAACTCTCTCAGCCTGTCCTCACAGCAGAGGGGCTCCAGCCCTCCCAGTACCTCCATGGCCTCCTCTGGCCCTGATCCAACAGCTCCATGTCCTTCTGCTGTTGGTGGCCCTAGAGCTGAAGGCAGCACTTGTCAGGGGTCTCTCCAGAGTGGGGCAGAATCCCTCCCCTCGCCCTGCTGGCCACGCTGCAGCCCAGGATGTGGGGGGCTTTCTGGGCATATCCCTTAGGATGTCATGCTGTGGACCAAGGCTCCCTTTTCCCCAGGTAACAGCAGGATTTTAGATCAGACAGACTTCAATTGCGTGGAGAACACCAGATCACGTAATTGCTGAGCCCACCCCTGCCTTCAAGAATACCCTTTCCCCACGGTACCTTGTCTTCTCACTGCCACGTCCCCCAACAAAGCATTTAGTGACTTTACTAAAAAACCAGGGAAGCAGAAAATGTTGGAGGGCACATACCGGGAGTGTGTGGTACAGATGAGGATGCTGCACGTGAGCTAGGACTGTTTATTAGAGCCATGAAACAAGAAGTGAAACAATGGCTACGAGGAAATGCAGTGGTGAGGAGAGATGGTGGCAAACACCTGGGGAACGAGAATTGTCTATCGTAAAGGCTCTGCACCCACCGGGAACTCTGGAACCAGTAAATAGGTCATCATTTCTGCAGATCTTCTCGAAGTGCGGTTGCAGTTACAGCCCCATCTCTTTCGGTGTTTTAAACGATCCCCCTTCAAACATTGGCATCATGAAACACGTAACGGCTGCTGTGCCAGTGGCTCCCCACCATGAGTACGGGGACCAGTGAGGAACTGCTGGCCCTGGTTTGCAGAAATCAGTTATTTGGGGAGACGAGATGTTTCGTGACCTTCTTCCATTCAGAAAGTAATGTCTCTTCGGAGCTCTGTCCAGTTCCAGGCTCCCCAGTTCCAGAAGGACAGGGAACTGCTGGAGAGGGGACAGCAGAGGACCACCAAGGTGATGAGGGGCCTGGAGCATCTCTGTGCTGAGGAAAGGCTGAGGGACTTGGGGCTGTTTAGTCTGGAGAAGGGAAGGCTGAGGGGGAATCTGATCAACACCTGGAAATACTTCAAGGGTGGGTGTCAGGAGGATGGGGCCAGGCTTTTTCCAGTGGTGCCCAGGGACAGGACAAGAGGGAACGGGCACAAACTGGAACATGGGAAGTTCCACCTGAAGATGAAGAGGAACTTCTTCCCTTTGAGAGAGCCCTGGCAGAGGCTGCCCAGAGAGGTGGGATCCCCAGGGCTGTACCTCACCATGGAGCTGTCCCGTCCCCTCTCACCAGCACAGCTTTAAGGTCTCACCTTGAAGCATGTCAGCAGCAGAGCTGTCACTGTTTCCATCCAGAGTTCCCCCTGAAGGTCATGCCTCTGGTTGGGTCAAATAACTGTTAGAGTGGCCTAAAAACCAGCTAAGCAGCACTTGTGCAGTAACACTGACTGGGGAAGCTCTAGGGTGCCTGCCAGCTCCCACTGCCAACCAACTCCCTAAGGACAGTCTGCGTGAGAGCTTCTGCCATCCCCTCTGTCCCTGTAGAGCTGGGACAGAGCTGACTGGGTGCTTTGCTGACACGCCGAATGTTTGCAAAGAGAAAACTCTGCGGACACAGTCCAAGCTGTACTTTTAAGGCGACTTGCAGGTTTGGGTATTGGGCTTTCTCAGCCTCTCAGCGTCTGAATTAAGGGCTAAAATGATGCGATTCTGACTTTTAGCAAGAACAACCTCTGCTAGAAGTTTAACTTTGTGAGTGAGCGTTCGCGCTGTAGATATTTCCCAGCAAGACGAGAGGCATCACAGCAAGCCTTGGTGAGGGAGGGGGTGGAATTCAGATTTCAGCCAAACAGCATTCCTTGTCAGGAGAGGGAATGGAGATACCTGTTCTCTGGCACGTTTTGTGTGGCCACGAGACACCGACCATCAGAGGTCGAGGTGAACGCCCAGGTGAAAGCCAGCGTTGCCTTCCCAAAGAGGCAGCAGAGGCAGGTGCTGCTGCAGTGATCCGTCAGGGAGCAGGCAGGAAAGGGAAATTAAAGCTGACACACAATTAGAGTAAAGTGAGTCCACAAGTGCCCCTGAAAGCCCGTGGAAAGGAAAGGGAAATCAGGGAGAAGCTATTTCCAGGCAGAATTTGGAGGGGGGGGGGAAGGAGAGAGAAGCAGAAACAGGCTTTTGCTAAGGACTACATCCAAACCCTCCCAAGAATCCAAATTTAGTGTTTAACACTTGTGCTCAGATGCAGGAAGCTGCAGCCTGATTGCAGGCATGAAAGGAAAAAAATAATAATAATCATAATCAGCAAAGGTTTCTTGCAATTAGCATAGACTGAAGGTGCTCTGCCTGATTTCCAGCACGGGCAGCACTCTGGAATCTTAATGGAGTGAAAGACGGGGAGAGGGGGCTCAGCACCTCCGGAAAAATCATCCCCCTTCTCTTTTGTTGATGCTGCTGCCTTGTCTTGTTAAGGTCAGCCTTAAGGAAAGGCCTTTTCCCTAAGGAAACCAGTGGATGTCCAACTCCTGCACTGTGATGAGGCAGCGAGAGGGAAAAATAACTGGAGGAGAGGAGGGAGCAGGAATCCCATGATCTCAGCCCGTGCAGAGCAGCAGGGTATATTCTGACCCACGCTGCAGAGGATGTTCCGCTGGCTGCCTCCTTCAGCTCGGCCAAACCCTGCAGGGAAATAAAGGGCAGGTGAACACCGGGGCACAAACCGCTGCGCTACAGAGGCTGGAGGAGCAGGTGAAGGTGCAGGCAGGGGATAAAAGAGGCCAATCGCTCCCCTTGCGTGAAGAGGCAGACAAAGCAGCCGTGTCCGTGGCGAGGCAGGTCCCCCTTCCCTGCTTCTCTCCATCAGGAGGCAGGAAAGGAGGTCCCTTTTTGTAATCTCAGTGCCAGGGGCAGGGTCTCTGGTTGCCACCCTGGAGACTCTTGCACCATTCAGATAATCAGGCCAAGCTAAACCACATCCAGCCTGGTTCCTTCTTGATCTGTCAACAGAGTGTACAGCTCTTCCGTTTCCCTGTNGTGTGTTTTCACCTCAAAAATGAAAGGTTTTCACTGTAACGCAGTGACAGCACCTGCCCGTGACGTGCTGCCTCTTTGCTGCAGGAACATTCCGGCTGCAAACAGCCCCCAGCACCGGGTCAGCCCAGCACACGAGGAGGAGCTCTTCAATTACCATCAGAGAAGCCTCTCAGCCTCTGTGGGACGTCTCTCTCGTCACTCCAGCTCAGCCCTCTGCTCGTCTCCCCCACGTGAAGCCAACACAGCCCGTTTATCACATTATGGCCAGAGGTTCTGGCTCTAACCGAGGCCCCTGGGACCAGCTCAGCACATTTCTAACTAATTCTCCAACAAGGGTCACCGCTTCCCACTAAAAAGCCACAGGAAAAGCCCTGGATGGGTCACCCAGTGAAATGTGAGGCTCGAATACTCTCCGTTCAGTGAGTTCCATGAGCGCTCTCCTCCAGCCACGTACGCTGACACCGCAGAGGGACACTCACCTAGAAGAGTTTCTCGTAGCACTTGTCACAGTGGACAATGTCCCGGTGGATGAATATTTTATCCAGAAGGTCTCCCATGGCTTTGTGGCAAATTCCGCACTGCCGAAGGGAAGAGAAGGTGGTTGGACAGTGAGTGGGCAGGAGGGGGGAGGGAAATGAACAGTCCCTGAGTGATTCCATGCAGGGGTGAGGGTGCCAAAGCAGTGACCTTGGAGGCAAAACATTTCTCCAGCAGACTAACACCACCACTGCCTTCCTCTGCCCACACTCACCACCTCCACGGGCTTTGAAACTTTGCAAAGTTTGGGAGATTCACCAAGGCCACAAAGCAGCAGGTCTACCACAGGGACAGGGACACAGGGACAGGGACACTGCTATTCTGTTGGGCGACAGAAAAGAGTTCTCCTTCTCGTAATACGCATTTGAGGAGCTGAAAAACTTTTGGGGCCGGAATCACCACCGGTGACTGTGTGACTCTTTGGCTTTGGTCCCGGTGTGGATGCGGGCATTTGGCACAGGCTGTGTAGGTCACTCTGAATGTCTGAGGACAGAACTTGCACCAAGATTCCTCCTCCCACCACTCCATTTCGCAGCAGCACACAGAAGGCAGGCAGAAGTTAAGGATGTCTTTACCCTGAAGCAGTACTCGTGGCAGCAGATGTTGAGATGCTCTATTATGATCTTGGGGCAGTCTCGGATCTCGCGGCTGCAGTAAGTGCAAACAGGTTCGCTGGGCCTGAGGGGGGGGAAGGAGAGTGAAATCCTCTGTAACACAAGCTGGTTCCAGTCTCAGTGCTGGTTCTGGAGGTTTCTTACTGCACATCAGCACCGCTCTGCACCAGGTGCCTGCTTCTACGTGTGCTGCAAGGGACTACAAAGGTGATGAGGGTCCTGGAGCATCTCTGTGCTGAGGAAAGACTGAGGAACTTGGGGCTGTTTAGTCTGGAGAAGGGAAGGCTGAGGGGGGATCTGATCAACACCTGGAAATACTTCAAGGGTGGGTGTCAGGAGGATGGGGCCAGGCTTTTTCCAGTGGTGCCCAGGGACAGGGCAAGAGGGAATGGGCACAAACTGGAACATGGGAAGTTCCACCTGAAGATGAGGAGGAACTTGTTCCCTGTGAGGGTGTCAGAGCCCTGGCAGAGGCTGCCCAGAGAGGTGGGGGAGTCTCTGTCTCTGGAGACATTCAAACCCCAACTGGACACGTTCCTGTGGGACCTGCTGTGGGTGGACCTGCTGTGGCAGGGGGTTGGACTGGGTGATCTCCAGAGGTCCCTTCCAACCCCAGAGCATTCTGGGATTCTGTGCATGGCTGTGTCTAGTGACAGCAGAGAGGGACACGTGTTCCCTCAGGGTTGCAGAGACCAGAGCAGTGGGGCAATACAGACCTTTAAGTGACCGTCACTGTATTTTCCAGAGACCATTTACACTTTGTGCCGTGATTTCACCAAACACACAGAAAAGCAAAACCTTCAAAGTCATTTCTGTGTATGAGTTTGCTGAACCCCCCCACCCCTGGGCTGTCCTACCTCTGCAGGGGGGCACTGGACAGGTAGCTGTGGTGGCCGTAGGTCGCTCTCTCCAAATCGGTCAAATCCACAAGGCTGCCACTGGAGACAGAAGGGAAATCTCAGCACTTGGCAGCGCTGCAAATGCCCAGACAGGGCCAGATACACAGCCTGAAAAATTGCAGGGCAGTGGGTTTATCCCATCACTTATTTCACAGGCCAACGCTCCTGGAGGGGAAGCTTTCCCCTTCGTGGCTGTGGGACAGAGATCCTGCTGTCACCACGACCTCCACCTGTCACTGCGAGGGGACCAGACAGACCAATGGATGGTGGAGAGATCCCTCTGCATCCCCAGAGCAGCACCGGGGTTGTAGCAAAACCCTCTGCCCACCCCATTTAATAATCACTCTGGGGCTAATTAGCTGAGGCACGATGCCACGCTGACACAGCGCTATCTCGGGGCCGTGCTTGGTGCGTGTTGCTTCGCACACGTATGTAGACGCAGGAGCGTGTCTCTGGACACGCCTCATACCTGCCATAGCGTGGGGAGGCCGATAACTCGCTGCTGTTCACGTACTCCTTCACAAAGAGGACCCCTTTTCTAGGAAAGGAGAAGAGAGCGAGAAGCATTTGCATTAGAAAAGGCTGGGGCCGATGAGAGACGGCGCCGGGGGCCACATGTGTGTGCCCGGACACGTAACATGCATGGACTGAGACACTGTTGTTCTTGAATAAACACCCAATATCAAGCATTACTGCTAAATAACACCCCAAATATATAATACCCCTCTAATTAACCCACCGGAACAAATGGAGTTAATTATAAAGAAGGGGGTGGATAATAGGACCCTTTCATCCAGTTATCCCCTGTTTTGCAAGGGTAAGTCTTTTTCAAATCATGTCAGGATTAGGCAACACAATAAGTATTTAGAGCTTGTGGTTCTGCCCGTTACCAGGCAAGCCCAGCTGGCACTGTGCCTCTCCCAGTGCCTGCCCTCCCACTGCAGCATCTCCAGCGTTTTCACCCGGTATAAATGACTACTGGTGTGGTTTGGGGGATGGTTTTGCTTCCAGGGCTGACCCTTCTCACATATCCCTCCCTCTTTAGAACCCCAATTTCCTCATGCCGTGCCCCCATCTGTCCATCCGTCTGTCTGTCTGTCTGTCCTCAGCTCTGTGCCAGAGCAAGGGGAGATGCTGCGCCACCGGCTCTTCCCGGAGCCATGAAATGAACTAATCAGCTTTTTTCTCCATGGTGCATTATTGTCACTGCCTGTGAGCTAGGATTAATGCTCTCTTCTTATATGAGCAAAATAAGCCATGTCACAGCAAAGGAAAGAAAGTAAGAGCTCTTTTTTCTTTCCTTTTTAACTTAACATAGACACTTCTCACATCAAGTGTTCCAGAGGAGAGTCTCCTCCTCAGACAGGCTGCAGCAAGGCCGGGAGGATGCAGATATCCCCCATCAAAGCCTACTCTGAACCTCTCAGCACTTCAAAACCCCTCTCTACATGGTGTGAAACTGTGCAGCCGTTTCTACCTCAGAGGCAGAGCCTGGGGGAACCACAAATCCCAGAGCACAGGTCCAAGCTGGCAGCTGCACCGTGACAGGACACAGCTTTCTGTGCTACATGAGAGACTGGGACCCTGTCCCAGCCCCACTGACACCCGATGGACTTGCCGTGGGCTCCTCGCTTTGCTCAGGAGTGACAAGAAGGCAAAGAGCCCCCACAAGACCCCCACAGGTGTGACGAGTGTGTACGGCGTGAGGAGCTCTGCTGTGTCCCTCCAGCTCCAGTGGGTTAGGGAGGATTCGTGGATTTGCCGCGCTCCAGGGGAAAGACCCAACTCATGTGCTGTGCTCTAAAATCTCCTGGCTCTAAACAAGGGCTCCTGGAGAAGAGCACCCAGCCCATCTCTCCCTTCTGGGTGCCTCTGGCCACCACGTCCATGCTGGTGGCCAGAAGCAGCTGAGAAATGGCCAGTGGCCCAGAGGCCAAGCAGCAGAGTCTGGTTTGTCTCCACCAAAGAGGATGGGTGGGTGCAAAGCCTGGTTTGCAGGGGGAGGACAATCACTCATTGCTCTTTACCCGGCAGTGCTGGGGTCGGGCTGGTAGCCAGAGGCAGCTGGGCTGTGGTGGGGTAAGGTGGCCATCGGACTGCAGAGCCTCTCACTTGAACTTGAGAGAAACCTGGTAAGAGAGAGAGAGAGAGAGAGAAAAGTCTGTGGCCACTAGAAACATGAGCCACGATCCAAACTGGTGGCCAAGAAAAGACCTACCACTGCTGTTAGGAGGGTGCAATATTAAGGCCCTTCACCTTACAGATTAAATTCATCTTTATCACAGGCCAAAAAGGCTCCTTTCTCTTTTTATATTTGACAAATATCAGTTCTGGACTGATCTGAAAAAGCCTCATTTACAGGGTCATGGGAGAAAAGGTCAAACAAGATCTTCAGTTAAGTACAGACGGTAAGTGAATCACGGAGCCTGACTGGGAGCAGCAATGGAGGGAAGGGGCAGACAACAGGAGAGGAGGACGTGGGGATGGATTGGCCAAGTCCAACATAACTGTCCCCAATTTAACAATTCCAAAAGCTGCAGGAGGGAGAAGGATGCAAAACTATGACTAGTAAAATGCCTTCGGAACACAGCTCTGGCTCTCCCCTCAGCAGTGAGGCCTGGCAGGGATGAAGCTGATGGAGGAGCTTGTGCCTCCTGTTCACACCCACAACATGCTCCCCTCTACAGACCCAACTCTCAGACCTGTGCTGGTGCCTCTGTACAGTGTCACACCATGAGTGGACAGGGTGACACTGCCAGGAGGGGCTGCAGAAAGCCCCGAGTAATGGTATTCCATATCTGATACCTCCTACCCCTTCCCACCAGCCTTATTCTGGGACCAGGACAGTCACTTAATCATTGATGTTCTGGAGATAGCAATCTTCTTTGTCAACATTTCTCTTTGCTTTTAGCTCTCTTTTTGCCTGCAGCCTCTGCAGAGGCCAATTTCTGGTCAAGGGAGGGGAGCCAGGAACCAGCCCTTCATTCTCCTGTCACTCTGTTCTGGCACCCCACATGGTGAAAAATCCCCAGAGGTGGATGTGTGACAGGCCCTGTGCTGGGCAGCTTTTGCTAGGAACAGTTTAAGAGTAATTCTGTGCCTCCAGATCACACATCCACACCCTGGAAACCATTCATCTCTGCCTCAGCTCTTGGCTTTGCTTCCCAGCTTCTCTTCCACTGCAGTTTCGTGGAGTTTTCCCTCACAACCCTCAGGGCTCCCCATTTACCTGGTGCTGCTATAGTTTAAGCTGTCGATGTAGAATGGCACCCTGTGGCTTCTCTGGGAAATGGAGATGGTGGAATCTCTGGGAAGGGAGTCGAGGCTACGAAAGGAAGTGATAGAGTCTCAAGCACTGAACTTGAGCACATGAGGGATGAGAATCTTGGCTAAACATCTCCCTGCTCAGCATCAGTCGTCCCCACACCACAGCCATCCATGCAGACAGCACCTCACTGCACAGGGAATTAATCTGAAGTGGGTCAGGACACTCCAGAGACAGAATAAACGCCGCTGTGGAGTGTTCTGTGGGTTCACAAGGTTGGATTCCCTGTGACTTCTTACCATCCAGCTGCGGGGCTGAATTCACAGTGTCCCATGGCACCGGTGCTGTCGTATCTGCTGCTCCTGGGGCTGCCTCTCCCATCATAAACCCTCCCTTCGTAATCCAGGGTCGGTCTGGCAAGGAAGCACAAGAGCCCTGGTTACGTTGGACCAGGAGTTTCCACGTTGGCTAATGAACATTGGGTCTCAGCAGTCATTATGGGATACATTCTCCCTTTGCTCTGCCCATTTCACCCCTGCTGAGGCCAGGAAAGCCAACTCGAAACCTAATGCTCGAGGGTAAACCCGAAGCAGTCCATGAACAGATATAGCTTCAATATTTTTGCCTTTCCCAGCGCTCACCTAAACCGTGTGAGCCACTGACCAGCCAGATGGGCCATCTGGGCCTCAGGCGCTTCCCAGTTTCCCTTTTCCACCACAAAACTCCTTATGGGAATGGCTTTAACCTGAGTGCAGAGCTCAGGCTCTTTGGAGAGAGAAAATGAGCTTACAGCTTATGGTCATTGTTTCCTTGCAACTGCCCCGGGGCACTGATTCTGTTCATGTTGTGTATCAGCACTTCCATCCCCGTTAGAGCTTCAGGCAACTGCATAACTTCATGTTAAACAACACTGAAAAACACTGCGGATCAGCGTGGCATTAAAGAGGGAAGGAGGGCCAGCTAAGCTCGTGGCAAGATGAAAAAAACCACAGCCCTGCTTGGGGCAAGAAGGGCATTTGGTCTGTGATATAAACCCAAGGGCAGGGGCAAAGCACCAGTTTCTGGAGCTGCAGAGACACGTCAGCATCACACAGCGCCGGGGGGTGACAACAGGCTGGGGAGTACAATAAAGGGCTGTCCCATTCTTCCCAGCCCTGGTCTGAAAATGCCTCCAAAAGGCAAGGAGAGCTTCGTGACACCAATGTCTGAAAAATGCTAAAAGAGGTGCAGGCTACTTTCAGGTGACGTGAATGTAGATACATGTGCAGTTGTAGGGGCACAACCTGTCTCTTACGGCATCAAGGGGCATGAGAAAGGACCAGAAAGGCCCTGAATCATCATCTCTGCACTTACAGAGGAACAGATGTGGGCTCTGCACATCTGTCTGGTTTCCAGGCATCATGCAGGTGGTCTGAGTACAACCTGCCAAGGACTCTGATCTCCCAAATCCCTTTTATTTCAGCCCTTCGGGTCCCCAAAATGGTCTTGTTCCATACGTTGTGAGACCTGCCGATGTCACTGCTCCCTCTGGGGACAAAGCCCTGGCCTCACTTCTTGCCCCAGTGATCGTACAACCCAGGCCAGAGTTTTGCCAAAAGGTTTCAGTGCCAGCAGCTCTCCCTGCCCCTGGGTCCCATCTCCAAAATGTTACCTCCTGGTGCTGAACACCTGGCTGTCAACGTAGGAGGGGATCCTGTGGCTGGGCACCGACACCCCGAAAGGCTGGCGCTCCGTGTACAGCGGCGTGGGGTGCTGTGTCTCGTAGGCACCCAGAGCACCCTCTCTTGAGCTGCAGTTAGACCTGCTAAAGAATTAGAGCCGGTTGGGACCACAAGGCCAATGGCTGTGTATTCTGCATTCCCAGATTGCCAAGATCTTTCTGCTGCAAATAAGGAAATCCTGGGACACCGTGCTTTTAGTGTGTGGTTCTCAAGGCCAGGGGGGGTGGCAGAGGTCTGTACTTCTTCCCCTCACCTCATGCTGCAAGATTCAGCAGTCCTCTAAGTTAATTTGGTAAGTGAAATGAAATATTTGCAACCATTTGTGGGTGGAATCCTAAAGCTAATATTCCCGTTATCAGTATCGTCTCATTAGAGCAGACCGGACTTTAGCCAGGTTTGGGTCAAGAAGCAGGAGTGGGAAAGGCTGAGGATTTGAGAGCTGTCGATGGGGGATGCAAAGGGACATCCCACTGTACCTGGCTGCCACTGGGTTGGGCTCGCTGAGTCCCCAGTCTCCTGGTCTCTCGTGGTGACCATCTGTGGTGGGGCAGGTTTGTTCTTCGTACGCTGGAGTGATCCTGGTCAGGGGAGAAAAAGCTCGTCAGCAGCTTTAGTGCTTGTGCCTTAACCTGTCCTCTGTGGTCAGTAAGGGCAGCAGAATCCTAATGAAGTTGGTTTCTGAATTCAGTAGCCAAGAAACAGGTATCAATTGCCCTTTGAACAGGGCAGCAGGGAGAACATGAGAGGTGTGAGAGGGCAGGAAAAATTCCCCTGGCTCCGTACCTTTCCTGGGACAGGTCACCTTCATGGGGACATTGGGTCTCTAGAGCAGGGGTGCTGCTTTCTCTGGGCAGAGAGCTGGGCCTGCCAGGGCAAAGCCCATTCCAGTCTGCAGGCTGTGCCTGGAATGACTGTACGATGTAGATGCAACCCCCCGTGAATCTCCTGCCTCAGGAAAAGTACGATATCCCTGAGTGGGAATGTGCCAGGTAATCCAAAGAGATGTGGAAAAAACCACCAGAGGGAAAATACAAACCTCTTCAAAAATAGTGCTGAGAGGAAAGAAAAGGCAAGCTCCTGATGAGCATCAGTTACCTGTTTACTCTTTCCAAACTTGACACCTTATCTCTGGTCACTGAGTTATGACCATCAGGAGTTATCCAGGACCTCTGCGTTACCTTTCAGGCCAAGAGCACCAGCTGCCCTCGTCTGGGGACCATCTCAGGAGCGTATCCATTAGATAAACCCACTGCAGAGCCCCCCTGGATTCACACCTGCCTGTGACAGCCCAGGGAAAAGTTTGTTCCCTTTTTGTATCCGGTTTCTTAGGTTTGCACACACCAGCCCCATAGAAAATCTGAAACTGGCTGGGATACCGGCATCGAAACCACATTTAATTAGGCTCTAAGAAATTAATTCTCAAAATGCTTCCAAAGATCCTACCCTGAAACACTAAGGCCGATGGAAGAGGAGGCAGCCCTTACACTTTACCTGCTGCTGGCCAAGGCTTCCCTTCTCCACCAGTAATTCCATCCCTGCAAGTTCACTAAGGGGGACCAGCCAGAAACCCAGCGGTGCCGTCACCCGAAAGAGAACGAATTCAACCCATTTTGTTTCCTTTGCCACAAAGGCAGACACCTTAAATTCTTACTTCTGGTCCCTGAGCTGTAGATGCCCCTCAGGCTGGGACGTTCTAAGTGCCTGAAGGCACCATGTTTGTCCAGGAGCTCAGACTCACAGCGATTTCCTGAAAAGCGCAGGAGAGAACTCCCAGGTCCTTCAGGGGAGCGATGCTGCAGGAGCACCCCTGGCTGCTCCCTTGTCTGAGCCAAAGCACAGAGACCCTCGGATGAGGACTCTGTGTTTCTCTTGAGAACTGGCTAAGCCTGAAGGCTCATCCAAAGGGAATCTGGGGAGGCATGGAGTGGGCAATGGATGGAATTTTTGGCCACTTAGCTGGGGGGCACTGGAGAAAAAGGGGAAGTTTTCTTCTCTCTCTAACTTTTTTCTTCAGCAGTTTGACTTCCACTCATATCCCTGGGGAGTGGGAACAGCTCCTTCCACCTCCCTGCGTGATGAAGAGCTACAATTTGGAGTATTTGTGGTACATCCAGGGTAGAGCAGAAGAATAGGGCAATGGCACCACTGCTCCCTCCCTCCTGCTCTTCCCATGCCCCTTCCTGAGATCACCCCTCCAGTCCTCACCAACCCCACGCTCTGCTGACCCACCACTTGTGGTGTATCTCCTGAAGAAAGCCCAGCTTGGTGACTCCTGACCCCAAACACAACATCCCCAGTCCTTTCTCCAGAACCACCTGCAGTAAATTCTCCATGTTCTCTCAGCAGAAAAAGCAAACCCGTTTTTTCTCTTGCCTTCTTGAGATGACTTCATCCTGTCCAGAAGGCGATATCCCCTTGTCCATGTCCATGCTCCCTCTAGAGCTGTCCTTGGAGTGTGGCATGGACCTGGAGGAGAAGAACAGGCTGGTTTACAAGTTGACTTGAAGATGGGTTCCTCACTAAAACACATGAATGAGGAAGCCCAATTTATCCAAGAGCCTCAACTCTTCCAATTTAGGGGCAAAATACAGACAGAAGGAAAGAAATGAGTCTGCAAGTTGTCCCCTTCTGTTGGGACACTTGGCCCTGTGCTGCTTTGTGTGAGTCAGGCTGAAGGCACCAGGAGAGCCACCATGAACCCACGTCAGTGGGAAGGGAAACAGTCCCGTACCAGGGTGACCAGGGTCCAGCCTGAGACCTGATGCTGGTGGGGTGAGTTCAGAAATGAGACCCCATGTTACCACGGGGGTGTCACTCCACGCCAGATTAGGTTGTTATTTGGCATCTGTCTCTAGAGCAGTCTCTGCTTCCAGATTTGAGGTGCAGGCAGCAACTAGGTGGTCCATCTGGACAGTGTTTGATGTCTCCAGCTCTTGGGGATGTTTTCTCCCAGGCTGTCGTATAAGACCATGGTAGAAGGTTCAATTCAGAAGGAATTAACCCTCATCCAACAGGAAAAGGCAGAGGAGGGAATTATCCTTACCTGGTCACGCTGGGTTCATGGTCAGTATGGTCCTTCGACCTGGGGGGCTCTGGGGGGACATCATGGTCAGGAGGTTCTTGTCCCTTCTCAGTACGGTTGGTTGAATCCGAAACCCTAAAATAAAGTTCTGTGCTGAGTGCACAAAACATGCCAGACAAAAACACATGCTGGGGTGGGTGGACATCCATTCCCTAGGGAGCAGCCATCAGGCAGGGAGCAGGAGATGCTGCTTGGCCAGACTGCCCTGGTACCCAGTGGGATGGGAGTCCCACGTACAAATCCCATTCGCGCTTGCAGGATCCCAGTTAAAGGCCTTTCACCCAAGATTTGTCACAGAAGGGACCGTTAGGCACAGGAGAAAGTGCTCCTGTCAGAACTCCTCAGCCTGATGGATGCTTTTAACACCTCAGGACACACTCACACGTGATTTTGCAGCGCTGGTAAACGCTTGGATGGTACTTGCTGAGACCCCCGGGCAGCGGAAGCCACTGCCTGGCACTGGAGTATCACAGGAACCATGCTGATGCCAAAGGACTCCTGTCACACCCTGGTCACAGCAGAAACTGCCTCTTGGACTTCACACTCACCCCAGCTCTGGTTTAGAGTCCTCTGAAGCCCACGTGCTCTCGTGCCCCCTTTCTCCAGGGGTGTTCCCCTCTTGGAAATCTTGGGAAGACCTGGCAAAGGAAGAGAAACCCCACTGGTGGCTGCCAGGCACGAGCACCTGAAAGCTCAGTTCAGCGCAGGCTGAGAAGAAAGGGAGGCAGGAGGCTCTGGTGGAGGATGTTCCAAAGGCGACGCTGTCACCAGCACAAAGCTCTGCTCCATTCATCACTCAGAATTCAAGGGATGGGTCAAGCAGCAACATTTTCACACACTGGAATTAGCTCTTAGGACAAAAGCTGTGAGAAGTAGCCTCTTTCTGTGCCTGCCCCTTCAGATTTCCCTTAATTCTCAGCATTACTCATACACCCACTAAATTTACCCCGATCTTACCTTTTAAAGGAGTATTCTGTGTCCTCTAAGCACACAGGGGCTCTCTCAGGAGGAGGAAAAGGGACATCAGACTCCACGTTAGACCTGACAAGAAAAAGGAAGGAATCTACAGGTTGGTCACTTGCCAAGGGCTTTGAGGGGGACTGGTATGAAATAACAACACTGCTCTTCATATGACAGCATAAACCAGAAAGTAATTTGGTTGGACTAGATGATCTTGTAGGTCCTTTCCAGCCTTGTGTTTCTATGATTCTATGGTTTTCCTCAGAGAACTGATTTTCCTTCAGAAAACCACATTTTCACTCTCTTTAATCAAGAAGAGTAGAGGCTGCTAGTGGAGCTAACGCAGTCCCTTGGCCTCGGTTCACACACGTCTTGGCTGGCCACGAGACTTCTCTGGCCTGTCACAGGGTCACACACAATGCCAATAACTTGGGGGAAGATGTTCCTACGTTACCAGCAGCAGCTCTAGCTCCTGGGAATTACACCATCCTACTGGGAGCCTTGTGATCCTCCTCACCTCAGCTAGGAGGTTTGAAGGCATCGCTTGCTCACCTCAAGCCCTTTGGTAAATCAATAACTGGGGGCAAGTCCTGAAATAATAGACTGAAATCCGTGAAAAGAAAAGCAGCTTGAGGGAGATTAGTGTGTTTGCTGTCAACAGCAGCAATTCTTCCCTGACTCTGTGCCTCTGACACTGTCAGGGAGCAAGCACGGGCTCAAAAGCACGTGGAATGGAGACACTTTTGAGATCGATGCTAAAGGCAACACAAAAGCTGCTGGATCTGCTCCCAGGCTGCTCCTGTGGAAAGAAGTCGATGTGCAAGGGGTGAACAGAAAGAAGCTGTTCCCACTGTTCAGCCGTCGGGGACCTTCTGGCTCCCCTTCCTTTCTTGCCCAGTTTGGATTCTGCTTCCCACTCCTACTCTGGGGGAGTTACTGCTTCTCCCCCCAGGGCTGCCCTCCGCCAGGCCCAGTGCCAGGCCCTGACCTGGTGGGTTCTGACTTGGCATCACCCAGGCGCTGGGAGGTCTCGTACCGACGGTGCAGCTTGTCCATGGCATCTGCAGGTCGGTCCCTGCTGCTGGAGCTGGACCTGGTGGGAGAGGGAGATCCGTGGGTGAGAGAAGGAAGCTTAGCAAGTTGAAGAACCGAGCCAGAAGAAAAAATACTAAATATGAGATCTTCCTGTCTCAAATAGAATATCTTTTCCTCCTTCCTGCTTCACTCTGTGAATTTCCTTCAGGTCAGCAGACATGAAGGGCAGAGACATAAACCCAACTGATTCACAGCAGTGCAAGGAAAGAAGCTGAAAGATCTCGTCTTCTTGAGCTGGTGGATCCCCTTGTGTAAGCGCTGCTCCCAGAACACACTTGCTAGGGCAGTCCTGGGTCAGGAGAAGACCCCTCTCACTCTAAAATTGAGAGGAAAAAGGGAGCTTTACACCTTTATTAGGTTTACACTTACTCTGGTGAGTAAAATCCATTGTTGGTTTCTGTGTGTTCAGGATAACTGGAAAGGAGAGAGCCCAGTGTTAGAAAGCCTCTTTGCTTTGGTTTGGGTAACGTTCTACAATTATTTTCTTCTGCTTTTAATAGGGAATCCCTAAAACTTCCCCGGGGTGTTCCTCAGTTTATTTCTACAGGCAAAATGGTGAGAAGCTTTGGAGGAAACTCGGTGCACGTGAAGTGGAAAAGAGCATTTAGTAACTCGGGACCTCCTCGACAGAGAACGGACGCCCACGGTTTGGAATCATCTGGAAATTCTAGCCAGGGCTCTGCCAGACCCCGAGGGACACCTACAGCCCACAGCTGCCACACAGGCACCTTCCCCACAGAACCTTCTGGTTTGCCAGACACTGCACAGGGTGTGCAATTCCCTTCTGGGTTTGGGGCTGGATTTTGTAGGGTTTTTTTAAGGGGGGTCTCTTGTTGCAAAAGGAAGTGGAGGCCTAGAGATAGCTTGGGTGTGAACCTCTTTATACTCTAAAAAAATAATAAAATTGCATTCCAGGATTGGATTACAGGAGGGAGTAAACCTGGAAAATGCAGAAGTGACCCCAAAAAGTGATATTTTTTCTGGATATCATATAAATTGAAGAAAAAAACTGGAATAAAATATCAAATGATTTTATTGAAGAGGGTTGTGCTTTCTTTTTCCCCCTTCCTTTTAAATAAAATTTCAGAGAAACAGCCCCAGTTCTGTGAAGCACAGGTGGAACTGTGGTTTTCCACCCAAAGATACCCCTTCAGAGCTTCCAGCTCAAGAGCTGCAGTTTCTGACTCACACGAGGCCCTGGTCAATAAAGGAATTTTCACTGACTCTACCTTCCGTTCGCAGAAAGCGCGGCTGCTCTGGGGGCTGGGTCCTCCCAGGGGAAGGGCTCTGACCTTTCCTTCGGAGGTTTGTCACTGGAAAAAGGAAAATGCTTGTGAGAGATGACCTGAGAGCACTTATTTTGTGTCATCCCAGGACAGTCTGCTGACATCCAGTTTGGAGGAGCAGGGAAAAGGGCTAAATCAACACCTGGGGACAGGAAGGGCTGAACTTCTCATAGAGTCACAGAATGGTTTGGGTTGGAAGGGACCTTAAAGGCCACTGAGTTCCAACCCCCCTGCCCTGGGCAGGGACACCTCCCACCAGCCCAGGTGGCTCCAAGCCCCCTCCAGCCTGGCCTTGAACCCCTCCAGGGATGGGGCAGCCACAGCTTCTCTGGGCAACCTGGGCCAGGCTCTCACCACCCTCACACCAAAGAATCTTCTGAGCACAGCTGGGGGGTGCTGCTCCCTGCTAATTAGAGGTGTTGCTAAAATCCCATGGCTTGGGTGAGTGCATGGACCCTCCAACAGCTCTCCTCTCTCTGCCCATGGGCCAGAATGACCTTCCTTCAGGTCCACCAGTTGGACCCTACACCCAGCTTCTCCTCTCCCAGACTTGTCAAGATGAGCAGCCCTCTCCTTCCTTCCCTGCCAATTACTCTCTCTCCAGTTTTAGGTGTCTCAAGTAACGAGGGACCCTCTAATTTCTCTGGCAGACCAGCTCACAATTAGCAGCAGTTATGTGACCCTAACGACCCCACACATAACGATGGAGGTGTAACCCAGCTGTCCCTGTGATGACATACGAGGACATATTTCTGGGCCTCGCCTGAATGACCAGGACAATAGCCTGGCCTCCACCTTTTCTCAAGAACTCTAGTCTTTACTTCAGCCTGAGATACCAGTTTGGGACCATTCCTATCTTTATCTTCCCTGATGGAGGTGGAGAGTGAGCTGCAATTAACTGTGTATGCTACAGAAATTCATCTGGTGAATCCAAACCTTCTACAGGGGCTTAAGAACTTCAGGTTAGGCAACAACATGCTTTTAGGTTCCAAATCACTTCTTTTCTTAGTTTTTCCTCCATACAATAGAGCTTCTTACACTTTCCCATTGTTCAGTCACCCCTTCAGACTTCCTACAGCTGCAGAGATCCAGAACCAACATTAGAAGGAGCCACCACCAACTGAGGTTCAACACGGCCCCTTGTAGGTGGAAGAAGCTCCTCAGGAAACAGCCATGAGAGGGCAAGCAGAGTGGGGGAAGAAGTAGTAAAAATGCATGAAGCAGACTCTAGGGACTGAGCCAAAGAGGAGAACCCTTGAGAGAGAAGAAGGAAGAGCAGAGAGAACTGATGAGCTGCAGCCGAGCCAGCGGCTGATGCTCTTGGAGAGCAGCCCAGGACCACCACTGGGGAGGTCCCATCTGTCTGAGACCCACAGCAGGTAGATGCTATTTCTGAGCGCTGAGGAGGGAGAGGGCTGATGTTCAGCAGCACAGATGGGCCTTTCACCACTTCTTACCCGTCCCCGTGCTGTGACACGGTTTCAGAGGAGGATTTCCCATTAGTGGCTGCTCTGTTTTCACCGTTTCTGCAACAAAACCAGCAGGAAGGATGAGGTGGGGAGATGGGGGGGCACAACACAAGGCAGAGGAACTGTGTGGCAAGGTGTTTGCTGGAAGGGATTGGTTTAAATTTAAAACAAAAGTCTGATCAGTTGAGGGGATGGAAAATCTGCAGGTCTGGGGGCCTGTGTTCTCATCAGCAAGAACTGAGTAATGTCCAAGCAGTGGGAGCCCCACAGCTTCCATCTGGGCCTGCTTCCTCCCAGATCACTAACGTTTCTGCAAAGTGCTGCTTCCTTAGATTCCCTGTGCTGCAGCATTTATGGTTCCAGGATGGCACCGTGTCCCCAACAATCCCGTGTCTCCGGGAAAAGGCCCCTGGGCAGAGCCAAGCTCCCTGGCACAGCAGGACCCTCACCACCCTCAGCAGAGCTCCAGGGTGACGCAGACCCACCAGACCTACCTGCTCTCAGCAGGGGAGGAGAATCCCACCAAGGTTTCACTCACGGGTCGGGTTGTTTGGCTCTTACTGCCTGTTTCAGGGCTGCAGGAGAAGACAAAGGAGAAAAGCTGTCATTCCTGAACAAACCAGCTCTTCCCGCTGCACTGGGACAGAGTTTTCCTGCGTTGAAGCCTTCCTTTCCACCAATAAATAAAATGGAAATCAAACATAACTGTTTTCAATACAGTCACTTATGAAGCCTTCTAATCAGAGGCAGTTTTTAAATTAAAACCACTGGTATCGCCAGGAATATCTAATCTACCTTCTGCCAACGAGACACAAAGAGTGAAAATAACACAACCAGGTCAGTAACTAAAGGGTTAAAACAACATTTCAAGGGCTTTAGAGGGGAGATGGAGCTGAGATGTGGGGAAGAACTTCTTTGGTGTGAGGGTGGTGAGAGCCTGGCCCAGGTTGCCCAGAGAAGCTGTGGCTGCCCCATCCCTGGAGGGGTTCAAGGCCAGGCTGGAGGGGGCTTGGAGCCACCTGGTCTGGTGGGAGGTGTCCCTGCCCATGGGATTGCAGGGGGTGGCACTGGGGGGGCTTTAAAGTCCTTTCCCACCCAAACCATTCTCTGATTCTCTGATTCTATCATTGGATCAAACAGACAAAGATGGAAGCAACTGGAAATTATTCCCCCAATTATTTGGCAAGAAAGAATTCAGCACATTTGGGTTTTTTCCCTTTCAGGTTTTGAGTGTCTCTATCAGGACGTTGCCCGATCCTTGCAGGAGGTAACATGGATTTCAGGCCTTTCCAGACCCATAAAACCTCCTTTTCAAGCAGCTGCCTGCATCTAAGAAACACCTCCCGTGTACAGGGCTGAGATATTTGCTTCGTTTCACCTCCCCAAGGGCAGTCTCTGCCATGGAGAAGTCTCACAGCTCCACATGGGCTGCCAAAGATGCTCAAGATGTTCTGGCTGTGCCCTTCCACTCACCTGGAGGGAGACACTCCTGTCGTCTTTGCTTCACTCCAGGAGGACCCAGTGGTGGTTTTTCTCAGCCCGTTAGTACTGATAAAAACAACAAGTAACGAAGAATTGAAGACAGTAGAGTTTTAGGTGCTTTCTCCTCTGGGGAGACACATCCAACTTGCTGCCCACAGCTCCTGTCTCTGCTTCCCAGGCAAGGGCTCACACTCACTCTCGTCCTCGCACACAGTCGCAGTGACATGACCCGTGTCTGGTTTTCTGATGAAATACTCAGCCTTTCAAAACCAATTTTTTTTTCCTGTTTGACACAGCTGGAGCCGTTTCTACCCCCAGTGTCTGAGTTTGCACTAAAAATCAGCTTTCCCAGATGCAGAGACAAAAGCTCAAGGTGCTCCCAGATTGATTTCACCCCCTGCAGGTGCAGCGATAGGATGAGGGGTGATGGTTTTAAACTGAAAGAGGGGAGATGGAGCTGAGCTGTGGGGAAGAACTTGTTTGGGGTGAGGGTGGTGAGAGCCTGGCCCAGGTTGCCCAGAGAAGCTGTGGCTGCCCCATCCCTGGAGGGGTTCAAGGCCAGGTTGGAGGGGGCTTGGAGCAACCTGCTCTGGTAGGAGGTGTCCCTGCCCAGGGCAGGGGATTGGAACTCAGTGGCCTTTAAGGTCCCTTCCAACTCTAACCATTCCATGATTCTGGGTGTGTGATGCACAAGGAAAGGAGGGAAACTGCTTCCCAGCCCTGCTTCAAACCCACACCACAAGGGCACAAACCTGCTACTAAAATTCAGGCGACAACTCCTTCACCCCGAAAATAAAGCATTTTGGGCTGAAAAACCTCATCTACTGGACTCCATGCTGGGCCCAGTGAGCACCAGAGCAGTGGAGAAGCTAATAATGACACTGCCTGGTACCAGGCTGTCCCTCATGGCGGGGAGAGAGCGAAGTCCCAAATTAAACTAATCTGCTTCAAAAAAAAACTAAAATAAAAAGAGAAGGATTCTCCTTCCTGGGGCAAATATTTCCATTTTAGCCAAATGTTTCCACGTGCTGGTCCCACTCAGCCCCACACCCCTGTTTGGGGACGAGGGGAGGGTGCCATTGCTGCCCCAGTGGGCCAGCTTGTCCCCCTGCTCAGACTTTGCCGTGGCCTGTGAAGGGGCTGGGGTGGTAGCCAGGAGGCTACTGCTTCCTCTCCTCAAAGCAAAGATCAATTTCAAGATAAGGAACCTCTCAGGTCACACCGAGCTGGGGCTGCCACAGCAGAATAATTACATCTAAAGCCTGACAAAAGCAGAGAGCTGGCTCGTGGGACTGGAAATAATGAGATATTGAGTATTTTGTGTCTAGGGGAAGGGGGCAGTTCACGAAGCCGGGGTCACTGGTGAAAGAAAAATCATTACTATCTGATGGCTGCTCCATGGGTGAGCTCTTCTCTACCTGTTCTGACTCCTCCTGGGAAGTGTCTGTCCAGAAGTGCCACCAGGGCCCATTCCTGTGGCAAACGGGTACTGTGTGTGGCCAGGACTGGTGAGACCCCATCTGGAGCACTGGGACCAGTTCTGGGCTCCCCAGTTCCAGAAGGACGGGGAACTGCTGGAGAGGGGACAGCAGAGGACCACCAAAGTGATGAGGGGCCTGGAGCATCTCTGTGCTGAGGAAAGGCTGAGGGACTTGGGGCTGTTTAGTCTGGAGAAGGGAAGGCTGAGGGGGGATCTGATCAACACCTAGAAATACTTCAAGGGTGGGTGTCAGGAGGATGGGGCCAGGCTTTTTCCAGTGGTGCCCAGGGACAGGACAAGAGGGGACGGGCACAAACCTGAACATAAGAAATTCCGTCTAAACATGAGGAGGAACTTGTTCCCTGTGAGGGTGTGAGAGCCCTGGCAGAGGCTGCCCAGAGAGGTGGGGGAGTCTCCTTCTCTGGAGACATTCAAACCCCAACTGGACACAATCCTGTGGGACCTGCTGTGGCAGGGGTTGGACTGGGTGATCTCCAGAGGTCCCTTCCAGCCCCAGAGCATTCTGTGATTCTGTGTGTCATCAGGAGAAGGGCTGTGGAGCAGGTTTATACCCTACAGCTCACATGAGAGGTGGCCTGTAGTTAAATACCACTTGTCACCCCCCAGGACTGTCAGTGGGGTATGTGATGACACCCTGGCCGTGTCCTCCTTTGCTTCACTGCATTAGCTGCACCTCACTGCTCGTTTTGGATCTCCCCTTTTGTGAGAAAGGGGCACTCAGGATTTTCTGAAACCCCTTCACCCCTCGCTGTGTTCAGGCAGGTGCTGCCTCATGGATAAAGGCAGCTGTGACCAACAATCAGAGACACTCAACACACCGCTCCCAGAGGAGGGAAGTACCTGCTGTCACCTGGTGGACACCTGCACGAACCAGACAAGGCAGGACCCCTCCTCTGCTGCCCTTCCTCCTCTTCTATCTCAATTCTTTCAGAAGGCAAAAAAAAAAAGAGAGACAAATATTACTGTTTCCCATTCCCCACGGCTGGCTAATTCAGGCTGTTTATTCCTATTTTCCCTCAGGCCGTGTTTTCCCTCCGTTCCCTCCAGAGGCAGATTTTTCCTGCTCCTCCTGCTCCCTGTGCTCTGCTACTGGTGAGAATCTCAACCAGCTGCACAAAGTGAGATCTTCAGCCCCCATCAGTGGGGTTTTGCTGTCACAGTGGTTTTATAACTAGCATCAGCTGAGCCTTTGCAATCCAGAGAGCACACTTCTAGGCATGGTTTCCCTGTCACACCAACTGCTTTAGAAGGTAAACGCCTGAAGAGTATTCACCCCACTGGCTGGAACCAGCCCTCCTGGGTGAAGAAAGGCAGCAAAGCAGTTTCTCCACGTTTCAGGCTGCCCATAACCCAAAGCATCCTCAATATTCCCAGTGGTTACAACCCTGTGGGAACTCAAAAGCCAGTGGGATTCAACCCAGAGCATCCCTTTAAGGGAAATGTCCGTCCTCGGCTTCAGACCACCTGGGGATGTCCTGTCCCACCATTTAACCATAGCCCTGGCCCAGTAACCCAGATGCAGAGCCCCAGCAGGGCTCCCAGAGGGCCAGTGACATACCTCTTGGCAAACAAGGGTGGAAATTCTTGCGTGGGGCTGCTGCAAAGGAAGCATAAAGGCAACAGTTACAAGGTGGGAGGTGAAGAGACACCTTGGGCAGGGGCAGCTCCCACAGAGCCCCTGGCCCAGAATTGCCCCGTACGGTGCAAGGTACGAAGGGGTCACGTCACAGCATTTGGGCAGAGCTGGGAGTGACTTTGGGGGGGTTAAACCCCAGTGCAAATTACAGAGAAGGGGAAATGAAAATAGGCAGAGCAGCTAGTTATGACATATAAAGTATATAAAGCTTCCCCAAAGGGCCTTTACACATTTATACCTTCCTGATGGCTGCTTTTCTTCCTGGATCCAAACCCACCTCCCTCCAAACCCCAGGACACTCAGGACACCAGAGGAATCAGCAGCCACTGAAAACACCCTGAATGTTCCTACAAATTCTGTCCCAGCATTTCCCTCATCCCGGGCACATCCCCTCCCTGCTCCCTCCCACTCAGGCCACCTCCCGGTGCCTCATTGTGTCACCCTGAGTTATGTCAAGAGGAAAAGGATTCCTGGTGAAAGCGAGCTGCAAAAGCAGTCACCATCGTGGCTCCTGGGAGATCAGAGACCTTGGAAATCTGCTTTTATTTCCCCTCCCAGGAAAGAGGTGGACAGCAGAGCCTTGAACACCAGTACCTCCCACACATCCTTCATGTTCCTGTTACACATCCATGAGCTACTGTTTGGTTGCTTTTCCCCACAGAACTAACGTGAAGCCACAACTAAGATCAGGATCTTGTAAATCTGGGTATTGTTCAAACACAGAAAGCTGATCCACACTGGATGCAGCTCCTGGTTGTTCTGAGTTTCCCCACTGGAGCGAGCGGGGTTAAAAACTGAGTCTGAAAACTGAAGTCTTGATCGTGGGCCCCAGGGAATTAGGGAATGTCGTGGTTTTTCTCCTCCTCAAATTCCATCCCTTTCCATAAGGAAAATTTCCCAGCACTCCTGGAGGAGTTTTTCCCCAGTTCTGCAGAAACCTGCAGATATCCTTGGCACCTCTGGAGAGATAGCAGCTAAATCCTCTCTACTTTCTGGAAAGGTACCCACCACCTCCAAAGCATCTTGGGCCAGGCCACCATCCCCGTGAGACCACCTTCAGCATCCCCTTCCCTGCCTCCTGCCTCACCCTTGGGTGCTGAACACTCACCCGCTGCTCTTCTTGGCTGCTGAGAGGACGTAGGCACGTTCTCTGCTGGCAGTGCGTCTCAGGACGCTGTTGGCCGCCTCTGTCCTGGGAGGGAGGGAGGGAAGGGGTGACATTCTGCTCGTGACTTGAGGAGCCACGAAGTGACCAACCCACCGAGGCTTGTGCTAACCCTGACAGAGCTCCTGTGCTCTGGGGAGCAGAAATCCAGCCAGAGCTACGAGGAGTAACAACATGTTTTCCTTTAGCATCATTCAGGCTGGGCCACAGCGCTTTGACAGGGATGATAAGCATCAGGGAAAACAGAAAATCCTTCCTCTTCCAGGGGGGGCAGAGGGAGCTTCCCTTTTCCAGACCCAGACTTTTGCAATATGGAGTTCCACAGGACAAAGAAATGGGATACATCCTACATGGACTGCATGGGCCTATATGGACATCAGAACTACCAGAGGTACCAAGGGATGAGTGCAGGTCTCAAAAGGGCTTTGATTGGATCATCCCCAGTGAGCAAATTAATAAATTTTCCTTTGTAAGAGTCTTACACCTTCAGAAACTCAACTGAAAGCATGAAGGGCGCTGGCTGCAGCAGAGGCAGATCTACCACACTCTGCTCCTGGTATGAGACCGAGAGACTCGCCGGGAGCTGGACTTCGATGCGAGTCCCCGGGTGGCCCAGACCCACAGAGACACACGTGGGCTGTGGGAGGTGGCTCTTCCCTCTGCTGCTGGGCTATTTGTACCTCTCTGTCTTTTCACAGAGACACTGCGCTCCTGATGGATTCCACAGCCCATTTCCAGCTGCCAAATTAATTGGGGGATGCTGTCAGGTTGAATCATGTCAGGCTTTAATTATATTTTGTTGGGAGCGCAGTCACCCGTGAGTAGAGATGAGCTCTGGGTAGAAATATCTGCTTATTATTACTTTATTGCAGTCAGCCCTAATGGCTCAGCTGTAATCATCAGCAAACTGACCCTGCCAGTAACGAGCAGTTAAACGGGGGGTCAGTCCACTTGTCACTGCCCCTGCAAGGACACGGTGGTTACCTGGAGGACATACCTCTTTTTATGTTCATCTGGAGAAAAAGGCACGTCCTCCTCGTCCAAGTCCACTGATTTCTGCTTGACATTATAGGGAGCTCTGAAATCGAAAGGGAAAAAGAGACCCAGGGTGAGGGAACAGCCTCTGTAGACAAAACCCAAAGTAAATCCAAGGGCAGGGTGTGTGGAAATGGGTTCAGGCCCTAGAACTGTGGAAGACACTTGTATTTCTCATGCCCATTGGGGTACACATGTCCCCATAGGCTTTTCTTTTCTAAGTGCAGGGGTTAAGCCTAGAGGCTGGCTCAGGACAAATGCTCGGCTGCATTTCAGACTAAAGCCACAGTCTTTGACACAAAAAGCCACAAGGGGACTGTCAGCAGCACTGTTCTGCCCCCAGGGCCCTCCTTTCCCCTGGTTTCAGGAGGGCCAGTGATGCTGCAAATCAAGTCCCCAGGCTGCGTCCTTCAGTTTCTACCGTAATTACTGCCAAGTGATAAAATACACTCCATACAGAGGCCATCACCAGTTCAAAGAACAACTTATGGCCCACACAGGCACTAGGAACTGGTTGGGTTTGTAGTGGAAGTTCTGTGGTGCTCAGATGATGAAGCCAGGCCTGGCCAGGCACCCGTATTGGCTCGGTGGCTTCATCACCTGGGCCAGCCACCCTCGGTGGCTTCATCACCAAGGCTCAAGGTGCCACCAAGCCCAGGCGTGGGCAGAAAGCGCTGCTCCCCTTGGCAAACTCACAGTTTCTTGTAGTCCTCGGTGGTCATCCTGTAGCCAGAGGAAGAACGGGACTGGCCGTGTCCCTTGGTGGCTGGGCTGCAGGTGGCACAAATCACAGCCATCAACACAACCCTCCCACACTCCCACCCTTCACCACCCGATGGGGGAAACCAGGGAGATCCCAGATTTCCACTTCTTGAATTCAGGGAACGCTCTTTAATTGAAGGGCAGAATTTGCTGCCTTTTCACAGCCTTGGACTAGGATTTGAGACCTGCTTTGGTTGCTCAGTGCTTTGCCAGTGTGAGTTGTCAGAGCGGGTATGGACATACCCCTCTGTGGGATGGCACGACTCCCTCCCGGGATCAGCCAGTGAGAAGGAAGAAGACACCTTGTGGCATCATCTTTCTCCCCAGATGAATCAAAGCAGGGTGGAAAATGGGATTTCAAAAGGTTTGACCTAAGGTGCAGCAAAGCACTTGCTTAGGTCTTACTAAAATTAAATGTAAGTGCCTCCCACGAGTCAGCTTCCCCAAAACACCCCACCAAACCCCACGCTAAAACCATCAGAATGAAGTGCTACAGCTTTGGGATTTGTGCCCCTGCTCAAAACTATTTCCCAAAGGAAACCCAGAACCCAAATTTCACAGCCACCCCTCTCCCCCCCCACCCCGTGCTCAGGTGAGGATAATGCGGAGTTTGGTGGCTCGTCTTTCCCTGTGCCTGCTGGGCAGAGCCCTCACACAAACAGCTGCATCTTCCAGCATCTGGCAGGGGTTTAGCGGGGCTCGGTGGAAGCCCACAAGCACTGGCTGAAGTGAAAGGATGACTAAAAACATAGACAGTATTTAAGAGCTCGTTTTCTTGAAGAAGAGGAAGCCACAGACCTACCTTTTTTGTGCTTCTTTAGAAGAGGAAGAATCTGGCATGGAAGGGGTCTTATCGATGGTTTTTGTGAACACCCCTCTGGGGAGAAAAGAGACATGGTACAGTTTTTGCAGGACGGATTTGGGAACTAAAATCATAAGACTTGCAGCCCCTCTTTGGGGCTCTCTTGGTGGGAGGAAGCTGCTGGCTCGGGGCACAGAGAATTAGAAGATGCTTCCTTGGGGAGGTCATCCTGAGAAAAGTCCCATCTTCCTGCTCTCTGGCCTGAGACACCCCAGAAAGATCAGCTCGCCCAGAGGCGTGGGTACAGAATCACTGGTGGGTCATGGTGGCATTGGAGTCCCCATGGGCAACAGCCCAGGTGTCAGAGGGAGCTGAAGGACACGAGCCCCACCACCAGGGCTGTGCTCATCACAAGGATGGTGGAATGTTTCCACAGCACGAGAACCCCTCCACGTGTGATCCCTGCATCACACACAGGAGATCTGATTTTCTCTTATCATCACCATCCAACTACCTGTTAAACAAAACACTCAGGACCATCTCTTCACCGAGGTACTCCCTGAGCATTGTCATGTTCCCAACTCATAGGAGAACCCAAGAGATGGTCGTATTTTTCACACTTGCTGCTCCTGATCAAGTTCTCCTTCCCCTACAGCCTAAATATGTGCCACTCCCTACCAACCTGATGAGGTAACCGGGCTGAGGCTTGGCGACAGGAGACCTGGGAAAAGAACAGACATTAGAAAATTAAGAAACATGGGGAAAAACACCACCAGCAGCACCAGTGTTGAAAGGAAACATCCACGTGACTGTCGAGCCCAAAAATCTGGCTAAAAGGACCTAGAGTAATAGCTCAGGTGCTGCACCAAAATTAACCCTGGAAGGATTCTTTAAAAAGTGAAAAATCCTCAGAACAAGCTCTATAAAAGATATTTTTAGAAGAAAAGTGAATTTTAAAGTTCACTTCATGAACAGTTCACTCCTGCTGTTCCCTGAGCACTCAGCTCTGAACACAAGCTGCAGGGGACCCGAGACACTGTCCAGCTTGGCCTGTCCTCACTCTGAAGTATGAACTTCAGATCCTGGCTGTCCTGGACTCCCCATCACTCACCTTCTGTCAGCCTCAGGCCCTCACACATTTGTGGCAAGATGCCCCTTCAGATGCCACATTTCCAGTGCCACAAATGTCCCTGGTTCTATTCATCCTGTGCCTGATAAAGCATCATCAGGCAGAAGGAGGGAGGACATGGCAGGGAAACCAAATCCCCATCTAATTGCGATGAGAAGTGACAAGAGCTGGCACAGGGAAAGGGAGAGGGCAGTGCCCTCCCAGCAACGGCTACCAAGGAGCTCTCTCATGTGACTAAGCCCTTTCCAACAGTTTTATGTTTGAGGACACAGGTGCTACAAGCTCCAGGGTTCCCAAAGAGCCCTCGTGCTCTGGCCCTGAAGCAAATTCAGCTCCCCCACACAGGGCTTCGCTTGTTCTGAGGAGCCCCCAGGCCTGGAGCACACAGGAGCTGATGTGCACCAGTAAAACCTTGTGGGATCGTGGGGTTGAAGGCAGCCATTCATCTGCACTGAAAACATCAATCCATCCATTCATCCAGCTGGAGATAAGCCACGAGGTGGCAGTTTGTGAGACATTACACTGAAAAACCCCGTGTCTCCTCAAGAACCACATTTTTCAACACGACTGCAGCAGTGAGTGGGGGTGAGGAGGTGAGGAAAGAGCAGACGTTTGGGAAGAACCAGGGAATGTGCCAACCCCGTAAGATAACACAGAAGGGAAGTAATGGGATGGGCTCCCCAAAATTACCTGTCGTTCTGGGGACCAGTAGGTTTGGAGGCTGGGGACCCCCCACCGGCCCGCCCAGACCTGAGCAAAGAGAAAACACAACGATGCAATTAACTTCTGACCTTGGTGAACACAGCAGAGATGTTCTGGGAGAGAGCTGCTGAGAGAAGCAGTTCCCTAAGAAGAATTCTAAGAAGTGCTTCTCTAAGAAGAGAAGCCCAGTTTGGCCTTGGTTCTGTTTCCAATTGAAGAGAAGCTGGTGCAGCCCCGTGTCTGCTGGGGGAGACGCAGACCTGGCTGTTCCATCGCTTCAAACTCCCTCCCGTCAAGGTCTGCCCCTTCCTTAGTCACTCAGGAGATGGTGAAACCCAATCTGCCTTCAAAAAAGCTTTGGAGTTCTCCTGAGACTTCAGATCTGCCCATGCTGCCGGGTTCCCAGCTCCTAGGAGAGGCTATTTCCTAGAGCTTCTCCCCAGCCCACATTTATCATCATTAAGCAGGAGTCCCTCTCCCCTTTGGTGGTGTCATTTCCTGCCATCACAGGGACCCCAAAACATGTGTTTCTTCTGCAGGCTGGAGGACAGAGAACTCCTGGGGGGCTGATGAGGGAAAAGGGAGGGAGCAGAGGCCTTGGTGGCCACACTTACATTGGGCTGCTCTTCTTCTCATCCTCAGAGTCAGAGTTATGGTGGTGGATCCAGCTCTTATCTCCTTTCAGGGTGGTGCGAACCTTCATCTGTTTAATGATTCTCCTGCGGTCCTCATCTGTGGGTGGGATGTAACCTCCTGGGAGAGGCAGAGGGAAGGAGAGAGGAGAAGTTGCTGAGAAAGGGCAAGAATTCAGAGTGTCAGCAGGTGAGCAGGGGTGACTCTCAGCTCAGGGAGGACGGGTCTCCATCCAGTCAGAGATTCAAACACTGATGAGGCTTTTGCCACTTCTGATGGAAGGTGGAAACAAGGTGCTGTCACCCAAAGTTCAGGATCAATGCACCCTGAGGCATCACCTCCTCTGCAGAGATTCATGGGGCTTTCACCCTCCTTTCAGGGGACTGTTCAACATTAATGAGTCATTTTCCCTTGGGAAGACCAAAGTTTCCTCTGGCATTTCCCATCCCATCAACTCCTGCATAAGGCTTTTTGGGTTTGTGGGAGAGGATGATGCCAAGAGCTGGGGGTTAGAGGTAAAGCATGAAATGAAATGCAAACACCCAGCTGCCAGCTTTCTCTGCTGGCCTGTCACGTCCTTTGGGTCCTCGTTTCCACATTCTCATTACAAAGTTCAGTCTCCAAAACATCTTCTCAAACCACATCTCCCCAACAGCGTGGTTCTGGCCCAAACCTGGAAATGTCCCATCCCGAACGGTCTCTCTTTGGCTGCCCAGCAGCAGCTCTGCCACCGTCCTCGTTCTGCCCCTCCTCCCTGTCTGGGTAACAAACCACAGCTACATTCCCTGGCTGAGACAGTCAGCAATAGCAATTAAAACGTAGGAAATTGCAGAAGGTCGTGGATTAGGAGCTGCCAAGTCCTCCCGGTGGGAAAAAGATGGGGTGAAAAAAAGCACAGGTAAATGGGGAGGAGTATTAAAGTATTTCCTAAATATAAGGAGTATTTATTAAAAGAGAAAAATTATTGGGAAATTATACTCAAATACACCCAGTTTTGGAACTGGAGGGTGGATCAGGTCCCAGACAAGGAAGAGGTGACCTCTGCCCTGGGGCACAGTGATCTGGGAGAGCTGTGCAGAGATGTCACAGCAGGTCCACCTCAGCAGAGAAGGCAAAGGGAAGCCGTGAGAGTGGTCAGATCTCCAGGCAGCTTGGGATGGGGAAAGGAATTACCTTTACTGACACCCAGGGACATCATGGTTCTCAGAAGCGCCTTCCCCTGCAGTTACTGTTTGAAGACAACAAGCCCCTGGAAGAAATGGAAAAGGGGAGAAGCAGATTAGCAGTTTTGATAGAAAAACCCCTTGTTATGTGGAAGCATCACAACAGCCACGGAGCCTGGAAGACGCGGGGAGTGTGGTACAAACACCAGAGCTCTGATTTCTCCCCACCCTTCAGCATCAAGGATAGGAAGAATCAAAAGAGGGATGTTCTCCACACCAGGAAGGTGTTAGATCAACCATGAGAGATGTGTCCTATCAGCTCGGGGAGGAAAGGGGCAGAGGAGACCTTCGTAAACAAATGAACCAACAAAAGAAAGCAGAACCCCTTAAAACAGATACACTGATTTGAGATTAGTAGAGCCCAGGTTAATTCAGCACCTGATTACGTGGTTATCAGAGACGTTCCTTTCCTTCTTGTGCTCTGTAAAGTTTTCCATGTGAGCTGTGGGATGAGCCCTTATTTCAGAGGAGAAGAATCAAGCTCCTACAACCCTCCGCTCTTTCCTTGCCAAAACTCTCTGCAGAACCTGGATTCTTCAGGGACTCTGCTGGTTGTGAATGAAACACCCAACCCTGTTCTGGAGGCCTGTGAATCTACAATTCAGCTGTTACTGCCTGCTGGTGAGCTTGTCCCTGCAGTATCGCTGCGAAGCCACAGGCCCATGAGGAATGCCAAGCCCTGAGCTCACAGCGCTGCTTCTTGGCACCGTCTCCTCCTCTGGCTTGTCTCAGCCCCACATCTACCCACTGCACACCCACTCCTCACCCAGTCTGCACTGGGATGGAGAACAAGCCCTCTGCTCTCACCCCGAGGCTCCCTCTCCTTTCCACAAACACTCCCAAAACATTAATTCAGCTTTCACCAGGAGCAGCCAGCCCACCTCTTTTCTTATTATCCCGCCCACATCCCCCTTCCCACCCAAATTTAACTGACGCTGCTGTTTAGAGAGAGAGGAAAACTGTACTGCTGCCCTAGAGATCCGGGAGGAGCCTTGAAATTCATGGGTATCTTCATACTAAAGGTGGGAGAAATGGCTGCACCTGCAGGAACACAACTGATAGACCTGTGATCTGGCAGCTTTGGGTTCAAAAAGAAATCACAGCACCTTGGACCTGCACACGGAGAAGCCACGTGGCTTCATCACCTACAGGGTCTGAGCAAGACGGGCTCAGTCCTTGCTAATTGCAATTCAGAGGTGCATTTGGTGTCCTCCTCTTTCCTGTTCCTGGACAAAATGAAGCTGAACCAAGTGGAAAAGAACTATCCCAAGAGTTTGATACAGCCCTGATCCAGGGAAAATTAGGGGTAGAATTAGAGAATAATAGAATTATGGAATGGTTTGGGTTGGAAGGGACCTTAAAGCCCCCCCAGTGCCAACCCTCTGCCCTGGTGGCTCCCACCAGCCCAGGTGGCTCCAAGCCCCCTCCAACCTGGCCTTGAACCCCTCCAGGGATGGGGCAGCCACAGCTTCTCTGGGCAACCTGGGCCAGGCTCTCATCACCCTCACCCCAAACAAGTTCTTCCCCACAGCTCAGCTCCATCTCCCCTCTTTCAATTTAAAACCATCACCCCTCGTCCTATCACAGTGGGCAGAGGCTACGAACTGTCGTATCAGGGAGTTATTTGGAAGCTGGAGAGCTGGCAGCGTAACTGAGAGGTGGTTAACCCCCCAGCACAGATCTTTTAGAGGAACAAGCAGAGGTTTAGGAGCATGTAGGACAGATTCTTGAGAAGGGCTGGAGTGAGGGCTGTGGCTGACAGAGGTGTGGAATGACCTCCGGTCACCACGGCGGCTCCGCCTGGCACGTTCCACAGCCCTGCAGGAAACATCTCCATTTACTGCTTAAACAGAAACTTGGTTTCTTACTCACAGGATTCCCCTGACAAATCCACCCAAAAAGGCAGGGAAGCCACGCAGGGTGGCACCCAGCACGTGTACAAAAAATGTGCCAGAAACTACACGTTGGCCAAACCTTCTCCTCTGGCGCTGCCTTCCCTCTTCCCAGCCCACGTCACCCAGGGAGGGACCACAAACGCTGTCACCCTTCCTGGATATTTCTGGCTTAACAAACAGGCATTGGAACAAGGCGATGGGCTGGGCTGGGGGGGACTGGCCAGTGGTTTCTGTGGCCAGCCTGCTTTTTCCAGGCACGACATACGTGATGGCCAGCCACGGCCACTCTGGGGGGTGTCCCCACAGTGGGTGACCCATCGGGGTGTCTCTGCTCCACTGGCAGAAACCACCGGGGGTTAAAGCCACCTCTTCTCCTGCCCCACGCCGTAAGGAAGGAGCCCAGAACGCAGCTTTCAGCAAATCTGTGAGAGGTGCAAAGGGGTGCAAATGTCCTTCTGTGACATATGGAGCCATCTCTTTGCTGCTTTATAACACAGGTTTCTCTCTCTCGTTCGGGAAGGCTGTCAAGTGGCTGTTTTCACCCTCCCCCTGAGGATCAGGGCAATACAGCCCGAGCAACATCACCAGCAGCTGAGTGGGTTCAGCAAGAAAAGAGCAATTTAAGTATTTCTTGCCCATGTATTTAATCCCCTGCTGTAGGGTCCTGTTGGACAGAGGATACCGGGCTTGGAAAAGCTTTGGGCTGATCTTACGTGTGTTTCTCAGTCGCTGTTTCATTTTGGCTGCTCAGTGCCAGGCACATTAAAAGACAACTCCAGTCAGGTCACACCATGAACCCCATGGTTAGAATAACTCGGTACTTCTCGGATGAGAAAGGAAAAGCTCCTTTTCTTGTTTTAATGCCGGCTGGCAGTGACACCTGACAGATAAACTGCCATCTGGGGGTGCCGAGACAGGAGCTGTGATGGAGAAAGAAGAGGAAGGGAGGCAGAGGGATCCAAACAGGGATCAGCAAATCGCTGTCAGGGAAAGGGCTCACATCTTCCTCCTGACTGTTTCTGTCCAGGTTTTGATGTTCCAGCAGTGGGTGGCGAGAATGAGAAAGAGCAGACATCGCTTCTTGGGCCGCACGGGACCACATCCCAGTCCGTCTGCTCCAACTGTACTGGTGTGCAGGAAGCAGCAGGGGATGTATGGGGCCAGGGAGGATTAGGGAGAGTGTGTCTGGCTCCAGAGCACTGATACCACACTCCTGGGAGAGAAAGTGCTTCTCCCTGCTCCAGGGACAGCTCAGAAACCGAAACCGCTTCCTCTCCGCGGCAAAACCTGAGTTTAGGCTTCACCATGTGCTATAGGACACGTTTCATGGCATTTTTGCCTTTATATTCAGATTTTTGTGAGTCTGCAGTGCAGCAAATCTCAAAAACCTCAGCTCCTCTCATCACCACGTTTACAAAACATGGAGATCTCCACCTCAAATAGACCAAAACCTCTTCTGCCTCAAACTCCATCCCTTCCCTCTTGCCTCACAGTCAGAAAACAAGCTCTGCTGGGCTGGACACACCTTTGTCCCCTGTTTGTTCCTCCCTGACACAAAGTACTCCTGCTGTGTGACACCTCTGTGATACAAGGACATACAGTAAGTCACCAAGTCACTCTGGTTTTGATACCAGAGCCGTTCAGGAACTTATCTTTTCTCCCAAACATTCACAACAAATACAAAATCTGAGACAAAAAAACCCCAAATATTCACATAACATTCCCTGCTCCCTCCCTATTTATAAAGGAGATTTTCCTTCAAAAGCCCACTGGGAGCCCTTCAGAGCCAACTGCCTCCTGTTAAGTGTCTGCACACCACCACTGCCGTAGGCCCCTCATCCTAATTGGCACCCTTGGGTGCCATCGTTATGTAAATGAGCAATAATCCCTCTTCCTGAGGCAAACAGCTATCAAGGCTCTGCTGCACCCTTAAGCACAGCCCGGCCTCTCCGAAACGGCTGCACTTTGAGGGATGGTTCCCTCAAAACACTTCCCCTGGACAACCTTCAGAGCTGCCTTGGGCTTTCCATTTGCAAAAAGCCCCAGGATCCTGAAATAAATACGAGGTTGACTTGGAAAACACCAGTTAAACCAGTCACAGAAGGTAAGGAGCTGGGTCTGGCCATGGAGAGCCATCCTTTTATTTCATCTGCTGCAGTAGTTTGAGGCTGCAGCTGCACCAGGGGATCTCCCAGGTCCCCTCTTCAGCTCCGTGCTCCTGCCTTGCCCTGACATCTTACCGAAACAAAGCCAGGCACTACATTTCTTCCCAGTTCTATACTGGTTTCCATGCAAATAGAGCCCTGGCATGTGGGCTTATGGGAAGCTTTGGCGTTCACAGTAGGTCTTTTACCCGGGCAGCGAGAGAGATGGGACCAACACAATCTTGTGAGCACGACATGCTCTCCAGGGGCATCAAACAAACAGTAAAAATCCCAACAGAGCAGCCCTGGTCCCTAAACCCGCCTGTTGGGGGGCTCCTTCCCCAGCAGGGACAGTACTTCAAACACAGGTACCTCCCTCCACCCGTCAAATACAAAGTCCAGGGGAAACTTCCAGGCAGCTCGAGGGACAGAACTCACACTCTTGCACCTTCTGATGGGCTTCTCCTGAGTTAAAATAACTCTGATTTCATCCTCTTTGAAAAAGGGGGTGTGTGACAGGGCCAGATAGTGTCCAACCCCACCGACCTTCAAAACACAGCAACGGCAGTGGGTGCCGCACGTGCAGCCCAGGCCGTGCCCCGACACACCAAGAAGAGATGCTGAATCCTTTCTGTGGCCATAAATCCATTACAACTTTTCTATTCTACAGAATTCCTTTTCCTTGGGAGCCGGCAGAGACCGGCATTTCTGCACCCACAGCTCTGAATGGATGTTTCAAATGGGACCCAGCACTGGGACTGGGGTCCTTTCAGCCAGTGCTAGGAATGATATTTGGAGACCATTTCAGTTTTGGTGTTATTTTGCCAAAAGTAAATATTTTTGGAGGAAAAAAAAAAATATTAGAGTGGTAAATGTGTGCCAATTTCAGCACATTTTTCACCTTAAAACAAAAGGAAGATGGAAATGCTTTACCTGCAGAATCAAAGGGCTCTGAGAGAACCCCCTCGGTAAGAGAAACCAGAGAAATCCCTAAAAGCTGTCACCGAGCCCCAGGACGTGGTGCTGGACACGGGGGTTACTGACACCTCTGGCCATGGGGAACAAACCCCAGACCTGGGGACAAACGCCCCCAACTGCAAAAGACTAGATTTCTGCAGAAATAGCCCCAGAGAAACCCTTCTGCACAACAAGGTTTAACGGGAGGCGACGGAATCAAAGCGATTCTGTTTCCCGGGACAAATCCCAGCAGGAGTTTTCATCTGCTCATCCTTAGAACCCCAGACAAGAACAAGGGGGAAATCTGAATCTGCTTGGAGAGGCTGCAGCTGGGATGTTTAGACCCCAAGTGGTGGTGTATCCATAGGAAATGCAGTCTGCAGACTGGAAAAAGCTGGAACACCCCCCCCACACACACACACACACACTAAACCCCACGGGGTTGGTCTCTAAGGAAGGGAAGAGCCCTGAGCCCTTCAGTGGGAACACTGGGAGCCTGAACTCCCCACTGCCTCGGCTGTCAGCACTGGGAAAAACTCAGACTAGATCACAAGAAACCAGCCAAAGGATTTAGTTACACGTTATGCTGCTATATATGCTCTTGGCAAAACTAAATAAAAATTGAGGGGAAAAAAAAACAACCCACGTTGTTTCAAAACCTGAAATGAAAATGTTTCGTTACAAAAGGCTTAAGTTCACCTTGGGTTTCAGGTTTTAACTGCTTTTTTTGCTCGGGAACAAAAACTTAATGAAAGTTGCACAGATTTTTGAAAGGGTTCAGTGTTACTAATTCTGAAAAAAAGAAAAAAGAAAGAAGTTGTGCCAGTCTGCCCACTGAGCTGTATCGGCTTCATCACTGCCCGTCCGAGTTCCCCAGGCTACAGCCCCCCCAAAAGCATTCCAAATGCCTCCTTTACCACAAGCCTGGCCAAAAAAAACAACCCAAAGGCCACTGAGAAGACCCTTCCCCAATTAAAATTCACTGAATGCTCTACCCACAGCCCAGGCTTTGAATTCAGGGTGTATTTTCCCTTGATCCTAAGGATCTACCTGCTGCGATGCTGTTGGCCCCAGCTCTGCCCCTCCGGTGGATGTGTCCCCCTGTCCCCCTCTGCTCTTAGGTGAGAGGTGACACTTTGTCCCCACCACAGGAGTTCTGTGTGCCCCCCCTCAGCTGCAGAGCAGCACATGATGGGAGGGTTTTGCAGGAATACCCAGCGGTGGCCTGCTTTATGCCCTCATTAATGTGACATCCTACAGTGAGACCAGAGTTGGGAAAATTGTTGAAATTTGGATCTTTTGCACCTGCTTCACACCCAACAGCAGGTGCCAGGGGAGCAGAGGGACAAGCACAGACCACTCGACCCTTCAGCTCAGTGTCCCGCTCCAAAATGGGATGCTACAACAGGATAAATAGACAACTCTGCTCCTACAAACCTTCCACCTTGCTCTCCTGGCTTGCTGCAGGCTTCAGACCATGGAGATGCCCCTCTGCTGGGAGGACAGGCTGAGAGAGTTGGGGGGGTTCAGCCTGGAGAAGAGAAGGCTCCGGGGAGACCTTGGAGCCCCTTCCAGTCCCTCAAGGGGCTCCAGGAGAGATGAGGAGGGACTCTTGATCAGGAAGGGGAGCAATGGGACCAAGGAGAAGGTTTTGACACTGAAAGAGGGGAGATGGAGCTAAGATTTGGGGAAGAAGTTGTTTGGGGTGAGGGTGGTGAGAGCCTGGCCCAGGTTGCCCAGAGAAGCTGTGGCTGCCCCATCCCTGGAGGGGTTCAAGGCCAGGTTGGAGGGGGCTTGGAGCAACCTGGTCTGGTGGGAGGTGTCCCTGCCCAGGGCAGGGGGTGGCACTGGGGGGGGCTTTAAGGTCCCTTCCAATCCAAACCATTCTATGATTCTCTGATTCTCCTCTCCGTGTCCATCTCCAGTGGGCTGCTTAGCCCTGACACCACTGTCACCCCTCTCATCTGTTACCTCCCTGTGTCCCAGACCTGTCCTTCCCTCTTGCTGGATCTCTCCATGGCCAGGATTCAGACAGGATGGCACCTTACTGAGGCTCTGGCTTCAGGGGATGTTTCCAGCAGAGAGGGTCAACTCAAACCACCACCAGTGCCTTGGTCCTCCCTGGGGAGAAGGGACACACTGGTCACTGAACAGAGCTTTTCTTAAATCTGGTTCCTCTCCCAGGTTCTCACGAGCCTTCTGAGTCAGGATCTGTCTGGCTTCCAGGCAATTAAACTCTAATTGCCTCTCCCCTCCCTGCGATGGCAGATCTCAGGTATGTAGTGCAGGTGGAGCTCTGTGCTGGGTCTGCTGGAGAAGCTGAGGTTGATCATCCCAATGATATTACTGGGAGAATCTCCGTTAATAAGCTGGGTTTCTTTCTCCATCAGCAGGGAGAAGGGAGTAGCAGGGATGAATTTGGCCTGGTTATGGGAGTTTACAGTCTCCTTAATCCTGCAGAGCCAGAGGGATCTCCAGGCCTCTCCCTTGCCCCCTTCTGCTTCTCTCTCCAGCCCTCCCTATATAGGAGATATAGGACACTGGATGCCCATCACAACAGGTAGATGCCATACACGACAGGTAGATACTCTTCCCAATATTTGAAATCATCTGTGATTTACAGACCAGCTCAGGCTCATGTTTCCAGAACAATATGGGCAAAACACTCACTGCAAGTCCCTCAACCTTTATCCTGCCTGACTGCAACCAATGCTGTCAAACAGCAGCTGTGGGGATGTGACACCGGGATGTCCCAGGCAACAACAGACCCATAAAAATGGGTGTTACGATGGGTACAGTCCTGCTGGCAAAGTGTCCAACACGAGTGCCCCAGGAAATAAATGTTCTGCCTGTGCAGAGCAAATCCTTAGACCATGTCCTGCTACCTAAATCCATGCCAACTGCTTCTGCAAAAATCCTGACTTTCGAAGGCATGGAGCCCCACCAAGACCAAACATGGTCCTCGAAATCACATGCAGGTTCTGCCCTGGGCTGCACAACTACAGAGCTGGACAGACAGACAGCCCTTGCTTCGCAGCCAACCCACTGTCTGTGGACAGGACAGACATGGTTCCTGCCAATACGCTGCCTCCCGCTGAAGACACTAAGTCTGAAGATCCCCATCATGTGAATGAAAGCAATTACAAGCTATTAAATAAGGAAAGGGGAGCTGAAACCTTGTGGAGATGTCAATCTGCAGGGTGCGTCTGTCTGTGGGCAGCCAGCCAGAGCGGCTCTCCCCCTCCTCGCTCCCGGGGGCCACAGTGGTCTCTGCCCCCCCAGCGGGGATTTCCATCTGCTTTGAGTTTGACACTGACAGAGGGGAGATGGAGATGAGGTTTAGGAAGAACTTGTTTGGTGTGAGGGCGGTGAGAGCCTGGCCCAGGTTGCCCAGAGAAGCTGTGGCTGCCCCATCCCTGGAGGGGTTCAAGGCCAGGTTGGAGGGGGCTTGGAGCCACCTGGGCTGGTGGGAGGTGTCCCTGCCCAGGGCAGGGGGTGGCACTGGGAGGGCTTTAAGGTCCTTTCCCACTTGAACCAATCTGTGATTCTATCATCCTATCACAATGGTGGGCACCACCATCAATGGTACCAGCAGAGGAGCCGAGAGGTAGCCCAGACACCACAAATGCCTCCCCTTAGCAGGGAGTGATCCCTACAGATCACAGCCCCTGGACTCAACAAGGGACTAACTACAGCCTTGTTCTGGTCTGTCCCCAAGGCCATGGAGGCTGCAGGTGGCCCTGGGCAGCTGGCAGAGGATGGGGGTGACACATTCTTGCCCGCTCATGCGGTCCCTCTGTGAAGGAGCTGAAGCACAGCCAGCCCAGCGCCCTCTGCTAAGAAATTCTTCAAGTGCCTGAAATCAGCAGCCCATCACTTAACTGGGAATGATGCTGCTTTCCATGTAAGCCACTTAAAAAGCCATAATTATACCCTGGGAGATGAAACACTTACTATTCCTTAACAGCTGACTGCAGCTCCTATTACCTGCAAACACTCAGGAGAAGAACCTGCCCACATGAGCCTTCCCCATGGCTCGACTGCCACTTCCCAGTGGTTGTAGCCCTTTGGCAGCCTCCTGTTGGCAGGGCTTTGGAGGGCACTTGCAGTAACAGCCACCTTGTGTTCCATCCGTCCTGGTGATGAGCTGGATCCCACGTTGGACCTAGTTCTGGGGACTCAACGGACGCCCCGGGAAAGGAAGCAGAGCTTCTTTGATCCTGGAAAACCAGCTTTCCTGGAGACTGCCACAGGGTGGCTTTAGAGCCCCCAACTGTCCCCATGGCCCAGGCCAGCGCCCCAGTTCACATTACAGTGCTCCTGCCCTCACTGCCTCACTCCCCAGTCTCGGGATGGGATGTCCCTTTGATGGCTGGGCCACCAGGCTCATTCTGCCTTGCGAGAGCCACTTGGTGAGTTGCTCTACGCCAGGAAACGCTGGGTCCATCAGAGAACTGGTACCCACAGCCGACCCATTGCTGCCTTCCCTGGTCCATGCAACAGGGAAAGAAACTCCTGGTGCCACACCAGGAAGGTCATTAACAGATGGCAAACTGTGTCCTAAACCCATTCCTTCAGCCCAAAACCCACGTAGTGTCACTTTTGTGGCCGAATGCAAAGCCACCCTGTGCTGCCCACAGTGACCTGGGACCCGCAGCCGGCAGCTCTGGGCTCTGCTGCCCACTGGCAGAGACCACCCTTGCTGTCCTGCTGCTTCCCAAGGAGCTCTCACAAGCTCCTCCACAGACCTCGTTTCACCAGTGAGGAATCCATGCACTAATGGAGGCCGTGGCCAGTGACCTGAACACTGACCCTCAGCCCCAAACAGGCCTGAGGTCAGTCAGGCATCAGAATATCCTGGTTTAAAGGATAATTGATGCCTACACTGACCCTCACCATCCTCAAATTAAAACAAGTTTACAGCTTGCAAAAGGCTTGAGCCTTCCTCAACCTGAGCCTCCCAAACTCTGCAGCAAATCTTGTCGTCTAGACCTAAATCTAGTCCTAAATATTTAGGACCCACCCTCCAGCCCATATGGTGAGAGACGGGACTTGTAGCAGCTCGAGCCCAACTTTTACAAACCCAAAGGAGGGAAAGCCCAGGAGAGGGAGCTTCTCCAGGGAGGTTGCAGGCAGCCAGGAGACACCCTGCCCCAGAAGGGCAGCATTGGGGTTGCAGGGCTGCAAACCCGGGTCCCTGCAGGTCACACTCCCTGCAGTGATCTGCATTAGGTGTGGGCACCTACTGGCCTTTCTCCTGCACCAGCCAGAGCACACAATGCCAACTTTGTGCCAACCTCACGCTTTCATGTCAGCAGTTAACCTGATCTGCTGGGAAGCCAGAGCCGTGGGGATGGACTGTACCTGATCCAGCATAAACCCTGCCAGGACAAAGTTAACCCTTTAAATTCACTTCAGCAGCTTTGAGCCAGCAAAGGGAGTTTACATTGGATCAGCCCAGTGGCTGGGACGTTTTGAGCCAGCGTTCTTTGAAACTAGATTTATTTCACCTTTGAGCTCTTGACTCGAAGGACACCCTGGGAAGGACGGGTGCTTCTGTCCTGCTGTCTGTGCTGGGGGAAAACGAGTGGCAAGAGGGATCACACTCCAGGCTTCACACCATCAGCTCACAGTTTCGCATCTCAGGTGGGGCTGGACGTGTTGGAAGCAGGAGGTTGTGAGTCCCTGGAAGTCCAGCCCCACACCACGAGGCACACTGCAGGACTTGGACTGAGCCTCAACGGCAAATCACACGTCCTGCCCCGATATTGGCCCAGTATTAGGAGCAAGTGGGTGGCTGTGGGCTTTCAGAGGCAGAGGAACTCACAAATAACTGCCTCTGAGCAGTAGAAAGGCTGATAATGCTTAAACACCAGATGAACAGTCACCCAAACAGGCGGGGAGAGGAGTCCTCACATTTCAGAGAACATTTAGCTTCTTTGAGGGGCCAGTTACATACCATTAACCACAGTTACAGGCCCACGTGGTGACACTCAAGAAGCACTTGGAGATTTCTAAAGTCAGGCTTGGGAACAATGAGGAAAGCCATAGTCAAAGCAGCCCAGACAACCTTAAACCAACACTTCCAGGCTCGTGGAACACCACAGCTCATTGGTACCTTGTTGGGCACACTCAGAGATGCTCTCAGGGGAAGGCAGGCTACAAGAGGAGGCTCCTTTCCCCAGCAACCACCACTAGAGGTGTCTGAGGAGAGGATGGACAGGTAATGCTATGTCTCTGCCACAGTTCTCCCACAATGTTAGTAAAATAATGTAAACCACATCGTGGTCCCCAAACCACGTGCCCCACCTTCTCCAGGGTGTCCGACACGACCCTGAACATGAATCTCAGAAGCACCAAGCGCCTCTGGCTGCAGCAGAGCCTCAGCCCGGCACCACGGTCCCTCAGGATCTTGGTCACTGCTACCTGGGGACAGCAAACGCCTCTTCTTCCCCCAGAACAGGGACAAGAGAGATGAAGACCTGCGATTGCCACAGGGAAAGCCTGCCCAGAGCTCACTGACACGTTTCAGCCGCGTCTGAGACAAGAGCTGTTAAAAGCTGCAAAAGCACCGTTAGGATTGATTCGGATTCACTTGCAACCACGTACCCCACACGGCCCCAAAAAGCCAGTCTGACCAGGAGAAGTTGGCAAAGGTGTAGCTGCTGAAGTGCAGAAAGTGGGGCAGAAATCTGATCAGAGGAGCACAGAAACCTGCCTACCCCAGGAGATCAGCTCGGGGCCCTGCTGGGGCAGGAGCGGTGCAAACCATCAGGGCACGACCACCCCCCAGCACAGCAGCCCAGTGCTCCCACTGCCAGAAGTGGCTGCTGCCCGAAGAGTTTCACTGCTCTAATTACAAGGCATTAACTCCTAATTGCTCAACTAATTTCTGCATTTGAAAAGGAAGAAGGATGTAAAGGACCTTCACACCGCACCCACACGCCGGGCCCTGTTGACCTCACGCCTTGATGTCTCAAGATGAAAGCGCGAAGGAAGGAAAAGCCCTGGTTTGCTCTCAAAGGCAGAGCTGGTACCTCAGACACACACAGAGCAGGACAGCAAAGCTCAGGGACATTGCAGAGACAGCACAAAGTTTTGCCAAGGAAAAAAAAAACAACAACAACAAAACCACAACGTTTTGGAAAAGAAAACTAAAATCTGTCCTTTGTGGAAACTGGGACTTCTAATTAAAGCACAATAAATTTGGGAGAACACATTTAATGCCTTTTTGGGGTTTTTTCCCCCCCGGATGAATTAAATAAACCAGCTTAAGTGCAACAGCCTGAGCAATCTGATGAGGGAGGACATCTCTGCTCCCCACCTTGTGGTGGAGCACCGTGTCCAGCTGATCCCAGCTCACCCCTGCTCGGGGTTTGTCCTGGAGTGGCCGAGCAGAGGGCTGGGGACAGGGAAAGGGAGCAGACATTCCCCAAGCTGGGAGGTGGGATGAAGCAAGGACCAAGGGAGGTGCTCGAATCCTCCATACCAGCCTCACCACTCCCATCCCTGCCTTTCCCGGGCGCTGATTTCATACTAATCCAGAGAAAACCAAAACAAGGCACCGAGGCAGGGCAGGAGAGAGAGGTGAGTCTCCATCTGCGTCCCTCTCTGCCCCACACGGGTCCTGGGATGGTGGGGTTGGAGGGGCAGAGAGAGGTGTGCCTTACCCTGAGCCTCTCCAGAGGTTGTCAAGGGTCACAGGCTCCAATTTTCCCCACGTTGCCCAGGCTCTGCTCACTCCTGCCCACACACAGGTTTTTCCCCTGCCAGCTCACTGCATTGCCCTCCGGTAAATTAAGAGGGGGACAGATTTTAGGGTGATGGGCAGGGAGAGAACTCGGTGATCAGATGAGAAAAGCAACAGAGACCCACACCCAGACCTGCCCTCTTCTGCCCCATTTGAGCACTTGTACTAACCCCATCTGCTTTGCTCCAACACACCACAGGAAAAAAAGCTTCATTTTAAGGATTTAAGGTATCGGTTCAAGTCTCCTTCATCCCCAGAGAAGCAGGTTAGGGAAGAACAACCCTGTCTTCCTCCTCCTCCTCCCCCCCAGAGCAGGCAGAGAGAGCAGCAGAAGCCAGGAGAGAAGCAGAACCCTCTGCCAGGCTCTGAGGACCACCCTCCCTGCCCAGCCCTACCTGCGGAGGCTCCTCAGCTGCAGTTTCCCCCCTCAAAAAATGAGATGGATGTGGAGCGGCCTGTGAGCAATGTCCCAGCACTCGTGCCCCCCAAGGGCTGGCAGCGGGGTACCTCGGATCCTCCCTGGCAGCAGAGGTGGCTGTGGGTGAGGCTGAGCACTGGTTTACCTGCCGGGCGGACGGAGAGGGCTGGCTCCTGGAAGCCAAGCCTTGTTTTGAGGAGGAGACTTGGGTGTGTTTTGCCCTTCAGGGGAATCAAACAGGTTTCTCCATTGAGGTGGCGGCCGTCTCCCCTCCCTCTAAGCTCTCCTCTACATTCCTCACATTCTCCAGCAAATGCCACCAGCCTTGTGCTGCCATGGGGCAGCAGAGAGCAGCCCCCCCCCCCAGCTCTCGCCCCACTGAATTTCTTCCCAAACCAAGCATTTCCAGACGGGTTTGCCCCGCGGGAAGGGGGAGCAGACACCCCACTGCTGCTCAGGTACCTGCAAGCCCTGGAGTCTCAGAGCTGCTTCCAGCAGTGGTACCCAGGTAGCATCATGGACTGGCACTGCAATTAACACTCAACAGCGACTGTCTAGCTCTACCTAATTAAATGAGGTACACAGGTGTGATTAGCGCTATTCACTGCGGGGGAAATTGTCAGGTGCTCTCACCTTCCTTGGTTTACTTTGCCTTCTAATTGCTGTGGTCACATCAGGGTCCCCGAGGCCCAGCTTTGGCGAGTCTCCCAACAGGCACAGCGAGACCCTCAGACACACTTTCTGCTACTCCTGAAGACGGGTGGTTGGGGACATGAGTTTAGAGAACTTCTGAGAAGTCAGGGCTTCAGCTCAGGGCTGCCACAGGTTGGTAAGAAGGTGATGAAGCTCTGGCCAAGCATCTTTCAGGACCTCTCCGCACCTCTGTCCCCACCAGCACACACTTTCCCCTGCCCCTATGATCTGCTCTGAAGTAATTAATGCCGAGTCTGCAGTAGGGAGCTGCTGGAGAGACACATTCCTGTGCTTTCCTCCCAGCTCCGTGACGGATCTGCTGCAGGATGGTGGGCAAACCACCAGCAGGGCCGGGCTGGGATGTGCTAGAACAGGGCTAATAACCCATCCCTGGCTCCCGACGGAGATAACACCTGAGAAACCCTGATGTTAAGGTTGTTATTCCGATCCCAAATCGTTCTCTCTGATCTGCTCACGCTGCAACAGCAGCTCAGGCTCAGCTGAGCTTCCTCCCCCAGGGGCTGCTGCTGATCCGGATCCCGGGTGAGATAAGCACAGGGGAGAAGATGCAACAGTCCCAACGCCGCTCCCTGAGCTGGGAGTGGGCACAGAGGGGTGTCTGCCTCAGGAAAATATCAAACATTTAAAGTGGGCTGTTTAAAATGCAGCCCAGTCCCTACCTCAGCCAGGCACCCTCTGCTGCAGGGCTCCTGCTGACAGCGCAGCTTTATTTTCAGCAACCCCTGAGTCATCCCCCCGTTTGCTGAAGGTTCGTTCAGGTTCGTTCCTGAAATAATAGTGAGTAATGGCCTGGCCAGCCGTGCAGGTACAACAGGTCCTCTGCCAAGCCAGCAGAAGGGACACCCCAGCCTCTAAGGACTGTGCTTTTTTTCCCAGTCTGGACACACCGTTCCACAATGAATGTTCACTACAAAATACATAAATAAATAAATAAAGTTTCAAAAGCACCTATTGTGAGCACTTTCTTATTAAACACCAGAAGAGATGGGTAAGGAGATCCTAAAACAATATACACAGAAGCTGGGGGTTGTTTTACCAGATGCAGGCAACTATTGAGTTGAACTGGCACATTGGCAGGGTAAAACCTTAGCTGTCTGTCACCAGCTCGGCTGCCTTCCCCAGAAGGAAGGAAGACGGGGAAGAACTTCTTTTCCAATTAACTAAGAGGATGTAAGTGCAGTATTAGGTAACATTTTGTTATTGGCTTGAAAATACAGGCCCAAGTGTATGTACCAAACCTCCAAAGACAGCTCTTAAAGCCAGGGGTGTGGTACGAGGCTGAGCAGCAGAGAATGTGCTCCGGAGCTGGCAGCTCCACCACAACAACTCGGGTGCGTAACTGGGAGTGAAAGACTCGCCACGGAGCACGTAGCCCATGAGATCCAGAGAAATGTCCCACCAAGACACTTCCTACCACAGGGACTACCATTCAGGCCATGTCCAGCTGGACTCTCTCTAAAGTCTCCTCAAAGTTCAGCCTCTGTGCTCCACCTCCTGATGCCCCCCAAAGCCCCGCTGACGCAGCACTCACCTTATACAGCCGTGCTCCCTTCCAGGAGCCAGCTCCCCTGCTGCTCCAGTCTGAAATCCATGTTGGTCCCACATGGGTCTCTCCACACTGTGCCAGCCCTCCAGCAATGCCCCTGAGAGAAAGGACAAAGAGATCTTTTATGTCACTCAATTTAGCTGTGGTTTGCTGCTGCAAACACTACCTACATCGTTTCAGCTGCTGACCACAGCTGAGATGGGAGGCTGCTGCACGGCAGGACTTGTTGAGCCAAGGAGAGGATTTGCCTGCTCACTCTGTTCTTCACACCAGCCCCAGGCAGGGTCTTGGGAACACAACCAGAGGGGAGTTAAGGCTGGTCTGGGAAAGCCAGGGGAGAACCATGATACTGCTACAACTGCCACAAATGGACAGCCCCTGTCAGAATGAAAGGGACCTTATTCTGCCGTGTCTACTCCCCCTTTCAGCTGATCTCCCATTATAATGGGGCACAGCGTCATTTTAGAATCACAGAATGGTTTGGGTGGGAAGGGACATTTAAAACCCCCCCCAGTGCCACCCCCTGCCCTGGGCAGGGACACCTCCCACCAGACCAGGTGGCTCCAAGCCCCCTCCAACCTGGCCTTGAACCCCTCCAGGGATGGGGCAGCCACAGCTTCTCTGGGCAACCTGGGCCAGGCTCTCACCACCCTCACCCCAAACAAGTTCTTCCCCACATCTCACCTCCATCTCTGCTCTTTCAGTGTCAAACCCTTCCCCCTCGTCCCATGGCTCCCCTCCCACATCAAGAGTCCCTCCCCAGCTTTCCTTGAGTCCCTGGAGGGACTGGAAGTGGCTCGAAGGTCTCCCTTCACTTCTCCAGGCTGAAATTGTATTTAAGAAGCTGTGATTGACTATTGACCTGCAGCCCTGAAGCCCCACGGCTTCTCCTTCCCCTCATGTTCCCGGTCCCTGCAGCGCTGAGGAACACACGTCTCCTGCAAATCCCACGGCACCACTTGTGCTTTGGCTGGTACCNTATAATGGGGCACAGCGTCATTTTAGAATCACAGAATGGTTTGGGTGGGAAGGGACATTTAAAACCCCCCCCAGTGCCACCCCCTGCCCTGGGCAGGGACACCTCCCACCAGCCCAGGTGGCTCCAAGCCCCCTCCAACCTGGCCTTGAACCCCTCCAGGGATGGGGCAGCCACAGCTTCTCTGGGCAACCTGGGCCAGGCTCTCACCACCCTCACCCCAAACAAGTTCTTCCCCACATCTCACCTCCATCTCTGCTCTTTCAGTTTAAAACCATTACTCCTCATCCCGTGGCTCCCCTCCCTCATCAAGAGTCCCTCCCCAGCTTTCCTTGAGTCCCTGGAGGGACTGGAAGTGGCTCGAAGGTCTCCCTTCACTTCTCCAGGCTGAAATTGTATTTAAGAAGCTGTGATTGACTATTGACCTGCAGCCCTGAAGCCCCACGGCTTCTCCTTCCCCTCATGTTCCCGGTCCCTGCAGCGCTGAGGAACACACGTCTCCTGCAAATCCCACGGCACCACTTGTGCTTTGGCTGGTACCTTGAATGAAAGGTGGCATTAAAGGTACTTTCTTTTTTTTTTTTAATGTACAGAGGAACAATTACTGAGCCCCATCCAGCAGCTCCAGCTGTCTCCCTGCCATCTGGTTTGAAGCCTTACAGCCCTTCCCTTCAGGGCATCTGCTTTCATTCGCAGGAACATAACTGCAAGGAGAATCAAGCTCATGCATTTCAGAAACTCAAGGTCTGCACAGGAGGATCACCAAGAGCAACATCTCATCCCTAAAACACTCAACCCTTGTCATCATTTAGCCCATGGCTGCCAAAGACTGCTTTCTGCAGGGGAAGCTCTTCTAGCCATGGCTGTTGCTAAAAAGGAGCAGAGAAGAGGATGCTCTCCAAGGACAGTGTGAACATCAGGGACCCCTCGGGGAGTGGGTTTTCCAATCAACAGTGGGAAAACTCACTTTAAAAAGTCTGGAAAGGAAGAAGTCTCAAGAACAGTTGTCTTCCAGGAGTGGCAGAACATGGAAAGGGACCTTCTCTCTTTCTCACATGAACTAGGACAACACCAGATGGTCGGAGCCATTAGATACCCCAAGAAATGTAGCATATATGCATGTACATGTTAGTATGCAAGTATACTGATGTAAACCACAGCTTGGTTATGTATTTCCCAGTAAGGAGAGTGGGACTGGAACACACCTTTTTTGGTTGGTTTGTTTTTCTTACACACACACACACACACCCCGCTGTAGAAAAGGCTTTTTATACTCTTAGTTCAGTTGAAAATAACCACGGCCAACCACGCAGATGGTTTACCTTGAACTGGAGGTTCCTGGGGCTGTTGTGTCACCACATTCACAGCTCTCCCCCACGGCAAATAAAGCTCAGCAAGCACATCTGTGGTGCCCAGCAGCTCGAGCAGTTAGGGACAATCAGTCCCCAGCAAGTCCTTGTGGTGTTATCCCAATTAAGCTCTTAGATAAATGGCTCCTTCCAAAGTACAGCTGGATGTCACTCACACCAGCAGGCACAGAAACCCTGATGGGTGTTTTTCTTCCTCATAATTACAGGAGCATATTCGCTTTTTAATGACATGGCATTTCCAAATCACAGCAGTGGCCAGAGGCGGGAGGTTTTTTGCCAGCGAGGGGCAGGCCCCTGTGACATCTGGAAAAGCACCGTGCCACAGGGGCCACCAGGTCACCCCAGACCAGGGGCCAAAGGACCATTCACTTTAGGTACTTAACTGGGACAATCAGATCAGAAGCCTCATCTCTCTAGCTTCTAGAAAGGAAAAAGACTCCAGACTTCCATCAAACATGCAGTGTGTGTGTGTGTGTGTAGGAGGAGCAAAACTGGGTCTTTTTGCTAATTTATGTAGCAAGAACTCCAGGCTGATGCTACATTGAAGCTAGGAAATCTAGAACTCCTACCACTGCAAAAGCAGCAGCTTTTCCAAGCTGGTGAAATTCTGACAAACTCATGATGTTTCAGGAAAAAGCCACCAAACTCCGTCTTACTGGGAAGACTGGCCTCCTCTGGAAACATCCCAGTTAACCCACACACCTCTGGAGCTAACCCTGAGTCTACTGGAGTCAGCAACAAAAAGTCCTTTATCATCAACAGTCAGGGAGGGGTATTTTTTTCCCTCTATACCAGGTTAAAACCATGAGGGTCTCCTTGAATTCCACCCCCTACCCTGCTGCTGATCTGGACTCCCTCCTCCAGTGGGCCACGGGCCAAAGGTGCAGGTCAGGTTGCCATCCAGGTGTGCTGGAGAAGCCAGCCCAGCCCAAAGCAGGAGGAACGTCCCATCACTCTGTTTCAACAACACAACCTTCTCCAGGGCAACACACACACTCCTGGCAGGAGGGAGGAGCAGGTCAGAAGAGCCTTGTTTCCCCATCTCCTCTTAGGAAACATTATTTTCCTGTGAAAAACTGTAGGTAAAATTCAGCCAGGAGTATCTGACTTCACCGAGAAATAGATTCTCCCCAAATCTCCTTTACGAGAGAAGCACAAGGACCGCTCCTAAAGACGTCTCACACTGAGCCCTGGTTGGTGCTTGTTTCACTGCTGTTTACCTGCCTCCCTTGTATTCTCAGTGAACTGCAGAGCAGGTCATTTGGGATCAGTGAGACATGAAAATTCCATCACCCCAGGAAGCCCCAGCCACAGAAACCACCCGGGGGCTGGAGAGAACACCTGACAGCAAAAGATTTAAAGGACTCAGACAGTTTAGGTGAAAAAAAACAATTAAAATAATTTAAAGTAAGAAACAGAAGTGACTTGCCCATAGTGTAAGAGAACTATCCTGGAGATAATGTGGTGATTACAAAGGGCACTTGCACCTGAGAAATACAAATAAGACAAACTGAGGACTGAGCTGCAAACTAGACATTTCCAATGAGAGGTTTTTTCATTTGGAGATGGGCTGATTTGGGTTTTGGGGTTTTTTTTTGGTAGAGCAATGGGTATTAAATGCTTGCCAGCGCTCTGAAACATCCACAGGTGAGCTCTCCATACCTCAAAGACAGAGGCTGTCCCAGAGGGGATCCTTTAGCCAAAGGCCAGCAGATGAGCTGTACAGGGGCAAGTGCAGGAAGGCCCTCACTGGCCCCACAGGAGGTCGGGCTGGCTGGTTGGGCCAGCTGGGAACTGCAGCTATGCCTGTCCCGGGGTCTCCTCTCCTCCACGGGCTGCAAGCTCTGCCCTGCCATGGCCACACCGCTGCCACCTCCAGAAACAGCCAGCTCAGAACCAGTTTGCGTAACTCCACAGCACGTTCCTTTCCAGGGGTGCAGAGCACGTACCTTTAGAGACAGGGACGTCTACAAGGTAGGAACCTGCTCAGCTCTGGAAATCCAGGCAGCAGTTATGGTTGTGCCGAGCAGCACAGCAATTCTTGTCGTTCCTATGACAGTGTCAGGCTCCTGCCCACAGGCACACAGCCTCCCCAACCAGCCCAGCTTGTATTTATGCACTTACTGCAATGTATGCTTCAAATTTTTTTGAGCACTCATGCAAAATTAGTCAATGCCACCCCAGAACTCCATCAGAACATTCCCTGTTTTTTCGATTACACTTTCTCCTGTGTAACTACCCGGCCTCCATCCCAGCCTGGTAGGTGGAATGAAGATGACTAAGCCACCAAGCCTCTGGGCCTTTGCCAAGGGGACAGAAAAGCAAAGCCTCGGCAGAGACTGAGCAGAGCCGCGATGAGTAGTAGAAGGGTGTAAAACCACTACACCCATGTGTTACAAGGGGATCAAACTGGTTTTTCATGAGGCGTCGTTAGGAAGAGCTGCCAAAATGCCAGACCTCACCTCCCTAACAGCAGGTAGCAGAAGGGGATCCTGGGTCCTTGAGTACTTGGTGCTAAAATACAATAATCCCCTCCTGCAGGGGAGGTCAGGAGCTCTCATCATCCTGTCAGCAAACACCAGGCAAAAAGCAGAGAGGCTGGGGCTAAGTGCCAGGCTGGTGACATTGCTGAGACAAGAAAAACACCTGCAATCTGGGACCAGAGACACCTCAGCCACGCTCTGTCGCAAGCAGGGAGATGCCTATTTATTTCTCATCACCACCTCAGCCGGCTTCCTCTGGGCTCCCAGGCAAACAAGTTGCTTTCCTTCTCCCATAATACGATGGTGTTGCACCATCGCTTACATCCATGGGGCTGGCACTTTCCAAAGGCTTGCACAAGCACCAGTGAAACTGTGTAAATGCTACTCTGAAGGAGCAGGGGACAGCCCACTCCTGCCACGCTCAGCTCTGCAGCGCTGAAAGGTGTGGAAACTCCTACCAGTGCTGGGTGATGCACCAGCACCAGCAGATTTGAACAACATACACCAGGATTTACCCAGCCAAAAGGCCCACTTTGAGCACAAAAGGCTGCATTTGAGTGCTCTAATGCACTGTAGCTCCCTGTATGTCTGAGTTACAGAATCCCAGAATGCTCTGGGGTTGGAAGGGACCTCTGGAGATCCCCCAGTCCACCCCCCTGCCACAGCAGGTCCTCCCAGAGCAGGTCCCACAGGAACGTGTCCAGGGGGGGTTTGAATGTCTCCAGAGACAGAGCCTCCCCCACCTCTCTGGGCAGCCTCTGCCAGGGCTCTGCCACCCTCAAAGTCAAGAAGTTCCTCCTCATGTTTAGATGGAACTTCTCATGTTCCAGTTTGTGCCCGTTCCCTCTTGTCCTGTCCCTGGGCACCACTGGAAAAAGCCTGGCCCCATCCTCCTGACACCCACCCTTGAAGTATTTCCAGGTGTTGATCAGATCCCCCCTCAGCCTTCTCTTCTCCAGACTAAACAGCCCCAAGTCCCTCAGCCTTTCCTCAGCACAGAGATGCTCCAGGACCCTCATCACCTTGGTGGTCCTCTGCTGTCCCCTCACCAGCAGTTCCCTGTCCCTCTTGAACTGGGGAGCCCAGAACTTGTCCCAGTGCTCCAGATAGGACAAGTCATTGAAGGTATTGAGCAAGGCAAACATTATCCTTCACCTGAATCCTCCTTCATACCCACCCCAAGCTTGACTTCAGTTTCCCTCTGTGCCTTCTCGCTCGCTGGACACACAAGATAATTTCTGAACCGCTTTTCCATCAATTGTTCCTCTTCCCTGATTCAAGTAATTACAACTCAGCCCTCCTTTCACCGAGGTGTGTCTGGACAAGAGCTTCCCCCACACCGAGGGTGAGACTGGAAGGTGTTTCTGAGGCTGTCACACTCCTGTGCATCCTAGGAAAAAAACTTTTATTCCTCTCTCTTCCACTCCCTCTCCTTTCTCCAGGGTAAGCAAGAGGAGATATCTCCTTCATCTCTCCCACCACTTGTCAAACCAAACCCAGACTCAGGTCAGCAAAATGAGGAGCTGCAGCAAGAAAAAACCAGGAAAGCAAAGTGAGAGAGATAAGAAGTTTGACAAGAGCGCTCCAGGAAAGCCTTTGAAGTCTTCAGCAGCTCCTGGTAAGAGTTGCTGAGAAGGAAAGATTGCAACTGCATTTGACCCTAAATATTTGGCAGGAAATTTTGTTAATGGCAGTTTTGCTTTGTAGCCTCCTGCTTGGCTTGGTGACACACACACACAGGTTGTGAAGAGGTGACGTGACCAATGAATCACAGGCAGGAAAGTACAGAAGGATCTCACTGGCTTGGCCAGAAAACACAGGATGGGACTCCTGCAGGTGCTTGTTAGGATGAGAAAACGAGCAGAGAGGCTTGATGAGAGACAGAAGAGGCTGTGGATAAAGCAGGGCTCCTCCTCTCTTGTGGCTGGGGGTAGAGGTCTGGCAGTGAGAGGCTGCCCCACAGCAACAATCCCTGTTTACTTGTGTTTTGGAAAACAGAAGCCACTCACCCTGCCAGGAGAAATGCTGGCAACTGACCTAATTATACAGGGAGGACCAAGTCAAACCAACTCCAGCATGATGCAAGGCTTCTCTCTGTGCCCAGCTCTGGGAAACTGCTCACCCCCACCCCAGCAAACCTCTGCTTTACCTGGCTTCTTTCAACCAGACACGTGAGGGGAACTGTGTCAGCTTCTGCTTGGTACCCAGCAGACTGGAACTTCCAGTGCCTCTTTTTTCTGTAGCACCTTCTGGCTGCCACTGCCACCTCTTACCTTGACAGTCCTCCCAAGGCACGGGGAGATGAGTAACCCTTGGAACCAGGTCCAAGCACTGAGAGAGCGCGTTTTTGGGGGCTGACTGAAGCTGCAAGGCAGACCCAGCTGGGAAATGCCATCTAGAGGCCAAAATGGGCTTTCTACCTTTTTTTTTTTAATTTATTATTTTTGACTTCAAGTAACCGTAGGGTTTGCTCCTGTCACTTCAGCACAACCCTCTCCTCTCAGCAGGGCAGTGCTATCCCTGCTTGGCAGACGAGGAGCTGAAGTTCTCTGATGTCCTGCACTGTGAGTTCCAAAAGCTGCAATCATCTTAACGAGAACAGTTGCCTGTCCCTCGGGGCTTCCTGGTCTTACCAGCCTGGCTTTAGCAGCCATCTCCTAATCGTCCATTTTCACCAAAGACTATAGTTCTGGTAACGAGCTACAAGTTCAGACTCAAGTCGATTACGTTACAAAAACAGCTTTACAGAAAGGAACAAGGGACAAACGTGCTCCCATCCTTCCTCACCCCTTAAAGTGGGTGGGATGTCTGGCCTTCTACAAAATCTGGGGAGTAAAGCCTCTCAGCCGGGCCTGCTTTCACCATCTGACTTCTTTCTATGCATTGCAATGATGTTTTTGGAGGTTGTTTTTAATGTAGATGGGGCACTGGTACACCCTTACAGAAGCAGTGAGGGAAGAAAGGGTCTTTCCATCGACACAGAATGGGTACCAGGACATCGATGTGTCACACGGAGTCTACCACCACTTGGGAGACAGCATCTGTCTCCCACTGAAACAGGTTGTGGGATGACACAAGCAGATTCCAGACAAGCTAGGAACCACAGGGCTTTATTTCTGAACAACGTGCTGCTGAAGAATTGCACACCAGAATTCAAGCTGTACGTATTTAACCCTACAGGCTGAAGGAAAGCAAAAAGCCCAAGGTGGCTGACGGGTGAAAAGGAATTGGCTACTAGTTCCTTTGGGATCAAGTAAGAAAAAAGCTGATAAGACCAGCCAGCCGTTGAAGCAGCACAGAAAAAAATCCAGAAAACAACCCAAACAAACGTAAACCTCTCCAGAGAACAGCCAGAAGTTAAAGTAAAACTGATTTCTAAGCAGTGTCTCGAGCTGCCAGATGGGGTCAAGGCTGAGTGAGCGGGGCACTGCCTGCACGTCTCAAATCCACAGAGGGAGGAACTGGCAAGGAGGGAAGTCCTTGCTTAACCTCAGCTCTTCAGTTAAAAACAAAACAGAACTGAGGCACTTTGAAATATCACAGGGTAAAGTACACTTCATATAAATGTCAAACTCAACAGCTTGGTGAACACAGCATTATGATAATCACTTTCTTGTGGAAAAGAGGGTTTTTTTCCCCATGTACTAAGTGGTCAAAGCAAGAAAAATCACCATTTCCAGGAATTACCACGTCAGACCAGACGAGAGCTCTGGATCATCCAACAGCTGTAGGTCTTACAGGAAGGGATTGAGCTCCAATCAGTGTGTGCTGACTGACAACAGCCACAGCAAAGGTCTCCCCCCACCCAAAAGGGAATGATTAAAATACTGTTTACGCTGAGGTGTTCAGAACGGGCTCTGCCCTCTCAGAGTTAGGAAACCATCTCTTCTTGATTTATTTGGGTTATTTTTGAATAGCAACAGGCTCCTGCAGAAACTAAGGCAGGTGCTTCCTTAGGAGGAGAGGCTTGACAGCCTTTTCTGAGGTTTCCCCCTGATGCCACAGCAAGAAGTCAAATCACCCACCGATTCCAGGGGGAATAACAAAATCAGCTTGGATGACTTAAGAGGTGGTGGCAGAACTCCTTTCTGGCATGAGCCTCTCCTTCATTGCTCTTGTATAGGAAAAAAAGCCAAACCACAGCGAGGAACCAGCCATGAAAAGTACTTTGTTAACCAGTCTGCAGCCAGGAGAGGAGGTGGCTGATATCACCTGAGCAACAAAACAGAGCAGGGTGGAGAGAGCAGCTGAAGGAATGCTGATGTGCTGGGGCTGAGGAGGGCACAGCAGGATGTTTATTCACAGTCCATAGGGTTCAGCAGCTGTTTCAAAACAAGAAGTCACATCAAAGAAAAGAACTGTGAGCACAGCTCCTACGTGAGTTTATTTCCAACCCAAATAAAACTGCCTCAGTAACGGTAAGGAGGAGGAAGGACTTCAGGAAAAGTCGCTGTTCCAGAGAATTAGTGAAATTTGCTTCTGCATTCGTGTTAAGAGACCAAAGAAATTACAAAAATCAAGTAGGAAAAGACCCATCTAGGACTTCTCAGGCCTTGGCCCGACGGAGGTGGGGGTAGCTCTGCAGAGTCCTGGCTATGGCTTCGTCCAAGCTCACCACTGGCTTGTAGCCCATGAACCTCTTGGCTCGTTCACAGCTGTAGTAGTGAAACGTTCCCGCTAACGCTACCCGCATGGGGGTAAAAGTGGGCTTGATGGTGACCAGCGGAGTCAGCAGCCACAGCAGGAGGGAGAGGAACAAGGCCAGGTAATAGGCCAGCCAATAGGGAATGTGGTACTTGGGAGGATCGTAGTTCAAGCCAGTCAAGATACGGGACATAAAAGCCCAGAAAGGAATTGGTTCATCATTTGTGATATGAAATGCCTGGAAGAGAGGAAGAGAAAAAGCCAGATGATAAAATCATTGTGGTTTTCACAAATTTGTCTCATGTTCGTGCTGGGACTGACATCCCTGACTTGACTGAGAACACATTTTCTTGAGAAACTGCTTTGCACCTCTGTCCTAAAAGCAATGAGCCCCTTCTTTGTTACGAAAACCAGCTACTTCCAACTCTCCAGGGGTTCAGATTGCTCAGAAATGGTCAAACAAACCCAATGAGACAACACAAACCCATGAAAGCATCCTCACTGTACAGGGTGTGCCCAGAGCATGGCAGTGCCATGAAACTCCATAAAAGTCACTCCTGAACTCTACCATGAAAGGTAAATAACTGCTTCATACGTAGGCACCTTGGCCACCCCTAATTCTGCCTGCATGCCCTTTCATGAGGAGTTCTACAGCGTGAAGTTAGAGTCTGTTCAAACACCTCAGCCCACGTGGCTGCACACAGCGGTCACCAGATGGGCCACCACTCATTGTACCCATGGCCAGAGAAAGCCTGACCCATCTGTGTGTCCCAGTTCCACTCATCACCAGGATAAACATTCAGCACAGACAAAAATCAGCACGAACTGCAGAGCAGACACAGGAAGCCTGGTGAGGCTTCCAGCTGATGTCCAGCTGAGGGACATCCACTCCTGTCCCCTCCCGAGGTCCTTCCTTACCTTCCCACACAGGGGAGAGCCCTTCTGAAGCTGTTCTGCAGCCAAGATGTGGCCGTGCACTACGTTGTCCACGTAGGTGAAATCCACCAAGTTCTTTCCATCCCTGCACAGATAAAAGGAAGAAGTTCAGCTTTAAGGTTAAAAAAAAAAAACATTTAAAAAATCCACCTGTGGTTAAAAGGAAGGACTTTAACACAAGACATATCTATTCCAAGTTTCCTCTTCTTTCAGCCTGGAGAAGAGAAGGCTTCAGGAAGACCTTATAACAGCCTTCCAGTACCTGAAGGGGGCCACAGGAGAGATGGGGAGGAACTCTTTATCAGGGAATATAACTATAGGATGAGAGGTGATGGTTTTAAACTGAAAGAGAGGAGATGGAGCTGAGCTGTGGGGAAGAACTTCTTTGGGGTGAGGGTGGTGAGAGCCTGGCCCAGGTTGCCCTGAGAAGCTGTGGCTGCCCCATCCCTGGAGGGGTTCAAGGCCAGGTTGGAGGGGGCTTGGAGCCACCTGGGCTGGTGGGAGGCTGGAGGACAGAAAGGTTGGAACTTGGTGATCTTTAAGGTCCCTTCCAACTCTAACCATTCCGGGATTCTACGATTCTCCCACTCACTTGCAACTTCAGGCTACACCCTGCCAGAGAAACGAAACGTACTATTTCAGAGACAGGGGAAAGGCTGTTACTGTCTCAGCTCTTGTGGAGACCCTCAAAGTTTACATTCCTAGAACAGTACTGTTTTTAAACCTCCCAAGTTACCAAGCTTCGAGGTGAGTCAGATCCTGCAGGTCTGAGAATCGGCAGAGTGATCCACAGAAGCAGAACAAATGGGAAGAGAATGGTAACTAGCACAGAGTCAGTCAACTAAGGACAAGCTTCCAATCATGGATTTCTTGGCTCATGAAATTCTAACTCAGTCCCTCAACACACCAACTTCAGCCCCAGCTGAAACAGATTTAACCCTATGTGTTAAATCTCTCTCTGCACAGGTACAGCAAATGACAGTGATTCTGCATATCACTTTCAACAGCCCAGCAAACTGAAATAACTGGTTTGTTACAAAACCATCCCCACGCTCATTTGGCCACAAAACCAGTATTGCTGCCATCCAGCATACTGAGAAAGAGTCCTTTTCCTTTCCTCTCTTCATGGACAAATGGCTTCTTATCTGCTTTCTTGGGAGGGATACACAGATCTGTGCTGTGGTAGGGGAACTCCAGTGAGGAGCTCAGGTCTGAGCTGGAAGAGAACACAGACTTGCACGAGGTGGGAGCCTGGAGTTTGTGTAGGTTTGCTGCTCCCAGATCAGCTCGAGAGATCAAATCAGAATGGAACCATAAGGAAGAATAAGAACCCAAAAAACCACAACACTGACACCAAAAAAAATCCTCCTACCCCAAGCAGATACTCACATGTGCACAGACACACAAACCTGCTTCTTGCATGTAATAAAAACTTACTCTAAATTAAAGAGCACATTTCTTTTCAAAAGCATAATACAATCAATTACAATTATCCTTAGCAGCAGCTTGAACTATTTCTTGCTCTAAAATATCAGTGGTCCACCAGAAGCTCTGCAAGGCTCAGTAACAAGGCAAGTATGTTTGATCTTATCATCAGAAATATTAAATCACTGCCACAGAGGCTTTTACATTGCAAGAACCTCAAATACCAGAAGCGTGTATTAATTAAATTAACAGCAAGTAATCCGAGCTCTCTCATGTCCAAACAGACAGCTCTTCAGACCAGGCAATGACAGCTCAAGCTACAGCAGCTCTCCCCAGGGAGACTATTTTTGCATTATGAACACTTACCACGGGAGCCCATGAGTCCCTAACAGGGGGATTTTTAAAAATCCTGGATCACAAGTGAAAAAATTAAAGAAATGGACTTCTTTCCATGCCATACCACCACTACTGATTTAACGTTATCCCCCTCCACAAGGGCTTTGGAGGTTCAGCATCAATTTTAAGGAAAGCACTAGAATGACCAAGCCTTGCTCACCCAATGATGAACTTCATTTTGCCGCTCTTTGCTGCATGGATGAGGATGGGAACCAGCTGAGGGTCTCTAGGACCAAATATCCCATGGGGACGAATAGCAGTGGTGAAGAAATTGTTGCCTGGGTCATTCGCGCTGAGCACTTCCTGTCAGAGAAAAAAGGATAATCAAATCAGGTTATCTTTGTTCACTTATCTGTGTTGTTCTGGGGGTTTTGATAGAAAATCCAGCAGCTGGATGAGTTCAGAAATGGCACGAGCACACAGCTCTTGTAACGGAAGCGGGAGCTCTGCCAATTCTTCTATTCTTTCCTCAGAAACAACCTCTGTAGTGTAACACACTACTTCATTCAGCTTCCCTGGTAATTTATGTCATGGCTTTCCTTTATTCTTTTTTTATTAAGTGAATACACTACTGAGGAGTTCCCCCAGCCAAGGAGGACAGAAGTGAGGACTGATGTATTTGGGCAGTTTCCCAGCTGCCAGGAAAGCCTCCCCTGGACCAACCCATCGGCGTGGCCAGGGAAAAGGACGTGGGTCACTTGTAGAAGACACAAAGGGCAGCCAACCATCCTTCTCTGTAACAGAACTAATGAATCCACGCTGAGAAGAGGAGGGCTAAAATCAAGTTTGTCTAAGAGCAGGGAATTTTCCATTTCAGTTACACTCAGAGAACTCCAGCAGGCGTTGCTACATGTGCGCGATTCTGTGCAGATTTTCCCTGTGACTGTAAGAACAAGATACTTCTCTTTAATGAAAGGGGGATTCTGGAGAACAAGAGAGATCTGTTCAGTTCTGAAGAGCCCGTTGTGTTCCCGAGGACATGCCCTACTTTTAGAAGGGCAGTTTTAAGCATCAAAAATAACATTAACCATATGATGATAAATACCTTCTCCTGTAGGATCTTCGTCTCTGTGTAATAGTCAATAGGTTTTTTTGCATAAGGGAGATCTTCTGATCCATTTTTTATGTCTGTGCCCTCAAAAACGACACTGGCACTGCTGGTCAACACCAGTTTCTGCAACAGATGTAAAAGAAATCAGTTGTTTAAAGCCTAAGACAAAAGGGTCATTATTTGTAAAGACAATAATAGCTTTTAATCAACTGATTCTACAGAAAATAAACCAAGTCTAGAAGAACATGGGCTCACAGAAAGCGATCTGAAACTGCAGCTAAGAAAACTCCCACTCTTTTTACTTGATGTTTAGTGCTACCTAAAGGAGATTAAAACCTTTCAATAAAGCCCCAAAGCAGCCAGTCAAGGGGAAAACCATCTCCAGGAAAACCAGAGCGCTCACTCGGCTTGGCACATTTTAGCACTTAATGTGCAATGAGTGTTTTTAAGATATATTTACTCATCTTGATGATAATGGTGGATTAAACCAAAAATAATGTTTATCTTGGATGTTTTTGTTGGAAAAAATAAGTACCATAAAACAGGAAGTCAGTGATGTATTTGAGTCATGAGAAACATGTGGCTTTAAACAAGATCGACATTGTCGTAGAGAGATGAGGAGAGCCAACAAGTCCCAGCAAGATTTAACTCCTCACTCTGAGAGGATCCAGACTGAGCCCGAAGGTAAACACCACGTGGCCTGTTTCCTACACGAGGCAGGAAAAACATCCAACCACCAGCTGTGGGGCTGGGACTCCTATGTTCTACATCATTTAGTTATAGACATCATCACTTTGTACGTGGGTGCTGCACAAAATGCCCGCTTTGGAGGCAACATCTCTGCCCAGAAGAAGTAAAGGATCTTCACATGCATCGTGCTGGGGCAGCATTTGCTAAGAATTTAATTGAAAACTCATGTGATATCAAAGTAACATAAGGGGAGGAGGAAAAAGCAAACCCAAACCAAAAACCTTGCCTGAAGAGCAGCCTGATTTCCTCCAGCTCTTTCTTTTGTGGGCAAATGACTTTTGAAACCAAATTATAGTGAGATTGTGGCATAAGTGAGTTCTTTCATTATAAGTCAAAGAATTCACGTAGGTAATAGATGCCATGAATACTTTCACTGCTGGATAAGCTATCTTTAGAGCTGTCCTCTCATTAAAGCATGAAAGGTTCTCCCGTGGGTGATTCCCAGACATCTAGTAGGGCAAATTTTAATGGATGCTTTTCCTGCAGCCAGCCAGGAAGACTGCAGTGTGTGGCTGTTGTGTGGCAAACATGGGCTGAGCTTATACCAGACACCAAGCAGGAGACCAACAGAGTCTCCCTCTTAGTTGTCTCTACTCATTTTCACAGAAAAAGTAAGAATGCAGTATCTGAGACCCTTGCTCCTCTATCAAACGAGATTCAAACTGGTCCATGCTGCAATTGTTATAAACTCACATCAGTATCTTATCGCCTCCAGGTGCATTTATACCCTTACCTGCACTCCAGCTTCTCTGCAAGCTTCAATGACTGCTTTGGTTCCTATAAAATTCACCTTATAAAACAGTTCCCTGTTGTCACTTGAAGGTGCTGGCGATGCACAATGAAATGCCACTGACACACCTTGTAAAGCTGGGAGCAAAGCCTAGAAGATACATGACACGAGACAGCAATGAAGCAACAGCAATAGTGCCTGCTCAGAAATAAAAAACAACTAAAAGTAAGGAAATAAAACACAGGTCTTTTTCTCATGGAAACAAACCCACTAAATTCCAAGTCATGCTCCTTCCATAAAGCTGAGCAGCTGCAATAGGATTGGTGTCCTGCACCTTCACAGTGTCCTCTCATTTTCACTGAGCAAAAAGGCACTATGTCTTTTCTTTCCAGAGAAGAACCTGGGAACTTTCTGAGACCCAGAGGCCACCTAGGCTTAACTACTTGCAATAGTCTCAAGTGCAGGTTTGAGACTCAGGGTGACCTGGAGACAGGAGTTGGACAACTCAGGGAGCAGCAGGTTTAACAGCCAGCACTTCCCCACGGCAGTGTCTGCGTTTGAGGTGACAGGCACAAAGCTCCCAGATGTGACACTTTGTGCTGGTGAGGAGACAGCTCTTCCTGTTGCATGCAAAGGCTTTTACCAAGGCTCACACAAAGGACTTCAGGCAAGAGGTTTTACTGTGCCTTAACTGTTAGGAACAATGCATTCTGCAGCTGAGGTTAGCTAGGACAGCACCCGCCTGCAATTACCACCAGGGGCTGTAATTAGACCATAGATCTGAGCTAACAGTAATGCAAACCATAACACAGAAACAAGTTCTGTTCTTTCCAGCTTCAAGCAGACACCAAGTCTATTTCTTTAAGTGTTCTACAGGAGGGTTCCATAGAAAACTGCTCAGGCTACTGACTTCACTGGGAAAGGCTGGGGGGAACATCTAGGTACCCTTTTACCCCCTGTGCAACGCCATCAGGTGTTCTAGTGCTGCAGGCAATGAATGTCTATTTAAACAGATATCCTTTCTATCTCCCCACACCAGTGTTGGTACCTCTTTGTCACAAAGGTCTCCCAGGAAGAACTGCACTCTGTCGTTGTCAAATCTCTTCTGGATGTCAAACACATTGACAGCATAACCCTTCTCCAGGAGCTGCTCCACCATGTGCTGACCTAAGAATCCCGACCCGCCGATCACCGTACATTTCTTACCAGCCTGCAGAGACAGGGAGAAAAGCCCTTTAGCCAGCAGACATACTGGGCAAGTGAACTCACTTGAGCTTCCCGAGATCCTAGCATGCTGGAATTTTGCACTCATCAGGAGCTGGTTTAATTAGAAGAGTCTAAATTCTGATATCAAAAGGCTCTTCAATACGTCTGTGCTATCGCAGTAACTTAAAAGTTCAGAAACACTAATGGTCCACGTGGCTCACATGCTGGTTTATACTGGGCAGGGCTCTGCCTTACAATGGAGGAGGGAAGGAAAAAAGGACTGGCTCCTGAGAAACTCTGCCCCGATGTTAAAGCAGACAGAATTGGCTTCAGCCACATGGCACAGATAATTCACAAGACTAAAACTGTCACTGCTGGCAAGGACAAAACCCATTTTCAGAGCATGTGAAACTTAGGCCTCTCCAAGGCAGGGATGCAATCAGGAACAGGTAAGGCATATCCTTTTAAGTTAGTCATTAGTTCTTCCTTTCTTTTTTTAAGGTTTTAAAAATCAATGGCTAGAGGCACTAATTAACAGATGTGTCTGGTCACTCGTCTAACTGTGCTGAGACTGAAGACCTTGCTGCCCAGACACAACACACAAGCACAGGTCTGAGGAAGCCTGTGTAGGAAGAATGCTCTGTCCTGGTTGGCAATAGATTTGTTCCTTCTTGCTGCCACACAAGCCCCACCTCTGCAGTGATGCCATCAAGCTGAAGGGAATTGTAACCCAGTGGAACCACGCAAAGGTGACAACTGTTCAGAAGTTTCTAAGTGCTACATCCTTAAACAAAGCCTCTACTGGAAAGAGTCCGTGATCCACAGCAGAAGTTAGAAGGGGTCACTGCAGCAGCTCAGCTACATTAAAGCAGCAGCAGTTATTTAGAACAGTGCAGCAAAGCACGATCCTATTAAAGTAATTTTTAAGGAGCAGTGTATTTGGTTTGGATAGTTGCAGAAGAACAGACAATACAGAAGGAATGTGTGAGTCTGCCATTCACTCTCCCTGCATTCCCCCACTACAACAGGTTTGCATTTGCTTTACTTGTCACCTTCCTGATCCTCTAAACCCTGTGACATCCCTCCCCTCTGCCCTGTCCTCTCCCTGTCGAGGGGTCCAGCCTTTTCAGCTCCTCCTCAGAAGGCAGTCTCCCCCTTCCATCGCTATTTTTCACTCATTTTTCCCCTGTACCCTTTCTCATTCTGGCTTGTTCTTCACAAGATGAGAGCACCCAAAGCACACACTGCTCTTAGATGTGTTGAACTGAAGTTTCACAGTGGCAGAGCGACACCCTCTGTCTGGCTCAAAACATCAGATTCAGGTTCTACCCGTCGGGACGAGACTCTCCGGGTATTTCTGCACGACGGTTTTCCACTCGCCCAAGGAAAGGGCACTGTTCTAACCCGTGATGAGAAGCAGCCTGTTTAACCAACCCTTAGTGCACCTTGGTAACATGAAATACAACCCAGTACAGGCTGCTCTTGGGAAAGTCCTGAATGAACCAGCTCAGTGACCAGCTCATTAAAAACTGCACCGGGATTAATAAGCTGTTCTAAAGAAATGCAGGTAGAAAGCCAGGCTACACATGTTTATATTGATTTTGGGATATGGATTACTACCCATCAAAAGTTGTGCTGTGAAGATACAAGAGCTTGCTCATGCCCTCTGAGTAGCTGGGATTCACTGTTCTTCCGTAAGCTTTGTATGAATGGATGAGAAAACAGTTCAGAAGGCAGAGATTTCTCTATAAACAAGAGCTGCAGGCAATGCAACAGAACAGCTTAATAAGTCATTCTCCTCACAGTAAGGTTCAAATGCCTCTCTGAGCTGATCAAAATGTTACACTTTCCATATCCCAGCCCCTGTATTCCACCCAGGAATCCCAGAAAGAGGTTACAATGCTCGAGTACATCTCAGGGACCCCAACTGGGCCTTCATCTGCACTACAACATGAAATAATATTATAACACACATAGCTATGATCCTGGAGTAACTAAATCTCCAGGCCAAGTGATTTGGCAGCGCTGACAAAGGCACTGGTGTCCTTGGGGGCCTGTGGAACATTCCTGCATTCTTTTCAGAACAGCAGCAAATGACTCCTTGGAAAAATCACATTTTTCCCACCAATATCTCTAGAGTTACTATTAATGCAGGAACAGTCTTGTGTCTTCCCTAATAATGTTCAGAAGAAAGAGCTATGAAAATACATTTCTGCTTCATAAAGCATAATTTAAGTCCACAACTTACTGATCTGAGGTGTGCAGCCATTTCTCAGATGATTCACTACCAAACAGATTCCTTTAAAAAGGAGAATATTATTTTATTGACAATACAATACTTTACTTTAGCATTCCATTAACATAAACCAAGCTCTTTTTATTTTGCAAGCACATTTCTAGTTACAGAAACCAAGGTTTGAAGCCATTATGCTAAAGCAGAAGCATGAAAAGAACGAGCTAATGCTCTCTGCCATGCTGAACAAAACGAGTGGTACAAGGGTAATAGTGACATCAAACAGCTTCCTCAAAGCTATCATTTTAATATAATGAAATATCCTTGATAACAAAGGCACCAACTTATTTTAGCTAGTATTGGCTTCATGCACTTCCTCTAAGCCTGAATATTTATACATCAAAGAACATGAAGCACAATTGCAGGTTACAGCAGTGTCCTCTTCAAAAATAAGGCTGCTCAGGGGTGTTTGGAATGACAAAATCAAGGGAATTTCAGGCACTTCAGCAGCACTGTGGCCGCCTGTTCCACGGCAGCAGGCACAGCACGGGAGTAACGCTGGCACTCACTGGTGCCCATGGGCCAAGAGAAGGGAGCCACTGGTGAGATTTTCCAAGTTTTCACATCACAGGCTGTTGATGCCACCAGTTTCATTGAAATACAACAGGAAACAAAAATTCCCACCTCAGCTGGGATCCTACTGTGTGGGGTAGAATTTAAGGCAGAAAAAGATGGCACACCTACTCAGATCTGTTTCCAACATAAAGACAAGCTGCACCTTGAGACTTCTGATGGCTTAACAGTCACTTTAAACCATCACTATGGCAAACTACTGCTTTGGAGGCTGATGCTGTTCTCCATATTCCTAGTGAGCACTTCCCACTGTTCATGCATGGAGATGGCTCAAGGATATGACTAGCCAAANCCCCCTCACCCTCCTCCCACCCCTCCAGCCGCCCTCCACACCCAGCCCAGCTTTCCTCACACCCCTCTCCATCCCGCCCTTCCTCCCTGCGGCCTCCTCTACCACCAGCACCTCAGACCCCAGGCTCCTTCCTCACAGTCTCCCTCACCCCACAACCTGCTTCATCCCTCCGAGCTCCTTCACGGTCCTCCGGGCCCCGCTACCTCCAGCCCGCAACTCCACGACCCCCCGAACCTCCTNAACAGCAGCAAATGACTCCTTGGAAAAATCACATTTTTCCCACCAATATCTCTAGAGTTACTATTGATGCAGGAACAGTCTTGTGTCTTCCCTAATAATGTTCAGAGGAAAGAGCTATGAAAATACATTTCTGCTTCATAAAGCATAATTTAAGTCCACAACTTACTGATCTGAGGTGTGCAGCCATTTCTCAGATGATTCACTACCAAACAGATTCCTTTAAAAAGGAGAATATTATTTTATTGACAATACAATACTTTACTTTAGCATTCCATTAACATAAACCAAGCTCTTTTTTTTTTGCAAGCACATTTCTAGTTACAGAAACCAAGGTTTGAAGCCATTATGCTAAAGCAGAAGCATGAAAAGAACGAGCTAATGCTCTCTGCCATGCTGAACAAAACGAGTGGTACAAGGGTAATAGTGACATCAAACAGCTTCCTCAAAGCTATCATTTTAATATAATGAAATATCCTTGATAACAAAGGCACCAACTTATTTTAGCTAGTATTGGCTTCATGCACTTCCTCTAAGCCTGAATATTTATACATCAAAGAACATGAAGCACAATTGCAGGTTACAGCAGTGTCCTCTTCAAAAATAAGGCTGCTCAGGGGTGTTTGGAATGACAAAATCAAGGGAATTTCAGGCACTTCAGCAGCACTGTGGCCGCCTGTTCCACGGCAGCAGGCACAGCACGGGAGTAACGCTGGCACTCACTGGTGCCCATGGGCCAAGAGAAGGGAGCCACTGGTGAGATTTTCCAAGTTTTCACATCACAGGCTGTTGATGCCACCAGTTTCATTGAAATACAACAGGAAACAAAAATTCCCACCTCAGCTGGGATCCTACTGTGTGGGGTAGAATTTAAGGCAGAAAAAGATGGCACACCTACTCAGATCTGTTTCCAACATAAAGACAAGCTGCACCTTGAGACTTCTGATGGCTTAACAGTCACTTTAAACCATCACTATGACAAACTACTGCTTTGGAGGCTGATGCTGTTCTCCATATTCCTAGTGAGCACTTCCCACTGTTCATGCATGGAGATGGCTCAAGGATATGACTAGCCAAAAATTAATCATTTTCTGCCTGAGGTGGTTTTCAGCCAGAGCAGCTCTTTGACCCATCTCACATCATGGACACTGGTGCCAACACCGCTGGATGAGATCCAGGAACAACTACACCAATGTTGCTATAAAATTATCACAGTACTGTGCCTCATGCAAGCAAATACATACGTTGGACTGGCTCACTCTGCAAGCTACCCAGTTTGGCACTCTTGGGGTTTTTTTTATTTTTCTGAAAAGCCCTTTGAAACAGCACCAAAAAAGCCAAATAGCAGGTAGGATTGGTGTCTGTCCAGCCAAGAACACCGAACTTATTTGAAAGTAAGGACACCGGGCAACCCATTCTCCATCTCCCTTTACAGAGGCCTGACCACTCTCCAAAATGCAGTTTATAATTTATGAACTTCTCAGTCTCCAGTTTCCCTCCAGCTCTTCCAGCACCCCCTCACCCTCCTCCCACCCCTCCAGCCGCCCTCCACACCCAGCCCAGCTTTCCTCACACCCCTCTCCATCCCGCCCTTCCTCCCTGCGGCCTCCCCTACCCCCAGCACCTCAGACCCCAGGCTCCTTCCTCACAGTTACTGTAGAAAATGAATACCACAC
>VXBJ01003303.1:0-44085 GCA_013400055.1 Nycticryphes semicollaris | reverse complement strand
GATGTGATGGTATGACCGTGTTTAGGAACTTTCTGAATTAACTAATTAACTGAAGGTGAATGGTTGCCTTCCTGTTTTCTCCAGTTCCGTGTGCCCTTGTGTGTAGCAAAGCCTTGCACTAAGTCTGCCCCTGACCTTTCTGTTTTCCTTGAGCCACAGAGTGTGTGTTTTAATGTGATATGACATGAAGTTCAACTTTCCCACAGCTCCCCCTGTGGTTTTTTTATAATTTTATATCATTTATAATTTATTTTTTTTTTTGTCCTTACAGGTGGCCATGAGAGCTCTAGGGTTTGAACCTAAAAAAGAAGAGATCAAGGAAATGATATCAGATATTGATAAGGAAGGAACTGGAAAAATCAGCTTCAGTGCCTTCTTGGGAGCAATGACACAGAAGATGGTACGTCAGTTCTAAAAGTCAAAGTGCAAGCAGTTTTGAAAATGGCTGAGTACCTTTGGTCTCCTTTCAGTTCCAGCTCTGTTTTAATCTTAACAACAAAATATGTAAGAGTTAGAATGGCAAGACAGGGATTACCCTATCTCATTTTTCAAGGTAAGGTTGAAGGAAATATTTAGCGATTAGGGATTTTGTGTGTGTGAGAGAAAAGAGAAAAGCTGAAGTCAAGGTTTTTATCCGAGACTAAACCCAGCTCTGGCCTGTGGAAAGCTGTGGGGAGTATTGACGTGTGACACGGACAACTGGAGCAATGCACTGTATTTTCTTTTCTGGAGTTTTAAGACATTTACATATTAAATCTCTGGTTTTAAAAATAAAAAAAAAAAATAAAAAAAAAAAAAGGTGAGTAAACCCAGATATTTAGCAGTGAAAGGTCCTGATACAGAAATCCCAGAGACATCTGCTAGCTATGAAAGAAAAGAATTCCCTGAAGCCCTGAGGTTCAGGAAGCATTGCTGTGTCTCCTTTACCTTCAGCTGTTGCACACACACTTCCTGCTGGCTGGGCTGCTTTACATTTCCTCTTAAGAGAGTTTCCCTGTCTTTCTCATGTTTGTCTTTTATAACTTTTCAGCGTTGCCTACAACATAACCACTACTTTTTTTTTTTTTTTTATTTTTCCCTTAAACTTATGTTTACTATTTCAAGGCTGAGAAAGATTCCAAAGAGGAGATTCTCAAAGCTTTCAAACTCTTTGACGACGATGAAACCGGCAAAATCTCTTTCAAAAACCTCAAACGCGTTGCCAAGGAACTGGGGGAAAATCTCACAGATGAAGAGCTGCAGGTCTGTACCTGGTAATGGAAACTGTGTCACAGACCAGTGCTCCCCTGTGTGTCCTGGGCACAAAAGGGTCCCCATTGCCCTGCATTACCTTCATGTGTTACTTNGCCCAGGGCAGGGGTTGAGGCCCCATCCCTGGAGGGATTGAAAAGCCGGGTTGGCAGAGTGCTGAGAGACATGGGTTAGTGATGGGTTTGATCAGAGTGAGGTTGATGGTTGGACTGGATGATCCTAAGGGTCCCTTCCAGCCCATTCAATTCTGTGATTCTACTTGGGTTTCATATTTGCATTTGTTTAAAACCTGTGTCAGTTGTCACAGTCTCCTTGTCTCCCGGCAGAAAGGGAAGAGGTTTTGTCAGTGTGTGGCTGGGAGACAGATCAAGGATGGGTTAACCGTACCTGGCTGTCAAAACCACCTCAGTAGGATTGCAGTTTTAGGGAGTTACAGTGACTTAAAGAGAACAACTCTGCTCCAAGCACTTTGTCTCTTCCTGGACAGTTCCTATAATCGCACGTTTCCTGCACAGATTTTTGCATAGATATGTATAGAAAGGTATTAGTGTCTAGTTTAGTCACTGTTGTGTAGCATAGCAGGGCTGACACTGAGCTCACACTGTCCCCTCCCATACAATTTACTAAAGAGCAGTTCTAATTCTGACTCAGTTTAATAATTGGAATCCCTGTCTAACTTCTGGTTATGAATCTCCTCCAGGAAATGATCGAGGAAGCAGACAGAGATGGGGACGGGGAAGTGAACGAGCAGGAGTTCCTGCGCATCATGAAAAAGACCAGCCTTTACTGAAACAGGGCTTTATTTATTTTTGCACACGTGGATACATTGTGGAACCTGCCTGGCTTTTTTTTACAGTCTTTTATTTCTCTGGAAACGGCAGAAAGTACAGGTCGATTTGGTTTTTGTGGGTTTTTCCTCAAGTGGATGATCTTAAACTTGTGTCCATGAACCAACTGCCAGTTTACATGTAGCAACCAGGTTGTTTGCGCTCGTAAGGTGTTTACGCTCTTTGTTTCTGACACAGAAAGCACATTTTTCAGTCACGACATTCACAGCTTTCTCTGAAAACCTCGTGTCAAACACAAGTCCCCATTTCCCAGCAGGGGAAGGTTTTGGGTTGAGCCCAGTTTATAGTGAACTCTTCGTATGATGTATTTGTGGGGATTGGCTTTTTATACTGTGTCTTACGGTGATTAATCCCCTCTCCCTTTTTTAGTATGTTCTTTAAACAGAAAAAGAAAATTAAAAAAAAAAATAATTAAAGAAGTAAATTCAGTTTGCACGTTGTTCTTTTTGCAAAAGAAGAGGGAAGTTGCTGTGTGCTGCTGATGAAATGTCTGCGGGAATATTCACTGGCTGCAAGTATAAGGTTTTATTTAAAACAAAGACACTTTATTTTAAGACCTCAGAGCGCTGTAACAGAAATTGGGATTTCGGTGTTGAGGGAGGGCCGCCCCCCACCTCCGCGGCGCTTGTCCCTCCCCCGAGCTGCATCTTGACCAATCAGCCCCCGCGCTTTCTCTGAGGAGCAGGAGCTCTGGCCAATGAGAGGTGCGGTTAGCGGGAGCCGGTGGGATGGTGAGCGGGGCCGGGCCTACTTCTCTCCGTCGCGGCCTTGTGGTGGCCACGGCCCCGGGGGTGGCCACGGCACAGGGGTGGTCGCGACGGGGCCCAGGTGCTCCCTGGGAATCTCCCTCAGGAGCGCCTCAGGCGGGGTGAGGCCTTGCTGGGGGGGCGATGGCGGCCGGCGCCGGTCCCCGTCTGCCTCTGAGGGCGGCCGGTCTCCCCGCAGGCTTCCAGCAGCGAGGGAGGCGCCGTCGGGGGCAGCTCCACGAGGGAGGAACCGGCCCTGGCCTTCCCGGTGACCGAAGAGCAGAGGCGAGAGCTGCGGGAGGCCTTCCAGTTGTTCGACCGCGATAGGTCAGGCCTGATGGATGTCAGCGACCTGAAGGCAAGAAGCTGCCATACCCCAGTACAGATACAGGCAGGGCAGGAAATAGCTTGGGACCAGCCCCGAGTTGTGCCTTTTGGGCCACTTTCTGCCCGAACAGCCTTTGCTGCCCGAATTCTGACTCGTTACGGAGTCATTGGCAGGGTGAGGATTGTGCCAGTTTACTGCCCAGGTGTCCTGAGGCAGGGGGCAAAGCTTCCCTTGGCCCTTCCTGACAGCTCTTCATGGCTCATTTTTCACGGCCTCTTCCAACTGATGTTAGAGAGACCCCTGGGAGACAAAATATGGATGAATAGCTGTCTGAGAAAAGTTGGGGTTTTTTTTCACCGCTTTCATACACCTGCTCGTTTCCAACATCTTTCCCTCTTTGTTTCCATCTGATTTGTGCACCGAGACACAGGTCTGTGTTCTCTTTTTGGCAGATAACTGTCAAGGCTCTGGGCTGCGAGTTGAAAAAAGACGAGATGAAGAGAATCATCTCTGAATTCAGTGAAGAAAGGTCAGGGAAGCTGAACTTTAGGTCGTTTCTGCAGGTGATGACTCAGAAAATGGTATGTGAAATGATATGTGAAATTCCCCTTGCCTAACTTTATGATGCAGGTAGCCACGCTGGATTGGGTCACTCTGGTTCCCCGCAGGGGAGAAACAGGAGTGTTTCAGGGGGTTTTCTGAGCTGTTTTAGAGATCTGCCTTTGGCTGAATTGTCTTTGCCCCTCTTGCTTCTTTCTATGAACTACAGAGGGAGCAGGATGGCTAGTTCAGATAGAAACATCTGCATCTCAGCAGAAATCTCCTTCCCAGCACCTGGGAGCCCACACTTCGCCTCCTTAAACCTTTCCATGTGAAATTTCAGTTCTGTCTTTATAGTCACAGGGGCCATTTATCTTCAGTTCAAGACAGCAGTGAGCAAATGTTGTACAGCAGGTGAACAATTCACCATCTGTAGAGAAATAATTCCTCAATACCCACTGACACTCTCCTTGCCTCCTGCAGGCAGCAGCCGTGCAAGCTTGTGCAATGCCCAAAGAAGTGCTTTTTGCTTCGTGTTCCCTAGTCCTTGTCACCCATCTGACATTCCTGTGGCTCAAAAATGCCTGTGTCTTCTAGTGCCTGCTGCATGCAGACACAGACTGTTGTCAAAGAGCACGGGCTTGCCTGGTTCTGTCTCTCCCATCCTTCTGATCTCATTCCAAGGCTTTGTGGGGTGCCTGGGAGGTGACCGGGTTGTTGCTGGTGGGGCATCAATGGAATCGTAGTGTGCAGTGCCTCTGTGTGAGGAGAATAAGGGCAGGAAGAGCCAGCATTGGCCTGGCTTTTGAAATAAAATAAAGCAGTTGGATCATTCTTGGCAGCTTTCTCCTCTTCCAGCAGCCATGCTAATGCCCCTCTTCCCGACAAAGCTTGGCCAGGATATTCCAGGCCAGGTCCCTGTGCTGCTCGAACATCTTGTTTTGTAGCTTTCCCTTCAGCACACAGTTATATAGAGGTGGTGGGTAGGCAGAGGTGAAGTAGCAGCGGTAGATAACCCTCTTCTATGGCCGTATTTTCCCCAAAATGACCCCCCCTTGGATTTGATCACAAATGTTTGCTGGCTGAAGTCCCAGATGGGGGGTCATAGGGGTGTATGGTGTCATGTTTACACAGGGGCATTTTTCATTTCCTTCCCAAGGCGGAGCCGTGTTTGGAAGAGGAACTCCTGAAGGTTTTCAAGGTGTTTGATTGTGATGACACCGGCAAGATCTCCTTTGAGAATCTCAAGGTGGTGGCTGGGGAGGTTGGGGAAGAGATCACGGACGAGGAGCTGCAGGTTTGTGAAGTACAGACATATTCCTTGTGTGCTCTGCTCAGGGTGGGAGGGGAATGTCTTGCTGCAGGGCAGACTGGTTGGGGGTTTGTGCTGTGGTGCTTTGTGACAGACAGGAGATCTCTGTCTCGCTTGGACCTTGCCTGAGACCTTTGTGAGCTTCCACCCTCTCTGATCCCACCTAACCCCGTCTCCAAATCTCTGCTGTCCCCCAGGAGATGATTGATGAAGCAGATGTGGATGGAGATGGGGAGGTGAACAAACAGGAGTTCCTCCGGATTCTTACACTGACCGACTAATAACCACAGCTTTTTCTTTTTTGCCCCTGTTCCCATATAAACAGCTAGTTACAACGTCACTTGGCTCCAGCTCCCTTATTTCTTGTTTGTTGCCTCTCTTGGGTGTCAAAACACACCAAAATATTGTTAATGTTTTGTCTCTGGGGTGGATTTTCCCGCTTCACTAGGACAAGCAGTTTTCCACATCCCAGCAAAAAGTGTTGCTGCTGGCTTTGTGTCTGTGACCTAAAGTCAGAGATTAATTCCAATTCTTTGGCCAGTGCCTGGAATTCTCCCTGTTGTGTTTACATGCTGTAGCTTTTCAGCCTATCTGCTAAATTAATCAAAACGTTCTTATACCTCAGAAAATCACAGAATCACAGAATCTTAGTGGTTGGAAGGGACCTTTGAGATCATCGAGTCCAACCACATTAAAAAACAAAAAAACAAAAACACAACAAAAAACCTGTATAACTCTCAAAAATTAGGGCTTCAGGCAGAAGCTTCCATACCTTTCCTGAACTTCTGCACTGTGCAAAGGACAAGACTCTCAGGGCTTGGGAACGGTTACTTTCCAGAAGGTAGTGAGCAGCTTAAGCTGTGGATTCCCCTTCAGAAATAACAGTGTGGCAGAAAATGGCAGTTCTGAGGCCTGGTGTCCTGTGTTTTTGTGCTTCCATCCTAATTAATTCGGGGTGAAGGTTACTCAGTGGTTGGAATACTCACAGTTCACTATAGGGAATTGTCAAAGGACTTTTTGTGCTAGAAAACATGCCCTGCTTCTTCCTGGCAGCTGCTGTCCCCAAACTGGCTGGTCCTTTGTGTCTTGGAGGCTTTTACACCTTCCCTAAAGATCATAGAAGGTGTCCAAGAGAGTGAAAATTATTGGTGGGAGAATCAGTGGGAAAAAAGGAACACAGAAAAGCGACTGGATAAATGGCATTTTCATAAGAAACCTGAGTAGGGTTGCTGCTGCTCTGGGCTGTTCTGTCACTGCCAGATGTGCTTGATCCCCTCTTTGCAGCACCACTGTAGGATGGGAGTGAATTTCTTCCCAGTCTGGCCACCAGTGTAGCCTTGAAGGATCTTGCTGTGTTGGTGAGAGTGTGAAAATATGTGTATTTTGACAAGGATGTGAAAAAGCCTGAAGAGTTTGCTGAGAAGAGTCTCAAAAATCATTGGTGGCTTAGAAAACGTGTCTTATACTGAGAGAATTGATTAGCTCAGTCTGTAATGATTATATGATGTTACCTGTATAATAAGAACCTAGTTAAGAAGAGCATGCCAGCTTCCACTCTAAAAGCTTCTGAGTGTAATGGAGACAAACCTGTTGGCCTTCCAACAGCTGGTGCTGGAAGTGAGCTCCTCAATGACCTCAGAGAAATAAAGAGTGGCTTATGTTCAGTGGGGCTGGTTAACTGTGGGAGTGAGCTACCAAATACTGCAGCACTGTCTTCAGGCCAAGGCTGGATCCTCCTTGCCTCAGCCCGGTGTGAGTCGCTGTGCTCTTTACAGCTCCCACAGTACAGTCAGATTACACAGAGAAATGATTCCCTCAGCCCTTAAAACCCTGTGTCCAGACTTATCTGGACAACTCTGCCCGATTCTGGCTTATTTTTGGTGCCTTCTGCTTGCCAGACTTCGCTATTGCCTGGCCAGTCCCCAGCTGGCCCTTCAGGTCCCAGCCAGATGGGGATCTCTGCCTGTTGCAATGCAGAATTATTGCTTCCAGGTGCTTTCTAGGAATTTTCCTGGAGACTGGGAATGGTACAGCTTTCTCTGGGCTGCCTGACCCTCACCCTGGGCTCTTTCTGCCTGGGAGCAGCATGGAAAGCTGCTTCCTAAATACTTCGTGCCATCCTTATGGGTCTTCTGTTAATAATGGGGAAGAATTTGACCGCTTCCCATGAGACCTGGGTGGTGACATTGGTTTGATTCCACTGTCACCCATATCCTATTCCCCCCAAAGTCAGGGTTCTGCCAAACCCTAACAAAACCACTGGGATTTGTGACTTATTGTTTTCCCCACTCGGTGGCCACCCAATAGCACTAAAACTGTGTCCTAATCCAGAGGAAAAATAAAAACCCCAACAGCAGAACTGAGCTCATGTAAAAAATGTCGGGTTTTATTCAGTAGCAGAACCATGTTCCTTCCTTTTGCTGCCAATTCATCCGTTGGGTGAGGAGGGGGGAGCTCTGGAGTGACTGGCAAAGGTGGATGTGTAAGGAATGTTAGAAAGGGATGGGACATGTCAGGTCAGCCTGGTTGTGGCGGAGGTGACCCAGGCAGCTCCTAGGTCACTCGAAACCAAAGACAACAGCTGTGTGTGAGCCCCGTGGAAGCCCCATAGGTTTCGTGTGCCAGCTCGGTCCAGTTGCTCCCAGTTTGTTGGTGTCTCCTTGGTGGAACACCACAACATTTCCATTGCTCCAGAGTCCTCCCTCCTCAGCAGCCACCAGTAGGCTGGGGGTGGTGGTGGGGGAAACTGCATCCAAGGGGCGGTTTGCCTGTTGACATGCGGGTATAAAAGGGGAAGAAGGTTATCCAGGGCTGCTGCCACCCCAGAGGAGGTGGATTCCGTGGCCTTCAGGCCAGTCTGACCACTTCTTTGACCATTTTTCCAATGCCATCATAGATCTCGTGAATGGGGGCATTGCACATGAAGGCACTGGTGGTCACCAGCTTGTTCTTCGCGTCCACGTGGATTTCAGTGACGTGTTTGTTCACGTGCTTGCAGCCCAGCTCCTTCATGGTCTCAGCAGTCTTTGCGTAAGGCCATCTAGGAGAAGAGAAGAGAATAAACCCTGTGTGTGGGACCCTTCATTACACAGAGTGATTTGACAAAGGCCTAGGGTGAGAAGTCTGTTGATTATGGAGATGGATGGTCCCTACAGAAAGGCTGCTCAATAGGATCCAAATCCTTTCCTATTGGAGGAATTTCTCTGGGGCTGTAGAACTGGGAAAACCTCCAAGTTGAAAATTTGAATAAGACAAAATAAGACCTTGATGTTCCACTGTGGATGTTCCACTACTTAACTGCCTGCTCCAGACATCGTGTTTAGGTTTGGATTGTCTTTTTTTCTACCAGCTTCCTACAAGTGACATTAGTCCCTGGTCCTTCGAAGCAAGTCCTACCATAGTTCCTTCCCTGCCACTGGGGGAATTCAGCCACAGCTTCCCCGTATGAGTAAGGACAGCTCAGCTCCCTCCCTCTCTCCCAGTCCTTTGCAAACATCCTGTTCCTCCCTAGCATCTGCTGAACTGTATGAGTGGATGGTCTGGTGTCTTCCCTGCACTGGGACCAAGGAGGTGCCTGATTCTGTGATGTTGATCGTGGGGTTTCCTACCAGCGCCCCAGGGTTACTCACTTCTCACACTCTGTGTCGTGACCCACAGTCAGCTCACAGCCTGGGAAGATCTTGGCTGCCAGCACTGGGGAAATGCAGCACAGGCCAATGGGCTTTTTGGCGGCGTGGAATGCCTTCAGGATGTCCTCCACCTCTTTGGAGACGATGCAGTTCTTGCCTTGGGTGGCCCAAGTACTCAGGTTCTTAGCCACTCCAAAGCCACCTGAGAAAAGAGGGACAGATTAGTCTGGAACATTAGTACTCCAGGGCAGGGTTTTTTTGGATATTACTTAGTAGAATGCTAAAATGGATTTGGTGGGTGGCAGTGTTTGTCCAATGTTGATAAAGGAATTAAAGATAGACAAGCTGAAGCTCTGTGAGATGACTGCCAGGAGATGAGACATCAGAGCACCTTTCTTGCTTCCGTACAGAGCTGAAGCAGGAAGGTGTCAGTGCTCTGTTGGGTACCGTGTTTCACCCACGAGCTCTTCTCTGAACTGTGGTGGAACATGCTGTGGAGTTTTCACTTGTCTCTTAATCCTTGCTCCAGGCCTAATCCATCCCCGCTGAAACCACATGGTGACACTCTCACTGATGATGAGCTGCCACCTGGACCAAGCCTTTCTGCATCTGAGTCACCCCCTCTCTGGCCCAGCTTCTCCTGAGAAGGAGGTAGGCATGGTGGTGAGGGAGGGGAGAGTTTCACACCCAACACAAAGCTCAGTAGATGGTACAGAGGATAATTCAGCTGGCAGTTACCTGCCTTCCTCTCTTGGTTAAGTCAGAGATAACACACCAGTGCCAGGACAGATGGACGGTGTCCAGGCCCTTCTTCCAGCCTTGTCTTCTTCCCCAGCCCTTCCCCTCCAGCCCACAATTCCCATGTCATTCGAGGCTTATGGCATGTCTAAGCTGTTCCCAAGACTCTGAGGATACACCTGCCATCCTACCTGGTATGATCAGGGCGTCCAGCCCCTTGACATCCAGCTTGGCTAGATCCTTGATGTTGCCTCTGGCTATTCTGGCGCTTTCAACGAGCACGTTGCGCTTCTCCTGAGTGGGCTGTCCTTTCACGTGGTCCACCACGTGCATCTGGTCGACATCAGGAGCATAAACCTCTGCCTGGAGAGGGAGGGGAAATGTCTGTTATCCTCTAGTCATGTATCCTAAGCATGTTAAAGACCATAGGTCATGAATGAAAATGCTGGAGTTACTTTGCTGGCGAATGTAGTGACCTTCAGGCTCACCTGTATGTGATCACCTGTATGGCATCAGGAAGGTGATTGTAACAGGGAGAGAAAGAAAGAAAGAAAGGTCTTTTGTAGCTTCTGCACAGGAACATTTTTCCTCACCTTAAAGGAATGAGGGTGTTGTCAGGTGAAACCAAAGAATTTAGCCCACACTGCTTGTTTTGGGGTGTGAAGAGCTGGAGAGGGAGCAATGACCCTTTCTTTCCTGGGAAAAATAGGTGTCCCAGGAGCCATTGGTGAAACCATTTCTTAGAGGTTTCCATCCATGTGTCCCAAGCAACCACCTCCACTGGGGCAGCCCCAGCCCTGCCACAGCTGTCCCCACAAAGCTGGTCATCCCCCGTGGGTGCTGCTCTCACACCGCGTCCCTCCCTCAGGGACAGGACTTTGAGTTTCTTCTCCCCAGCCACTCTTTTCCCAAAGCCAGAGTATTTCTTTTTCTGGAAAACGCCTCCCCTTCCTTCAGAGCTGTTTCAAGCTGACATGCAGTGATTAAAAGTGGAAGGCAGCAAACAGATGAGCGATAGATTTTGGGACTGCACAAGCTTTGAAGTTGAAGAAGGGTGTTAGGGTACTCGAAGGCACTGAGAGAAGGGCATCAAAGGTGGTGAAAGGGCTGGGAGACACGTCCCGTGAGGAGCGGCCAAGGACTCGGGCCTTGTCTAGTTTGGAGAAAAGGAGCCAAAAAATAAAAGGAGGGTGTTGAAATAACGCCCAAGTGTCCTCCACTAGAGGTCCCTGCATGTCAAGGGATGGGTGGAGGAGGATGGTGCTGCCATCCTGCCGGCTCAGGGTACAGCTCCAGGAGAGAAGAGGCAGGAGACCAGGAGAGAAGAGGCAGGAGACCAGGAGAGAAGAGGCAGGAGACCAGGCAGTGGAGAAAAGGTTTGGGCGAGTCCCAGCTTTAAGCCCAGCAGAGAACGCGCAGTGTGAAGGCGTTGGAATTGGGTGAGCCAGCTCTGCAGCTCATGGACACCACCACGGTGCCTCTGTACTTAACAGAGCAATCCCTGTTCCCAGGAGAACGGCTCTGACCCAGGTTTGTGGGTTGTTCAGAGCTGAGGGCAATGTTCCATAGGGCTTCTCTCCCTCCTCTTCCAGTCTGGCAAAGTGGCTGTTGTGACCAGTGGGGTATTAGAACGGCTGCCTTTTTTACCCCTGTTCGAGTTCAACTCACAAGAACTTGTCTGTTTTCAGATCTAATCTGAAAAGGGGTTTTAACAAGATGAGTTTCAAACAGCCAAACCCAGTAGTAGTCTTTTAAACAGAAACACCACCGCAGAACAAAGGAAGTGTGAGCTGGAAAGAAGCAGAGGAGGCATCTCGGAAAGATTGTTTCAGGGTTTGGACACGCTCAGACAGGGAGCACGGAGCCAGTCTTCCCTCAGGGCAAAGCTGTGGGAGAGAAGCAGAGACCAGGGAGCTACGAAGCTCCTCAGAGACAAGAACCTTATGGGAGAGAGAGATATTGCAGAGCAGAGCAGGGCAAAAGGCGGCAGAGATGGGGCAGGAGCCCACCAAGGTGCCTCTTACCTGTGCCCCCTCCCTGCTGAGGTGCACCAGCACGGCAGAAGCCTCATGGATCTCACTCCCGTCGTACACCCCGCAGCCAGCCAGCACTACAGCCACTCTCTTTCCCATGGTCACACACTGCAATGGGAGGATTCCCTGGAGAGCCCCAAATTGCTGTGTGTCTCTGTTCGCAGCCTGGAGCCCTTTATAGCCCCATCCCTCCCCCAGGAGCAGGTGGGGCCAGGAGGGCTGGGCTGAATTTTTTACTGGCAAGAAGGTTTTATTTCCAGTGCCACAGGCAGGGCATGTAAATATTATTTGTTTCCTCAACTGACTGCTCCCTTGCAGATCTTCTCAGCACGTTGTCTCCAAAGCATTCCCAGCTGACAGGACCTGTTGAACACAGCAGCTGTGTTTTTCCTTCTCAGTTGTCGATTTTCCGTTCTATTTCAGACTAAAGTACTGAAGTCTTTGCACATAGGATGGTATCAAAGGGAGCCTGCCTAGAGCAAGTATTCAAGCCAGTGTGTTCCTCCAGTGCCCCCTTTTGTTTTTTTTTAAACCCTACAAGGACAACCTCAGCCTTTTAACACCAAGCTTTCCTTTTCTGACCTTAAATGTTCTTATCCTTCTACCCCAGCTCTTGAGCAGATGTTTTGCACTCAGTTGTGGTTGTTTCCCAGCCTTTGGGTCCTGACTTTAGAAAACAATAACTTGATTTTTCATCAGCAGCACCATCTTTGCCAGGAAAGTGGTACCAGGAACTGGCAGAGCCCTGGCCTCCGGAGGGGCACAGGGCAACAAGATCCACAGCGTGTTGTGGGGAAAATCCCTCACTCACACAGATTTGTCCTTCCTTGTCCTTGACGTGCTCCCATCCGAGACGATTCTGTGCCCCTCTGTTTCAGCTTTGCACCCTGGAATAACTGTGGCAGGTTGAGGCTGTCTTGCTGTTCTTCAGAGAACAAAAATCTCGGTGCAACGTGGCTGGGGCATGTTTTTGGGGGTTATTTAAAAGAAATATTCCTTGGTTCTCTATTGTATTTGGAAGAGACATGAAGTACATCCTGTGTGTAATGAAACAGTGTTTTGGTAAGTTCATACACATGAAGAAGGCATTGCAGGCATAAGGAAGATACTAATTTATGACTTCCTTTATTTCACTTATCTCTTAAAAGTGGTGTTATCAGGCACCACACACTCCTTGCTGCTACCTGTACAAGCAGGAATGAAAGCATATGAGAAAGGACTTGCAGTCCAACTAATCCAGCACAAGCTTTTCCTTTCAGTTAATTTTACTACCCACAACAGGATTTAAACTGTGACATGTGTGGAAAATACTCAAAGGCCTTTCACTCCTGTTTGTTTTGGTGTCTAGGGTAGCCTAACTGTGGGTTAGAAATGTATTTGCTTCCTCTTCCATGAAAAAGCAGCTGAATCATGCTGCAGCTTTACCAGATAGATTCTTCCTCCTTCAGCTGGTTAGAGAGCAGTCCTGGTAACGATGGAACAAAGGCAGCCAGAGGCTGGTGATTTCAACAAACTCACTGCAAACCACAGCATTTAGTGCTGCCTGTTGTAAACTGCCTGAGCTGGTTCCCCTTACTGGTGTAATTGGTTAGGTGTAACTGGACAAACCAGGCTTCTTCCAGTGCTTGCTTCCCCACACAATAAGATCTGTCTCAACAGACATATCGAACTTAGAGATCTGGCTGCAATGAAGATATTCTTGATAAATAACACCTTTCAGCAGAGTTATTCCATTCTCTGGGGGGCATTGGGATTTAATATGAACACCTTGCTTTAATTTGCATTAATATTCTAGGGCAGATGAGCGTGAAGGAACCCTGTTGCCTTCTTGAGGAGTGAACACAGTTAAAGATAACTGTTCTCCAAAGCACTGAAGAAACCAGGAAACCTGGGGAGCCGTTACAGGGCTCCAGCTGTGTGATGGAAGCATGTCATCGTGTTCCAGCTGGCCCAGAGAGCAGGAGGGCCACGTTATCTGTGGACCCAGACAGTCTGGTGGTGTTTGGGATGTTGCTACATATCTAATGTCTCTGGGGTGATGCTGGAGGTCTGTCTTTGAGCTCCAGTCTGTGCTGCTCTACGTCCCTTTTCCAACAGCTTTTCTCTCCCCCAGCCCTGGCTGTGGAACATGGGGCTACATAAGCGGGATCCACCAAGAGGAGCATCACAATCTGCTGCTGTGGAGCCTCTGCAGAGTCACCCTTGACCAGCCCAGAAACATTAGTGTGAAGCTCTTTGCCATGTTCTGTATCCTTCATCTTCTCAAGAGGCTGAGAGTGGAGTTTGCTTTAATAGGAGCTGAGTCCTTCACGAGAGCAGGCCCTGCACTGGTCCAGTGCACACAAAAACACGATGGAGAGATGTACATAAGCACAGGCCAGAGTTGTCCCTGTTGTCCATCAAAGCTCTGTGAGCTCTCATAGAACGGTTCTCTGCCTAATTCCCACTTAATTTGTTACCCAAGGTGATCCTGAGGACAGCGTCCACTGCTTTCTGCACCCTCTCCTCCATCAGTAAAGACCTTTGTGCCCTGATCACACATTCTCCATTGGAAGCAGTAAGAAGTTGTGAACAGGTCCTTCACGTCACCTTTGGGATACAGCAACGACCATGGCAGTGATGGATACTCACTCCCTGCATGAGTAGTGCTCCTGGAAAGACAGCAAAGCTCCTCTGGAGTTATCCTCAGGCTCCTGATCTCCAGGGTGGGTGTCTGCATTGCCACCCCGCTCATGAACCCCTGGAGGAGTTCCCTGTGAGAGGCTGGGATGGATGTGGAGTGACACATGGACAGAAGTCACCTTTCAGAGGATGGCACTGAATCTGCCCAGGGTTTGCCCAGCACAGGACAGCGGTGCCAGGCATTCATAGCTGTGACAGGGACAAACAGCAGGACTATGGCCAGTGTGAGGTGAAATAACTGGTCCCCAAGGAGCTCCTGGGCTTGCAAAGTACTTGTTTGCTCCAAAGCAGGATGGATTCTTTAAAAAAGCCCTTAATTTTAACCAGTGCAATTTCCTCACTGGCAGCAGCAAAAAGGCAGCAATAGTCATAAACCCTCAGCGTTATTTTTCAGGTGTCTTTTTTAACAAGGGTTAATCAACAGTAAAATTAACAGGCCCCTGGAGGGAGCTACCAGCGGCTGACTCACGGGCTGAAATTTATTGCAGCGGGGCGCTGGTTTGCGTTTCCTCCCGCAGGCGGAAAGGAACGCTCCCAGAAGGTGTTTGTAGGGAAAAGGGGTGGAGAGCGGGGAGGACCGCGGGCCAGCGGAGCTGCTTTGGTTTATAAAGAGCTAAGGGAGGAAAGAGAGGCAGCATTTCAGCCCGGCGCTGGGTCTTCAGCGCGCTCCGCGATGGCCGACAGGAAAGTTGAGTCACTGCATTCCTCCATCGGGCTCTTGAGCATTTCCGCAGGTAGGGATCGAGTCTCCTTGGCAGGGGAGGATGGGGCTGGGATGAGCGCTCATGGACAACCCCCTTTTTCAAACGGGGGCTCAGGAGTCACGTCTGTTCGGAATCTCCTCTGCCTGGGGAAGGTTTTTAGATGCAGAGATCCCGGTGCCTGGCTCAGCAGCCAACAAAATATTTGTCTTGGCTTTAAAGTGCTGGCCTGGACTTCTGTACTCCATCCATCCTGGGTGGGAAGCAAATCAAAACTTTTTGGTGCTCATTTTCATAAATGACCTTTATTTGGCTGCTCTTTCCTCTCTTTTCCTTTTCTCACCATGTTTCCCGGCAGCTCTCTTTTGGGGGTTCACTCCCTCTCCTTTGCTCCTTCTCTGCATTTCATTTTTCCGAGGGTTTGCCCCTTTTCTTTTCTAGCCTAGTTTTCTGTAGGCACAGTCTTGTGTGATCATCTGTGAGGGGGGTGTCTGTCTGTCGGCCTTTTGTGTGGCTGGGACTGAAGCGCTGATTTTCACTTTTATCTGACAAAGGGGGAGCACTTTCAAACGTGATTAAGTTCAAGTTTCTCAAAACCAGGCTCCCAGAAGGAGGTGAGACCTTGGACACAAACCAAGTTACAACACCCACCCCCCAGCTCCGAAGATTTCATTATTTGCAGATCTTGTACTGTTATTTTTTGCTCTATTCCCACTGGCTACTCCGCTTCTCTCCTGGGTTTGGGGGGGGCAAAAAGAAAGTTTACCAGCTTTTTCATGTTTTTTTTTTCCACCCCCCTTTATCCCACACAGGGTCTCTCCTGCTGGCAGTGCATTTCTACAGTTTACCCAGAGCATCCCCTCTGATCCCCAGCACGGCTCTGGGCATCCTTCTTTNGGGGGGGGGGATTGAAGGCCCCCCCCCCTTCTACAGCTTTGCTTGTAGTTGGTCTCCTTTCCCACCAGGTTCACACAAACCATGGCAGCTTTGCCAGAGCACTGGCTCCTTCTCCTAGAGGAACGTGTCAGCACAGCACATTTTTCCTATACAGGCAAAACCAAAGAAACCAGAGTTTATTTTGAACAAATGCTTTACCAGACTGAATAGATGATTGCTTTCCAAACGGTTCCCAGGCTTTCTGAGGGTACTTTGGACATCCGTGGGTTGAAGTGGGATGTTGATGTGTAAGTGCCAAGAGAAAAAAACCACTGGCTGTAATGAAACCCACACTTTTTCCAGTGAATTCTGAGTTATTTCTCCTTTTTAGCTCAGAGTGATGAGGACATGAAAATCCCAGATTTGATGCTGGTAGTTTTTCCTCTGCCAAACAGACAGCTTGGGAGAGGCAGTACGTATTTTAACCCATAAAATGTAGGTTCAGCTCTTCTCTTGGTCAGTGGTGGCACAAAGCATCAGTAGGAAGCACTCAGGAGCAGCTGTATCGGTGGGACCATGTGAATTGGACCCCTGGGCAGGTGGTGGTTCACAGCTGGTGGGAATCAACAACCTCCTGCCAAAGGCAGGAGCTTCTGTGCTCCCTTGTTCCAGGAGATGAATACTTGTGTGATTGCAGTCCTCAGCAGCTTGGGGTTTCCTTCAGTAGAGCCCTTGCTTCCCTGTTCTTGATGTCATTTTGGGGATCGTGATTCCAAAGAGGATGGTTCTTGAGAAGGACTGAGTTTTACAATTCCTATGTTTCTGTCTTCTGGGAAGACCCAATTATTTATGAGGATCCCAGAGGCTGTGTGACACTTGTGGGTCAGACATGGAGCCTGACAGCTTCCAGCAGGAGCAAACCAAACCCCCAGGCAACGCAAAAGAAAGAGGTGTCAGGATGTGATTTTGTGTTATTTTATTACAGGCTTGTTCTTGAGCCTTGTAGGTGTCACGAGGAAGAGGAGACAGTGATTTGTTGAACCTTGACTTCATCAGGGCAAACTGTACAGTACTCAGCTGGAGGAACTCAAGTGCTTTGAGCTCAGCTCAGGCGCTCTGATGAACACAACGTGTTGTGCTATGGGGTATTTACAGTCATGTCAGCATGGTGTGATGGGGCCTGGTGCAGACCTACCCAAACTCTGTCTAGCATCGTGCAGGACCTGTGCAGCTCCATGTGAGCACAGGGGTCTTGCTTCCACGTGCCTGTCACACAGCTGCCTGTCCCACCTACCGCTTTCCATAACCCGCTGTCTCGAAACCACAGTGTTGTTTCTGTTGTGGTCTCTTTCACAGGAATTCGGAGAAGCCTAAGAAATGCCTCCCTGTTCTTGACCCTCTGCCTGACCATCTCCGTGTTCTGGTGTGGCTATGGAGTGGTCTTCATCCTGGGAGGGCAAGGAGTTTTGAACGACACCGGTGATTTCCGCGATGCCTTGGTGCCTGGCCTGGTCACGTTTACCTTGGCACTGCTCATTATTGCAGGGGTGGGCTTCCTGTGCAGAGAGGTCATCCTAGCTATGATTGCTTCCGCTGTCTCTCTCGCCAGTGCTCATGAAGTTGCAACACATTACAGCACAGCTTTCGGTTCCTCTGCTGTGGCTTGCAATTATATGGTTGTCTGCTTGGTTGGCGGTTACTTCGGTCTGGGAAGGATTCTCTATTTCCTGACCAAAGAGAAAATCACCCTCCCTGGCACAGAGCTGGCCACGAAAAAGACCCACGAACCGATCCAACCCCCCAGTGGCGGCGTGAATCGTTTTGCAGTCACTGGTCTGATCCTGAACATCCTTTCTGCCAGTGTCTTCGCCTGCAGGCTCCTGGGCGTCACTGGCAAACTATTTATCGGACAAGTGCCCTGGCTGTGGGCAGCTGGGATCTACCAGATCGGTATCTGCATTCTGTCATACCGTGCCATGGATGCTCTAATGGCCACGTCCTTTGGTTTCACTTCCATCCTGAAATTCGCTGGAGGCTATTGCCTCCTGTACCCACTCTGGCAGCCAGAAGAGCCATCTTTCCCTACGCCATTCCCGGTGGTTTTCTCGATCCTTTTTGCTGTCTTGGCTCTTTTTCTCACTGTTAAGAGCCCAGTGGATGGCCTGTATTTGCTGTTTTACGTGGCCTACTGCATTGCGTTAGCGTGCTGTCCCAAGGGGTTTTTTGAAGGTGGACCCCAAGGCGTGGATGTGGCCATTTTTGTGGCTTCTGCCTTGATGGCTCTAATCCACCTGTACAATGTGAGAGCAAGTGCCAAGATCCCGACAGGGAAGGGTGCTGTGAAGGCCCTACTTGCCCGCAGCAGTTTTCTGAAGCTTCGTGAAGGGGCAGACCTTCATGCTCCCTACCTAGGGTATTCCAAATACGCAGACGCAGAAGTGCTTGGCTACGCATGCAGTGTCCTCGCTTCTTTTGCCATGACAATGACAGGGGACCCACAGGCTCCACTCGCCACTGTTGTAATACCATGGGTGGTGGTAGCTGGTGGGATCCTTAAGCTCTTAGGCGGCTCAGTGGCCTTTGCCCGGGGTAAGACCCTGGAAAGCAGTGCCTTCATTCTCTATGCTGTCATGTGGATCATCTGGGGCTTGACAAGGTATGGTGGCCTCTATGGCACTACCAGAAGCTTCCACGCGGCCGTGGGCATCATTGCATTCATGCTCTTCAATGGCTTCATTGTCTTCTGCACGCTCTTCTTAAACACTGCCTGGTTCTTCTACTCCCTCACTTTCCTGCTCATCGCTGTCAGCTTCCTGCTGGATGCCATCCATGTCCTTCCAGCTGGCTATGACATCGCTGCCACTCTCATCTTCGGCCTGGTCAGCTTTTACTGCTTCCTCTCTGCCCTTTTCAACAGCATCTTTGAGGGTTCCTGCTTACCAATGGGTAGGCCCATTGTGCAGCTTAGTGGTGTGGGGGGAGGAATGACCAAGTGCCTTCACCTGCCTGCCAGGAAAGCTTCCTCAGTCAAGAGAATTGCAGGTAAGGGAACAACGTGGGGGTGGAGGGTAAATTCTGGGAGGTTTTGTAGCAGAACATTGCTATTAATAGGACATTTTTCCAATCCAGATGTGGAAACCATGATAATCTGATGATATTTTGACAAAGTGGGCCAAAGTACAAGAGTCATTAGAAGCTAAATACACTCTGGGGGCCATAGGACCCCGGTTCCTTGATAGGGGCTGGGTTTAGCAGTGCATTTTTTGCTGTCTCTCCTGTCTCGTACCCCTGTCTGCTTGTCCAGCCTGGGACACACGAATCCTCCAGGCTGGGGCTGCCACCAAAAGCTTTGTACAGAGAAAGCAGGGCAAATGCCTGGTGCTTGCTCTCTCCACAGGGCTGAAAGGCTTCTGGCCCTGATGAACGTGGCCCAGATCTCCCCTAAATGCCAGATCTCCTCTTGGGTGAATGCTAGGAAATGCACCGTCAGGGGAAATGCTTTGGTTTAGTTGGGCAAAGGAGAGATGAGAGCATCGAATTGGCTGTTTTGTCTGTGACTGCTCTTCCCTGAATTGCAGCCCCTCACTTCTAGTCACTCAAGGGGTTCTGCCCTGTTCACATGCCAACAGATATCCTGAAGAACGGAGGGACTTGCGGCATCCCCACAGACACCGTGTATGTGCTTGTGGCAGCCTGTAATCGGCCTGACGCCGTGGAGAAGGCTCACCAGTAAGTATTTGTCTCGCTGCCCCACTGAGGGCTTCCTTGGCTAATCCAAAGAAGACTCTAGGACTTAGAGCTGCTGCTGAGTGGTGGCTACAGCAGCTGTGGAGAGCAGTGAGACACGTAGCTTAGCCTTCATGGGAAAAACAAGGTGAGGAGCCTGAGGGAGAAGACCTGAATGAGGAAAGGAGACAGTTGAGCTGGGATTGTCTTCTGGGCACTCTGGGCTCCTGGCAGGTGATGGAGCCAGATACCGCAAGGAAACCCAAAGAAGTGACAAATGGGCAGGGAATTATTGTATATATTTGTAGGCAGGTAATTTCACAACCAAAACCCCACTGGTGTTTAACAAATGCCCGTAGCTGTACCTTTGTAAGTAGCTGGGACACCTTCTTGGTGGGGTTTGCTCAGAACTTGGGCAATTGGGACCCATCACTGCACAAGAAGCTAAAACTTTGATTTGGAGGAGACATTTTGGCTTGGGAATAGTCATTAATGTCCCTTCCTGTCAGTTTGTCTGTTGAACAGTTCTACTACAGACTGGTGACCTGGGGCAGAGCCTACACCCCTCGGGGCCTCGCCAACACAATTTCCTTTTCAGGATGAAAATAAATCCTCGTCTTATTTCCAGGCTCATGTTTTCTTACCTCTTTCCCAGGTCCAAGCGCCAGGCTCAGGATCGCCCCATGTCACTCTGGATTTCTAGCCTGAAGCAACTGGAACCTGCAAAGCATTTGATCAGTCCCCTCCTCTGGGACTTCATGGAGGCTGCCTGGCCATCTCCTATCAGCTTGGTGGTTCCCAGAGGTGAGGAAAAGCTGTTAGTTCCAAGCTGCCTGGAGAACTTTGGCTTTGATCCTACCAACTTTAAGTCAGGCATCCCCACGCTGACTCCGTGACGATATTTCTGGTGAGATCCATTGTGCTGGGACTGAGGTACCTCCCTAAGTGATGTGACTCTTCCTTCTCCAGGCGAATGGGTGGATTTCCTGGGAATGAAGGACTCTGCTAAATACGTCGGTACCCCTCAGAGCGTTGCTATCCGCATCCCCGACTGCTCTGTCACCACACACCTCATCGACTTGGTGAGTGGCTGGACCCTGCTCATCCCAGCCATGCTGGTGACCAGATCTCACCAGCCCCCTCTCTCCAGGCACCCAGCTTGGTGTCCCATCACGAGCACCCAGGTCCTCTGGTTGCTGGAGGGAGGAGAGAAAGACAGTGAGAAGCTGGAGCACACTTCTTGGCATGTCACCTCTCCTCTCCTGTTTCTTTTCTCCATGAAGTGAGGATCCAAGCGTGTTCAGACAGGTTTGGGGAGTGAAAAGTGCTAAAATGAGTAACTCCCACAAGAAAAATATCATCAGGAAGGCGTGGGGTATGCAAGCAGCCAGTAGCTGGTTTTCTTGCAGAAACCCAGAGTAAAAGGAATAACCACTGGGTCAGAAAGCCAGGAAAGATATAATTAACAGACACTTTGTCCAGTTTCCTGCACGGAACACTTTAGTTGCAAGAGGGGGCTTCTCTGAAGCCAGAACAACTTCACAAGGTCTGGGATGTGGCCAGAAGAAGTGCAATACCATGATACCATGCACGTTCTGTTCATTCCTGGGACAGACATTGTAAGTCTTTGGCAATTGCTGGTGCTGGAAAACAAAAATGTTCTTTCCTGACCAACATCAGGAAGCCCTAGTTCAGTAAGTCACTCCTGCACAGATTTGGTGGGACTGTAGTTGCCTACAAAGTAGGTGTCTCTCTACCTGGGTGAGGGACACCGAGTTCTCTTCGGAGCCAGGAGGGGCTCACGAGTGAACGTTGGGAGTTCCAGACCTCTGTTTGATACAGCAAAAGTGCATCAGAGCTTTCATTCCCATTTTTCTGTCACCAGGTTGGCCCCATTGTGGTGACCTCAGCCAACCCAACGGGAGAGGCAGACACAACACACCACAACCAAGTCTACGCCAAGCTGGGAAACAAGGTAACTGGGACTCTCTGTCTCTGGTCCCAAAAGGTGCAGGAATGGAAAAACACAACCACTTTGTTTCCAGTCAGCAAATGGAGAGGTGATACCAAGAATCTGGGAGAGCATCTCATTAAAAAAAAGTCTCAGGGACCCTCCTCACGTTGGTGTCAGAGTGAAAGAACAGTGTGAAATAGAGAACTTGGTGGGAGACCAAAAAGCTCCTGTTTTACCCAGTAGGGTTATGGCTTGGCAACCTGTGTTAGTTCATCCTCCAGCACAGAATGACACGAGCAATGAAAAGAAACGCTTCTTTGCTCACAGGCAATAAACCCACTGATGCCTGAAGGCGCCAGGGCTCCAGCTGGTGATGAGCTCTCAGAACACAGGGGATTCCCATCTAATGCTGAAGCTGGCCTGAAACTGCTGCCAAAGCTTTAAAATATTGCTGGCTTTTACAACCATTCCCCAATTTGTGAGCAGGTTCTAAGAAGTTCTAGAAGTACAATGGTCATGGCCATTCAAATGGCTGTCATTCACATCACTGCTAAATCCCGAGAGCGTGACATTCACCTGAGGGCAGTTTTAAACAAAAGGTGGTACAAATCTTCCACCTCTAACTCCTCAAAACCTGGTTTTCTACACATTGGCTTTGTGGGTGGTACTTCTTCAAAGCTCCTCAGCTGATATAAACCTGTCTTTGCTGTACTGCTGACCTACACCCCCCAGAGCTCTCCCACTCTTTGCTTTTATTAAGTTCATTTATTCCAAATTCAGCCCTCAGTGTCTATATGGTGGGGTCAGAGGGAGCAGAGCTGCCCTTGCTGATAGTTACTTGCTGCTGAGATGGGGAAACTGCCCTCTGGAGGGGAATGTTCTGTGAACATCTGTTGCTCTTCAGGTGGATGCAGTCCTTTGTGATGGGCCTTCTCCAGAGAACATTGCCTCCACCGTCGTGGACTGCACCAAAATCGACAGCGGAAACATAGGGTTCTTCAGAGTCGGGATCATCCCCAAGTCTCAGGTAAAATTAATCCTGATTTTAGTAAGTGAGTTGCAGACTGGGGGCTTCCTAGTGCTATAAGGAGGTGAAGAAATCTGTGATAGCACGAGGAGTTGTCGTAGGGTGGTGAGAAAGAGCAGCAAAGCAGAGCTCCGTGTTGCCTGTGTCCTGCGGAGCTCATCGGTGGGGAATGTGGGTGGTGGGACTCATTCATTCGCAGAAAGAGCTCTAAAATCCACCATCATGAACCTTTCTGGGGCAGGAGACCTGACCCAGAGACCTCTGAGCGGAGAGAAACTGTGTGTAATGCCCAGGCTGAGCCCAGACACGGAGCCCGAGAGAGACCAGGGTATAATTTCAATAGGTGGAGAAGCAATTAGTGCTTCCCCCTAATTACTAACCTGCTCACAGCTGTGTGAACTCATTCCAGGTGCTGCAGATCCTGGAGCAGGTGCAGAAGAAACACACGTTGGTCCCTAAGAGTACCTGCACCACCAAAGGCCAGGAGGAACATCTGAATCACAGCCAGGCTGTGCCCAACGGGGTGGGCACAGTGGCCTCAGGAGGGACAACGCCGTCCCTGTCCTCCGAGGGTGACTGCAGGAGTCACACTCGCTTCTGACTCCTGGTGCAGGTCAAGCAGTTAGGGGCTGGCTGGGAAATTGTTTGCTGGAAAAAGGACGTGTGGGTCAAGTTGGGGAATGGGAGAGGTTTCCTGGCTGCAGGGGTGACTTACTCATCTTTTTACGGATACTGCTAAAATGCCCCCGTGCTGAGCTGGCTCTCCAACCACTGTCACCCAGAAGGAAAATTTTCCCTTAGGGAACCTGCCAGCTTTCACCAAAGATCAGACATGACCAAAGAAAGGGTTGTGTCGGTGACAGACTGGCCCCAGAGTAACTGAGCTTTTCTTCCTCGCTCTGGGAGTTAATTCCTTCAGTTTGGGGCACGGAGGAACGTGAAGCGTTTCAGAACTATGTGTTGGTGGGGGGAGGGAAACACTGCACGGAGCTGGGAGTGGGAGAGGGGAAGGGAAGATGCATTTGGGTACGGTGCTGGTGACTGCAGCAGACTTTTCTAGAACGGGTGAGGCAAAGCTTGGCCTCGGGAGCTGGGGCTGTTTTGTGACGTGTCTCCTCTCAAAGCAGAGGTCACAGAACCCAGCGCTAAAACGAAACGCCGTTATCACAGATACCATTTTCTGTATTTCACAGTCCGTGTGAGGGTGGGGTGACCATTCTGATGGCTCCAATAAGACCTGCTTAGAAGTGCTGAGGCATTAGGGAAGACTGTCCCTTCCCCTGTTATTCCAGAGTCGGGATTTCAGGAGAACCATCTGCACGGCATTTGAGGGTGCTGGTCTCTTGCCCTACAGCATAACGTACACGTCTCATGATGTACACAGTGGTAGCTGCTGACCAGGAGGAGCTGAAAAGACATTTCAAACCAATGTGAGGTGTTTCCCTTGGCAAAGACTTGTGCAGTTATTGGCTCGTTTAGCCTCTGCTGATCTTGGTCTTAACCTGACTCAGGTGCAAGGTGCTGATAGGACTCCAGCTGAAACCAATGCATGGAGTCACTGGTTTCACCTGAAGTTCTGCTGGAACTTAAGCATAAATGCTGTGCAGGCAGAGGGGCCCAACCTCTGCCAACTCTGGCAAAACCAGGTCTTCTCAGCTTGTTCTTACAGAACCGGCTTCTCTTCCTGCAGAGAAAGAAAACACCGGGTGATTGTTCAATCATTTTGCTGGTCTACTTACTGTATCTCCTTGGAGTTTATTAAAACTGATTTTTAGAAAGCAATGAAATACTGTCAGTGAGTGGTCATACCCTACCTGGGACTGCGCTCTCAGCAGCTGGGCAAAGCCTTGCGGGGCAAAGGGCTGTGGATTTCAGGGTGTGAGGGGTCCTGGCCAGGCACGAAGGACCTCCCAAGGAAATCAAATCCCATCACTTTCCAGGGTGGGGAAGAGGAGGGAAAGAGAAGAGAACTCTTCACATCCCCCCTGTCCTGGTACCAGCTCCCGTGCTGAGGGCTGCTAATGAGCTCGTAAACACTGGGGCTGAATTTCATCCAGTTCCTTAAGCCAGTTAAAAACCAAAACCCAACCCATAAGTAGTGAAATGTGAGGGAGTGTGGTAGAAGTGTTAATCCAGAGAGGTGCTGAAGCAGCACAAAGCCTTTTGCTGTGGGAAAACAGCCCTGGCTTAAACATACCAGGGATGCTGCCGCCCTGCGCGGCAAATAACGGTGCATTTTAGCGTGCTGGGAGTTAAAAGTGGCTTAAAAAGCTGGATTCTTCACCAGAATCCTCGCCTGGGCCCGTTTTCCCTCTTTCCTTCTCTCTCTGTGGTGCTTTTTTTCAAACTCCAAGTTTTGGTTGCAGTGTCAGGGCACTGGGAGCACACGGGAAGGAGGCGTTTCTCGCTTTGCTGAGGGAGACTCAAGGCTGGGGAGAGATTTTCTTGAAACTGAGACCTTGTTTTACCCCCCCTGCAGCTCCCCTCTGTACTGGCAAACTGCAAAGAGTTTAGGGAGAAGGAGATTTTAATGGAATGCTTTAATCAAGGAGTGGGGGGGAAATAATTGAAGAATTCCAGAGTTTTCCCCAGCATTCAAGGAGGAAAAAGCCTCCACTTTTTAAGAGAAGTGAAGAGAGAGAAAAAGCCACTGTTTTAAGTGGTGAATCCAAAACATTTCAGGATGAAACTGTCGAGACAAATATTTGAACTCTTTTTTTTTTTTTTTTTCTGAAAAATCACAGATCAAATCCATTATCAGATAATGTCAAGAATTTATCAACTGTTTTCATCACTCTAAAAATGTAGGTGTTGATGAATAAAGTTTGCCCAGGCCCTGCCTACGGGAGACTCTCCCTGAGCCCTGCTGGTGCTGGTCCTCTCCTGCCCTCCCAAATGGGAAGGAGTTGCTCCTTTGCAGTGTCCCAGTGAGGGGGACAGAAGGGGACTTGGGGTCCCCAGACCTCCATCACAGGAGGAGTTTGAAGTGACGGAGGAAAATGGGAGACTTCTGTGAGAAAGGCCAGTTTTTGTTGCATTGTCAGTGACTCGGAGGCCATTAGGCCTGAAAGGTCACCCTGAGAGACAAAATAATCTCCTGAATGGGGCTCTTTGTGAAATAACCAGCACTTAAATCCCACTGGGGTTGGAAACAACCCAGGAAGATGGGCTGTCCCACCTTGATTTTGCCCTTTGTGGAGTCCAGACATCCGTGTCAATGGAAAGAAAAAGAAGAAAAAAAAAAAAGAATGGAAAATAAAGAAGTGTATTTTTCAGCCTTGGGGGAAAAACCAGCTCACCCTTCTGAGAATAGAGCTGTGCCATAGGGACAGGAACTGACTCAATGGCATCTCCAAGGATGCGTGTTGGTATAGTGGGTGGACCCGATACCAGCATGGGCAGAGTGGTTCAGAGGGGAAGGGTGGCATCACAACCACCTCTGGGGTGTCACCAGCCGAGCAGAAGCCGTCAGACATGGGCAGAGTCACAAACAACCCTTGACAACCTCCAACCTAAAGAAACACCAGGAACTGGGAGCTCTGTAAGGACAGAGCCTTCTCCTCTTTGGCTCCTGCTCCTGAAATATGGAAGTCAAAGTTGGGATGGGGCATGAGGTGGAGCAAAGCACTGGTGAGGTCCCACTTCAAGAGCTGTGTCCAGTTTTGGGCCCCTCACCACAAAAAAAAGCCATTGTGGGGCTGGAGTGGGTCCAGAGAAGAGCAACGGAGCTGGAGAGGGGTCTGGAGAATAAGCCTTATGAGGAGGGGCTGAGGGAGCTGGGGATGTTCAGCCTGGAGAAAAGGAGGCTGAGGGGAGACCTTCTCACTCTCTACAACTCCCTGAAAGGAGGGGGTAACCAGGGGGGGTCGGTCTCTTCTCCCAAGGAACAGGCAATGGGACAAGAGGAAACAGCCTCAAGTTGGGCCAGGGGAGGCTCAGATTGGAGATGAGGAAAAGTTTTTCCATGGAAAGGGTTCTTAGGGCTTGGACTGGGCTGCCCAGGGCAGGGGTTGAGGCTCCATCCCTGGAGGGATTGAAAAGCCGGGTTGGCAGAGTGCTGAGAGACATGGGTTAGTGATGGGTTTGATCAGAGTCAGGTTGATGGTTGGACTGGATCAGACAAGTCTATGATTCTATAACCAGTCCAAGCAAAAACCTTTGATCTCAGCGCTGTTTGAGGGCACAGCAGTGATTTTTGTGTCCTACTCACCTCACTGCATTCCTCCTGGTACTCCTCCCTCTAACATCAAGGGCCCAGCGTTATTACTGCAAAATGACCAGATAATCTGGTTTGTCGCTTTTTGGTGGGGAAATACCGAGAACAACAAAGAAACGGCATATTTCAGAATCCTGAGCCAGATCTTCAGCTGCTCCTCAAAGCACAGCTGGGACTGGCATACCTGAGAGCTGAGCTGTGGTGCCCAGCCAAGAGCTGGACACCCTCTGATGGTCTGGAGCCTTCTGGGAGCCCCCAGCACCAACTGCAATATTGAGTTTATGGAGCAGCCCTGAGCTGAGGCCCAGGATAACTCAGGACAGAGATAGTGGGGGAGAGCAGCTGGGTGCTCAACCAAAGCAGAAAATAACTCTGCTAAAGTCATCTTTAACATGAACCCCTTCTTGTCGTTCATGGTGCAGCTGAAGTTGTCTGGTGTGGAAGAGCTGTGGAGAATTTGTTGGCCTAGTGAATAAAATTAGTTTGGAAATTGAGCTTCTTGAGTCAGAACAGGAATTAAGGGGATGAACTTCCAGTTGTGACTCCATCATATCCTCCTTTTCTGCCCCATCATATCCTCCTTTTCGGCCCCAGCTGGGAAAGCATCTGGTGGCTCCAAGATTCTCACCTCCTCTTTGTGCACAGCAACTGCCATGGCTGGTGCTGAGGAAGGAAAGGTTCTGCAGCAGCTGCGTCTCTGGGCAGGGACTGGTGGGTTTATCTAATCACCATGTTCTCCTGCTCCATTTCCATAGTTCCTGGCAGTTAATAACCAGTTCCTCCCAGTTAATAACCCACCACATGTGTGAAGGCTTGTGCTCAGCTCGGTGGCTCTGTGGTGTTGCTCTGTGACCTCTGAGGGAGACAATCCTCCACCTCCAGCTCTGTTGGCGTTGCTGCCCAACCCAGCAGTTCCCCACTGAGATCCAGCATGGATCAGAGGGGCATGAAGGTGCACAAAGACAACCAGGGACAGGGTCTAGCCCTCCGTGCTGGTTCCTGGCTCAGTACTTGAGGCATCCCAGAGCAGCACAGCCAGGGGTTCCCAGCTTCTCAACCTCATGGACTGCATGGAGGAAGATGAGCAGAAAGTGCTGCAGAGCCGTTGATGCAAGGGGTCACGCTGGGGGCTGGACAGGGAAGTCTGTCCTGTACATCAAGCTCTGCACTGCCCCTGGCCATGGCTCAGCAGCCGTAATAAATACCTCAGCTGAAAAGCCTTCAAAGTCTCAGAAGTGGTAGTTCTTGCAAGAATTACCTTTTCATTCCTTTCTGGAAAAAACAGAAAGATCATCTTACTCCTTCTCCCTTGTTTGGTATCTCTTCCAAGATACCAAAAAAGCAGGAATTTCAACAAATTCTTCTGCTCTGGCCATGAGACAGATGTCAGGGTCCAAACAGTCATCAGATATATCTGTCTCAGCAGCTGTGGGACAGATACCGTGGTCCCTTCAGGAACAGCCATGCTGAGGAACCTTTGAGGAATCTCATGTTCCCCTGGTGCTGCTGCAGAAGCAGAAACCGCTTTGGCCACCCCACAGGGCAGCCTGGCTTGGCTGTATGCAGCTCTCAGGAGCAGGGGTTGGAGGATCATATCCTGAATTTAGAGATATTCTCTACCTGAAACCCTAATTTTCACATTATCCACCCAGCAGGAAGTAACACAGGCCTTTCATAACGAGATGTTTGTTGCCAAGTTTCAGTAGAGCCCGCTCTGAGTTCCTTCTCAGAAATAACACCAGTTACTGGAGGTGCTACCACAGCCTTCCTCCTTTGACCTGACTGCTGGTTCACACCAAACAATTGTTCTCTTATCTGTTGAATTAACAACAGATGCGTGTAACTATTTTCTCACTGTTATGGGGTTCCACCAAGACCTTGGGCAGTCGGTGACAACACCCTGCATTAACAGGAGGTGCCCACGTTTCCTTTCCGTGCACTGTTCTGAATAACATGGAGGATGAGTAAGCACCAGCAACCCCTGGCCAAGCTCACCTCATCTCCTCAACACTCCCATAACCCACCTCACCGCCTCTGGCATCTTTCCCCTGCAGCCCTGCTAAGGACCATCCATCTTCTCCCACACCAGGTCATCAGATCTTACATGACCTAAGGGACGCCACGGCCCCCATTCCCCTTCTTACCACCCTCTACGATTGCACCAGACCCTCCTTGCCTGCGGCTGCCGGCAGCTGCCTTCACTTGCAAAATCAACCAAGCCCTGATTGGTGATACAAGAGTCTTTCCTGGGAAGTGGAAGCAGCAGTAGAGGTGGAGGAGGAGTAAGGAAGGAGCAGACGTAGCAGCTTGCTACAGTAAAGAAGAAGCCAAATCCATCGGGCAGCAATGACCATGACCACTGGGACACAGGGTACAGGTCTGCTTCTCCTTGGCCATAGAATGAGCTGAGATGGGGTTTCCACTGATATAATTAACACTGATTATCTTCTCCATCTCTCTTCCAAGCTCTGGCTGTCCAAAGACACAACAAAGCATGAGTGAAAAGAAGCTGAAGGCCTGGTCCGTGCCTTTTCATGGCTGAACTTCTGGCATGAAACAAAGCCGATTGGGGAGGTTCATAACTGAAGACCAACTTTGCACAGAAACTGTTGGATCCTCTGAGGTTGCCTTGTCTGTGATGCTACAGGTTTTGGTGACTTTTAGACCTTCAGGGAATGCTTTGCTCAGAGCAGTACAGTTCATTTCATCTGTTGAGGAAGTGAGTCCCACCAGATCTGGGGCGGAATGGTAAGAGTCACACGGGAGGGTGCAGGTGTGTGAACAGCAAACACAAGAGACTCGTTATTCTTTCCTGCTACGTGATACAAAATTATTTTTAAAATGTGTATTGATAACATGCAAATACATGGACTTATGACCTTACTGCCTCCAGGAAGGTGCCTCATCCTCACTCATGAAATTAAGTGCTGTATCACATCAAATAATTTATCAGTGGAAAAACAAGAAGAAGGAAGGAGACAGGTATGGGCCGAGCACAATCGAAACCAGACAGCACAACTCTGGACATGGGTTGGCTCCAGGAAGCTGAACTGACCAAATCTTGCTTTCCTGGGAAAGGAGGGACCACAGAGGCATTGGAGACATGGTGGCACACACACGTGTGCTCTCTCCCTCCAGGTGCCAGTCGCTTGGTCACAGAGTGGGCCTGTCCATGGAGAGACAGATGATCACGCCCTGATGTTTTCTTCACCAGGCTCTAGCATCTCTCCCAGCACGGAGATGGGATGCCCTTCACCACCACTGACATTTAGTTCAATTCACTTCCTTGAGCAGACAGTCAATTTTGCAACAACATCTTGCCCCAATGTTTCTTTTAATAAAATAATGGCTTTCTGTCCCCTTGCCTAAAGCCTCCTCTACCATCCCTTCCTCTGCTTCTCTTTCCCTCTCCCATCTGATTGCACGCACAAGTGGGCTACTTGTCTCTGCTCCATCCTTTAGAGCTCAGCTCACATCTCAGCAAACACTGGGATGAGACAGAGCGGGGAGCAAAAGGAAGAAACCCACCCACAGGAGAGATTTAGGGGCAAATGCATCACCTCTGTTAGAAACCAAAGGGTTCATTGCTGGTTCCCACTTGGAAAGGAGCCTTCAGCAATATATACTGTTTTGTCATGGAAAACGCAGCAAGAGGCATTAAATATTAGCCATAGCCCTACTGAAAGGATCCTGTGTTCAGGGAGCTTGAATAAAGGAATTGTAGGCTCCTGCTGTTGATCTAAGGGAGGTGTGTTTGTTTCCCTCTAACCTTGCAGAAACGCTGGCAGGGATGGTTCAGACCTGGGGACTTTGATTTGAGTTCCTGGGAAGAATTGTGGGTACGTGACCAGGCAACATTGGTCCAGATTCCAACCTTCTTGTGCTGAGTTTATGGGATGCAGAGACTGGTTCTGTTTGTGTTGGCTTGACGTAGTGCTACTCGCTTATGTGGGGGCTGGTGACTAAGCCCTTTTCCAGGTTAATGTGTCTTGATAATTGTTCAGAGCCCAGGGACGAATTCTGTTTTATATTTGGCTGAAGTGGCAGGGTTAACACCCTAATCACAGAATCATGGAATGGTTTGGGTTGGAAGGGACCTTAAAGCCCTCCCAGTGTCACCCCCTGCCCTGGGCAGAGACACCTCCCACCAGCCCAGGTTGCTCCAAGCCCCCTCCAACCTGGCCTTGAACCCCTCCAGGGATGGGGCAGCCACAGCTTCTCTGGGCAACCTGGGCCAGGCTCTCACCACCCTCACACCAAACAAGTTCTTCCCCACAGCTCAGCTCCATCTCCCCTCTTTCAGTGTCAAACCCTTCTCCCTTGTCCTAGGGCTCCCCTCCCTGATCAAGAGTCCCTCCCCAGCTTTCCTGAATCAGACCTCTGAGGTCTGATTGGAGCCTTCTCTTCTCCAGGCTGAACCCCCCCAACTCCCTCAGCCTGTCTCCACAGGATTTTGATGTACAGACCAAAATCACAAAGGATCTCTGGAGATCCTATGGCCAGTGCTAATGCATTGGGCAGGATCTCATCACACATGCACAGGATTTAGAGTTGTTGCTGTTAGGAATTAAATTAAACCCTCTTGGAGGCAGATATGAGTGACCACCATGGAACATATGGATTTTTCCTTGAGATTTGTTGAGGATATCTGCTGGGCAGGAGCTCCCAAGCCAGACATCTTCAATTTGTTTAAGTTCTGTGATTCCTCTGTTCCCGTGGTCTCGCACACACACAGTTGGGCATTTCTGACCAACATCACTGGAGATTATGGAACGACAGGTTTTCTTGTCAAGAGGAGATAAATCTCAGCTAAAACAGTAAAAAAATAATGTGTCTGTAAACTACTATCATTCACAGCGTTTTAACAAAAAGGCTTTGCTGTGATAATAATTTAATGAGGATTTGCCCAGATATGTTTTGTAGAGGAAATATTCTACTCTATTTATCGGGACTAAGACAACGCTGAGAAATCTCATTTATTTCCTGGTTTGCAGCAGGGAGGGCTGTGTGCTTCCTCCCAGCACAGACTGGGGGAGACTGAAGATGATTGTGCAGTTCATTGTGTTGAACAAAAGCATCCATTTTCTTCTTATCATGCCCCACCTGATACTGGGGAACAGGTAAAGGGCAAACACCTCTCTGCCACAGTTCCTCATGAGACAGCCAGTGTCGTGTAGGAAGCCCAGGCTAAGGTGAATGTTTGTCTCCAACATCATTTGTTTACTTTCTCCTTCAGTAAACCATATAACCTCAATTAACACGTAAAAGAGTCCCCATCTTTACAAGTCTGGCTTTCCCCTTGCCCGTGAGTTCAGACAATTTATTGATTTCATTGTGCTCTGCTGGTAGGTAATTATTTGCTTAAGCATCTTCTCAAAGGAAAGGCAGTTGTGGTTCTCCCTCAAACAAAGCCATTGCCTGAAGCCAAAAGCCTCCTGTGATTTTTTTTACTTTCTTCACTTACAGATTATATAAATTACAGATTTTTTTTTTCCACAGGTCTGAAGTTGCTAAATAGTTTCTACTTTAATCCCTGATTTTCCAACCACCCCAATGATCTCAAGGACTGAGACAACCCAGTCTTGATTTACCTGCCAGCGAGCAGCAGCACAGGGCAAGATGCCACCAAAATGCTCACTGTGCAACATCCCAGGAGCCCGCAGCCCCCACGGGGAACTCTTCCAGCTGGGCCAAAACTTGTCTTGATTTACCAAATCCTGGGGCATTTGGTGTGTGCTGATGAGGAGCTCCACAACCTTCCCTTGAGGTGAAATGTCCCATGCCACCGACATGGAGATGGTCTAACACAGGCCCACATTGCAGAGGTGACAAGTCAAGAAGGGACCTTCTGCCTTCTCGTTGTTGTTGCTGTTCCAGGAGTTTATGGCCAATATTTAAAACCCTCATTTCCTTGGAAAGATCAAGTAGTTTTTTTAGTATTAAAACATGAGAGAAGCCCCGTGTTGTGGGACTTCACCACATGCTTAAAGTCAAGCCTCTGCTGGATGGTGGTGGACCTCAGCTGGCACTCAAATGCATTTATTGAATAAATGCTGTATTGTACTGGGGCTTGCGGGAAGTTAATGGCTCTTCGCACTACACTAATAGCCCCGTGTTAGAGGTGGCCTCCTCACCCTTTTTTGTCTCATATAGTTACCCCATTCATTTATCTGTACATTGAAACTGAACATTCTGTGGCAGCATCTGCAGCTGGGATGCAGATACACCTGGGGCAGGAGAACTACAGGGAGCTCTGTCCCCGTGAAGCAGCAGGAAGTTATTGCACTGATTTATTGACGACTTTGTTCTGTGCCTTTCTGGGTCCTGGCTGGAGAGACTGATGGTATTTTAGAACTCCCCCAGAAATCCCCACAGCTATCTTCCATTTTCCCAGTCTCTTGTGGTTTCCTCTTCCCCTGGTCCACCTCTCCCTGCCCATGGGATGCTCCTGACTCTGCCTTTATGCCGGATGCAGCCAACCAGGCTGCTCTGTGCCAGGAGGTGCCCAGCATCCTGGAAAGGACACAGGGACACATTTCAACCCACAATGAGAAGCAGGAGATGCCAGGATTTTGGACCAGGAGATGCCTGGTCCAAAAAGCAGGAAGAACTCTGCCCGGGGATGATGGGGTGGCACAGAAACCCTGCTCCTTGCCTGAAGCTGAGCCCGAGAGCAGCAATCCAGAGCCCCCCACCCCGAGCTCGGGAACTCCACTGGGCAACCAGTGGGGCTAGCAAAGAGGAGGAGATGTTTGCTCTGCTCTCTCCCCTGCGGTGCCGGGCGGCGAGGGAGGAGGGAGGGCACTTTGCCGAGGTTATAGGGGACGGGATGTCCCCTCACAGCCAGAGGAAGGAGCCGACTCTAACCCCCGGGGAGGGCCAGGGGCTCCTGACACACAGCCTGCTCATACAGGTGCCACCCCGGCCCGGGGCTGGGGGAGGCAAAATACACGCTTGTGTGGTGAGAGAAGGGCCCCAGTGTGTGCGGAGGCTTGTTTAGCCACCGTAAGGTATGTGCAGGGAGGAGAGCGTGACTTAATTCCACTTACAGATGATGCCAAGGGCTGGGAAACCACAGGAGGCTGGGAATACCCGGCTGTGCCCCGAGTGGAGCAGTGACAGCCCGGGAGCAGAGGGGTTTGCAGGGTCAGAAGGCTGCAGGGGTGAAGGGGAGCCTGTGTTGGGACCCGAGGAGCAGCTGCCAATGGGTTTTTCATCGGGAGTTTGGGGAGCTGCTTGGATGAAACAACATCCATCACCCAGAGCCAGGGTAAATGCTGTTTTTTGTGGTGATTTCTGGGCACAAACTAAACAGCATCTCGTGGAGGAGCAGATGGACAACAACCCCAGTGCCAAAGCAAGCTGGGCACGGTTAAAACCGGAGTTACTGTTTACACATTAGTAATGATGTGTGGGAGGAATCCAGCCCCAAAAAGCTTCCCGTTTTGGCTGCTCAGGTCCCAGAGCAGTGTAGGGTGAGCAGGGAGGAGGCGAGCTCCTGCCAGGAGATACAGAGGGGGGACATGGCTTCAAGGAGAAGTCCATGAGGAAGAGAGAAAAGTGCTCCTAAACAATGATGAGGAAAAAGAAAAGGGAAGGGGTTTGTCCTTGGAGTGGTGGGAGGTGGTGCCATGGCCATGTCGAGGGAGCAGTCTCCCTGCTCAGGGCAGGAGGGAGGAGAAGGAACAACTGTAGGGAACTGGCAGGGATCTGCCACTTGGACACTGCCTCCAGTACAGGAAAAAAACATTACAGAAGCCCTCTGAATCTGCAATGTGCATCGCAGTGTTTTGAAGCCAGGCTCTTGTCTTAACTCATTGTTTCCTTGGTTGAGGTTTGTCTTTATTAAGAGTGAAATTCCTTCATCCCCGACTGCCCTCTCCTCCCCTTCTCCAGGTCTTATTTGCTTTTGGGGGAGAGGAAAACTCTGTTCTCTGCTCTCTTGGCAGAAACTCCCTCCCCTCCACACCCCGCAATGCAGGCCAATGTGCTCGGGGACCAGGGACCACCCAACCTTCCGCAACTCCCAGCTTGGCCATGGACCCACCTCAGCCCCTGCCTGCAGGGAACGGCTGTGAAGATGCCAGAGAAGGACAGGGGATGAGTTACTCGCTGTAAGCCCTGTGTCAGGATTGCGCCTTCCAATATTTATTCCTCCCTCTGGTGTTTAGCCATGGAGCCTTGCAATTTTTGGAGGACGAATAGCTCGGTGGAAACCAAATGAAACCCAAAGCCTTTTCCTTATGTTCCAAAAAGAGGATTTATTTAGTGGATTTTAGCAGTTTAAAGTACACAGATCTGAGTGTTGTGGAAGGGGATATACAAGTGGGCAGGACATTCACAGTTCAAGGCATTTAGCAAAGACAGGAGCTCCAGGGAATTCCTGCAATAAAGCATCAGCATCAGCTGCTGACACTGCTGGCACTCTGTGGGCAGGTCTCCTGGTGGTTTCAGGCACTTACTGGAGATAAACAATAAATAGCCACAGAAAGCTCCCAGAGGAGATGCTGGGTGGGGAAGTGCTGCTGTTTCCCAAGGAGGTAAGAGCTTGATTAGAGAAGGTATGGCTTTCACATGGCTGTGTGCCCGAGCGAGGCATGGGATGCCTCATGTCCTTTAGTGAGACCAGGCGCTGTTCCTTTGCTCAGGGAAAGTTTCCTCCGGTTTCAGACAGCTCTGTTCTTCACGCTCTCAAATATCTGCATCACCTTGCCTGCTGGGATGCAGCCTTCTCTCACGATGGTGATGCCACCTTCTCAGAGGAACAATGAGAAAATCAGGATAATCCCCAAAGGGTGAAAGGAAGGGATGGGGATACAAAGGAGCACCCTGGACCAGTAAAGGCATTCAAATGCTCAGGACAAATAATAAAGCTGTGCAGCAGGAGGACCAGAAACTTTGTCAGACAGCAAAAAACACCCACCAACACAGAACCCACGCTTTGCTCAAGAGTTTAGTTTTCCACTAGAGAATCCTACTCAAATGGCAACCCAGATCCAGCCTCACCTTGTGCTGTTACATCATTGTGGAGGAGCTGCTGTAACACCTTCATCCTGGTGGTCTATGAGGAGAATACACCCTTCCTTTCAGAAGCATCGACCCTCCCACTTGAGGCATTTTTGCTCTTATAAAGCAGATTTTGCTTGCACAACCGTATTTCTCCTCACTGCCTTGTTCTCTGTCAACACAGAGGTCCTCCAAGGACATCTTTTGTTTGTTTCACTTCATCAACATGTTTGCAAATGTCCAGGCACTCAAGAACAGTTACTCTTGGAGCACGCTGTGCTGCCAGATTGATACTACTGAAAGGGATGGAAACAGCCCAGGAAAAGGCAATTGCTGACATAAAGAGGGTGGTTCTCACACTCACTTTCATCAATCTTCGTGCAGTTGACCACAGTTGATGCCACCACCTCATCAGATTCTCCATCACAGAGAACACCCTCCAGCTTATGGCCAAGGCGCCTGTAAGGGAAAGAAAAAACCCAAGAAAACTGCACAGCATTTCATATGACACGTTGCTGAAGTTCCCCTCAACACAGGGCACCAAATCGTGATCCCCACACCACTTAAACCTGCTGGCCTCCTGCCTGACACTGTCCTGGTTTGCACTGGGATAGAAATGCCAGGGAATGGAGTACTCACGAGATGACCATGTCGTGGTGTGTGCTGTCAGCCTCTCCGCTGGGGTTGGCGGAGGTGATTGCCAAGGGCCCTGTCATGTCAATGAGGTGCACCAGGACAGTCAGGTCGGGCACTCTGATCATGATACTGTCTTGGGTTCCCACTCGGCTGTAGCCGGCTCCAACCCCTTGGGAGACAAACAGAGGACATCAGCCAAGGCAGTACTGGCACAATACCTGGCCGGGTATCAGAGGGAGACTTCCTGCTTTCTTTCCAAGTGACCCTGCTCCACACCCCAAATAAAATTGCAAATCACTTTGTATAGTTTCAGAAAGGCTTCTTGATCAGGACTCCACAAGAGCAGCTGTAAGTTTTTGGGACTAAGTGCAGAAGGAAAAGATTAATGGCTGAAGATCGGCATACCTGCCTTCATGGACATGGGATCTACCAATACCACAGAGTCTATCTTCTTGTGATCATTGCCTACCCTCCCACCCCCTGTCACACACCTCTGCCTGCCAAGAATGAGTAACTCCTATGGTTTCTTCAGTCTTTACTGTTTTCATTGATTCCTAGGAGCCAGGTTTGAGTGTGAATCATACTGTGCTCACAGAGTTTTGTGTCCATACGGTAGGAAGGAAGAGGCGAGGAGAAAGGATGCCCATAGGAACCCCATCCCCTGGGGACCTCTCATGCATCTTTGATGCTCCACCCAGGGGTTGCTCATTCCTAACTAGCAGCTATGGGCTTGGAAGAGGTGGCTCTCCCAGGCTGATGAGCCTTCCTTCCTTCCAGTATGACTGAGTTAAAGAAATCATCACACTGGTGCTGGCTCACACTTTTAATGAGTCATTCCAGCTCATTAACACCCTCTGCTAAACATTTACCAAGGCACGTAGGAGCTGCAGAGATGATTTCTCGGGAGAGAACGAACAGAATCTCTCCCCATTGACATCCCAAAGGGTGTGTGGATTGCAGACCTGCTGTTCATCTCACCTAACTTCTTCAGCCACTCTCCTTTCTGGATAATGCAGCCGATGCCACCAGGGTAAACATTTTCCATGAATTCCCAAAGCAGGGGGCTGATGGGGGGAGAAGCCGCTCGCAGCTGATCCAGGTTTGAAATAAAGATGCAGATAGGCTTCTCTTGAGGCCTGTCCTGCAAATACCAGAAAGAGAGGAAGAGAAAAAACCAAATAGATGAAGGGGGAAAGTTTGTATTGAGGAGATCGAAGCCTGGTTTGTGTGCTTCCCAGGGACCAGAACTCCAAGCAAGCAAGATGCTGTCTCTGCACAAAATGCTGAGCGCAGATCTGCATGTGCAAAGTCAAGAAGAGACAGAACAGGGGTCTGCCCTTGGGATCTTGGTTGGATACCTCCAAACCCCCTGCTTTAGACACAAGCAGTGGAGGGACGGTGATGTTCTGCTCATTACCAGTGCTTTTAACATCTTATACACCAGGGGCCTGATTTTTTTCTGAGTTATTCTGTTATAAATCAAGGTCAAACCCACCAATTCACAGAAGTATAAGGGAAGGAGAGCCTAACCCCCTGGAAACCAACACCTACATGACCACTTCTTCAGTGCTTTGAAATAAGACTGCTGTAAAAGGAACAGCGATAGGGAGGGAAAATAAAAAGCGCTCACAAAGCGGTGTCATTTCGGTCCTCAACTGACATCAGTTTCTGTGGGGCCAAATGACTAAGGAATTGGGCATGTATTTACATTCTGTTTATATTATCTCATCGGCAGGGAAGGTTAGCATTGGCATTAAAGCAGGACAGAAAAGACTGCCTTTGTTGCTGATGTTCACACTAAGTGCCAGCTGAGATAGTCTGTTATGCTTATTTCTCCAGGCTAGCCAGGAAATTGCCTCATGGAGAAGAGACAGGGCCAGGCTGCAAAAGTTGTATTGAAGGTGCAAACTTTGGGTCTGGTTCCAGCACTGAATGTCTCCAAAAGTCTGGGGAAAGCTAGACCTGGGATTCTGATTCAGCACTTCATGAGACAGAGAGGACAAATACAGGGTTGGACCCACTTTGTGACAAGCGTCAGGGATGTTCCAGTTTGTGTTTGTGTTTGTGTTCCCCCTGCCCCCCAGTGAAGCAAGATGGAGCTTGTCCCAATGCCCAGAGCAGAGGGTGCTTTACCCCAGGTTGCTCAGCTCAGAAAATGTTCCAAACCTGAAGTTTTGGTGTGGCTGCTCATGAACTCTACCCATGGTCAAATCCTGAGTCTTAGGGCAACTTGAAACAAGGGGCTCCCCTTTCTGCTTCTATGGGACATAAGCAGGATCCCAGTACTGAGACGACCACCTTGCATTCACACCTTGATCCTGTAGACCTTCTCGATGGCTTGAGGGTGTTTGCAGGAGGCTGCCAACGCGTACACAGTGTCTGTGGGAACCCCACACACCGCCCCTGTGTTCAGCAAGTCAGCAATGGTCCTCAAGCCACTCGTACAGTGGGACTTGGGGCAGACGCAGGGTGGAGGGTCTTTGGTGTCCTTCTTAGAGCTCTCAGCCTGGCAATAAACAGGAGGCAACAAATCCATTGTGTTGGGAATAAGAGAAGAAATGCAACACGGGGCAGGATTCAGTTCACTCAAATCCAAGTGTGTCACTGTGCCACACTCCCCTGATAGTCAAAGGGCAGAGGTAGCACTTGGGATGCTTCACCTAAGGTAGGTGATGGAGATGGCTAATTCCACAGGACCATGAAGGTAGGAGTTTTGTAAATGTCCCTGCCTTTTCTCCATGTTTCCCAACATGTTATTCATAATGAAGAGAGCTTGTTCTCAGCTCCTTACAGAAATGCTGTGACTGGGATTTCAAATGGTACTAAGGGATTCCAAGGAAGGACAGTCAATGGAAATTTGAACTCCCATAGGTAAGACCAAAGACCCCAGGATATCCCTCCCAATCAGGGAAGATACATCATCGTCCAAAAAATCCCTTACTGTGAACAGAGGGGGTCCCATCATCATGAGATCCTTCCCAAACATGCAGTTTGCAAGTGATGCTGTTGCTCCATAGAAACAGATGATGCCGAAGATGCTTAACATCGCAACTGGAAAAGAAAACAACGGAGAGTCAAAGGCAGGAAGGGTGGTGATGACAGTGGTTTATTTTCTGATATGTCTCATGACTTCCCAGCAAACTCACAGGATTGCAAGGATTGCAAACTCAGTTCAGTCTTTCCTGTCATGCAACATTTGCAGTCCAGCATATTTGTGGGTCTAAGAATTCAAGGCATTTCTAGGCTTTCCTACCTGGCCATGTGGCACTTATTTTTTTCCTGGTGGAAAAGCTTCTACAAAGCATCTTGCTAAAACACTCTATATAATTACAAATAAAATTCTCACTTGCTGCAAAGCCAAAACTTCAGCAGAACTGCAGCCATTCACACCACTGGCACACTCAGTTCATCACAAATCTCAGCTCACTGAACAACTACTAGAAAGTAGGAGCATACGGAACCTCAGGAAGTTGACTTGATTCAGCAGTATCAGGCACACCTAAGTGTTTATTAGAAAGCTTAAGGAACCTGGGGATGGAATGAGGAAAGATTTCCTCCTCCAGTCGTGGAGCTGAAAGGCTCAGGGTCCATAGTTTGTATACACAACAGTCTCCTAGGGACCACACTCTTCTGTTTGGTTTTTTTCCATATTGATCTTGTCCAGAACTTTGCTCCCCAACCAGGAACCACCTCACCACGCTCTACAGGTGGAGTTTTGAGGACTAAGTTCACATAAAACTCACTTTCAAATGGCAATGGAAGGTTCTCCAACGTAAAGAGCAGGAAACAAATGGTCAAGAGCTCCATTGCGAGAGTCACGCAGAGAAGGACCACATTGAAAGAGGAAGCTGTGAAAAGAAACAGAAACAAGAGGGACATGCATCAGAGAATGGCCCATAAAAATGTGTGTGAAACAGCAAAGAGTGTCTGAATCNTTTTTTTTTTTTTGGATTAAATTAAGCACACCATGATCTGACTTCCCTGTTCATGAGGAGCAGAGAGTTACGGTGATGGTTTGTTCAGCCCTCAGCTTTCAGGAGAGAAGCTGCCAAAACCTTAACCTGCCAGGACACTGTGCTCACATGGAAAACACTTCTCAGGCAGCCAAGAAGATTCTGATTTACAGCAGCTGGGCTGGAGGGTGACTGTAGGTATGTGCCAGTGGCCCAGTCCGTCTAACACTTTCACCTTATTTGAACCTTTTATTATTTTCTTTGAAATGTTCTTCCGTTCCCTTATGACTGCTTCTCCTAAGCCCAGCTCAGCTTCTGTTACTGACTGTGGGCAAAACATTTCAGTTCTTGCTTAATCAGAGCGACAGAGCGTGCTGAGACTCCCTCAACTCTGCATCTCCACCACACAGGGATCACAAATGCCACTAACAATCTGACCGCAAATGCCACTAACGAACTGACTGCAAATGCCCTTCCATAAGCAATCACTTGTGGTACTGAGACTTACCTAAAACAATTAAAAAAGCATTGAGCACCAGAAAGGCAATGGAACCGGTGGTGAATCCTTCGCTGCTCCCTGCACCGATGTTCACCAAGTGGCCTGAAAGAGGAGCCGCAGATTTTAGTGGTGAACAAACCAGTAAGTGTGGTGTAAGAGAAGAATATGTATCTGCAGCTGGAATGACTGCAATCCAAACTAATTGATGGTGGCTACTACAAAGCCAACCTACCACACAGAAGCCCGTTGCTTCTGCAATGATAAACATTTCAGGTATTAACTGAAGGACTGGTGAGCATTAACCAAAACAGCTGGTGATTTTACCTCCAGCTTGTAATAAACAAGGACTGGCTGAAAGCATTAGCAGCTTCTGGTGATTAAGTAATAGCTTTAACTTTCCCCACAGGTGTGTATTGTAATAGGACCTGGCACAAAGGCCGTAGGAACATGCTGCCCTCCTGGAGCTAAATAAGGCTCCTTAAAGCCCAGACTCACCATTCTGAGATATTCTTTCGTGGCTATGACCAGCTGAGTTGCTCCAAGCTTCTGAAGGATACATTCAGAACCTGGAGTCTACTGTTGCCTAATGAGCATCTCCTGACCTATTGTTCTGAGGTAACAGCCTGGGGATAGCCTGAGTGCTGTTTCACAATAGTTCAGGAGGGAAATCTTGAACTCTGTTGGAGCTGAAGACACGACTTGGACTCCTGTAGCTGTGAGAGTACCAAGTGACTGTGGCAACAGCAACCAATAACTTGAGTACAAGCTGGGATGTTTGATTGCTATATTTTTACAAGGAGGAATATTGGTGTCATTGAGTCTCCTGGCAGAAGGAATTAATGTTGGATAAAACAATTTGGGATTTCCTAAAAAAAAACCTTCTCTTTTTTTTTCTTTTCTTTTTTTTTTTTTTTTTCTTTAAGAAGCAAACTGATAATCCTCACATGGTATTACCTGCAAACCGAAGCCAGGTCCATGCTCCCCAGAAGGCAGCATAGCAAAATGGAAGGATGCAACCAAACCTTCTCCCTCCTTGAACCTGGATCCTGCAGACGTACAGCTGGACTATGGTTCCTGGGATGAGCACGGAAGGTATGGAGAGCTGCTGTCTGCTGGGGTCACCAAAACCACCCTGGATGGCAGAGACTGCAGCCAGGCCATTGCAGATGTAGAACAAGGCATCTGGCACTTCAGCACTGGTGCTGCTGGGGATATTCTTGGACCTCGTGAAGAAGACTTTGGCAGCCATTAGCATAGTTTGAAGAGCTGAGCTGGACATGGCCTGGCCACCGATTGGAATCAAAACCTTCTCCCCGATGGAGTTGATAAGGCTGGCAAACGTGGCATACATGGAGAGAGCAGTGCAAAGGCTGCAGGCAGCCCCCAGGAACGGGTAAGCACCTGGGGCTGGGATCTGGTGGATGAAGGCGATTGTGAGGATGATGAACGAGGCGTTTTGCAGCATCTCCAGGGTATCTTTGTGGGTTGACATCAGAAAGAGCATGCAGGCTGTGGCCAAGAAGAACCACCCTCCAACCATTCCCAGCCTGCTCTCCTGAGCATTGGTCAGCCCGAGGAACTCAGTGAGTGTAAACTCTTCCCAAGACATCACCAGCCAATAGAGGCTGTGGACACCAAACTTGGTGGTGTAGTAGACATCACCTCTCAGGTAACTGTAGAAGCTGGACAGCAGCTGGCAGCTGGAGATGATGGATATCCACGCTGCTCCAACACAGAAGTTCTTCATGTACCCAAAGAAGTAAAAGGCAAATAAAAAGGGAGAGACAGTATCGCAGATGTTGCCGAGGGCCATTGGCTCAGCATACTTTGTATTCTTTTTCTTTTCTTCCCCAATGGCCTTGGCAGACCTCTTCTGTGCTGACCCCAGTAGCAAGACATTGAAGAGAGGATGCCCAAAGCCTGGGAGGACGTACCGTTGTGTGATGCCCTTGAACAGGAGCGCCACCGCTCCATACAACCCACAGATGACAATGACCAGCTCAATGACACCTGACACTACCAGGGCCCAGTGGCCAAACAGGGCAACTGCTTCAAACACCAGGGCAAGCGCAATGGCCCCAAATATGAAGGGCATGATGTAGTTCACTGTGGCTGAGCAGAAGGAGAGGATAAAGGAAATGGAGATGTAGGCCACCAGCCCAGCCACTGCACTTTGGCTGGCAGAGAGGTGGGCCATGCCAGTGGGCAGGAGGTGGCTGGCATTCCCCAAGGGCAGTGTTGTGTTCGGTAAGGAGGGGTAAGCAGCCACAATGATGCGTGTAGCCCCATAGCTGCTCCACAGAGCGGAGAAGGTGAGAAAGGCTGCACCTCCCAGGTGGTCATATTTCCGGAAGGCAAGGAATCCTGCCAGGAGCTGGACAAAGCCTCCAATCAGGATGAGGTGGACACCTGAGAGACACATGAAGAGGTCAGGTAGGAAGCAAGCTGAAAAAATGTTTGAGTTGCAGGAAACAGTGCTGCATCTCCAAGCTCTGGGGCACAGCCTGCCGCAGGTCCCACAGCCTTCTTGTGATCAGCCCTATGGCCTCTGTGGAAGACCACCTCTCTTCCCACCTTTATGACAAATTTCTGTGCTGAACCTTGGTGTGTGGGTGCTGAGCCCCTTGGTGGGCTCAGTATGGTGAGCAGGTCCGTCTAGGAGGGTTTGGTTCTATGAAGGTAGGGGAATGGCACATGAAAGGTTTGGACCAGAATCCCAGCCAAGTTGCTGGGGAAGGAGGAACTGCCATCCCAGGGAGCACACAGACCTTCTGTACGGTGGAGAAAGCCCACATCTCCCCTCCCATCCCACCAATGCTGTACATTGGCCCATGGTGATGACTCTTGAAGAGTCCAGGGAAAGTTCACCCCCAACCAGCAGCCCCAGTGTCCCCCATGAGTGGCATCACCCACCTGCAAGGATGTCCTCTGCTTCCTGTGGCCGGAGACCGGTGTGCGCCACGGTGAAGTTCTGCAGGCAGAGGAGGAAGGCGCTGACCACGTTGGCGAGGAGCCCCAGCACCGCCGGCTCGCTGTAGAAGACAGCCGCGAACCCCGCCGTGCTCGCCATGGCCCTTCCAGACAAAACAAGAGCGTCGGCGGTCGCCCCCACAACCTCACCGTCGTCGGCGTCTAGACCAGCACCGCTTTGGCTGGGGCGCTCAGCCAGCCTTCAGAGCCGGGCCCCTGCTCCAAGGAGGGAGAAACTGGTGACAGGCTCAGGTGTTTCCATGGTGCCTCCCCGCTCGTGGCTCCAGACAAAGGCTCGATTCAAAGGAGAACTTTAGGTGCCTACTTTCCAGAGTCCTATCCAGAAAAAACACACACAACCTATTTAGGCTACGAGGATTTCTGGCAAAAACATGTTTAGGTGCCTCAAAGCGC
>VXBJ01003302.1:168341-213585 GCA_013400055.1 Nycticryphes semicollaris | reverse complement strand
AATGTAGGGTCCTGCACCTGGAAGGGGAAGAACCCCAGGTACCGATAGAGGTTTGGGGTGGTTCTCCTGGAAAACACTTCTGAGGAGAAGGACTAGAAAGAAGCTGCAGAGCTTGCAACCAGCTCCTTGAAAGTGGGAATAATTCATTGGAGAGTGAAGACGGTGACATTAGTTCAGGCTGAGGAGAAGGTTTGGAACGGGCTGAGTTTCCTTTAGAGTTGCATGCACACTGTTTTTTGCAACGCTTGAGCAAATGAGGCCCCGAGAGACTCTTGTATTTCAGCAGGCACCGATGACACTGCTCAGGAGACTTTAGAGCTGTTTGGGATCACCTAGAGGGAGAGCTCTGCGGTTTTATCTGCTCTGTTACTTGGGCAGATCTGCTTCTCTTCCCCATGGGAACTTTGCAGCGCCTCAGCAGCCATCTCCCTCTACCTCAGCATCTTCCCCCTCGTGTGGGGATGGGCCTTTGCAAGATCTTCCCGCCTTCATCAAGTACACCTGAGGGGTCTCTACGGAGAACACACAGCCAGATCGTTCCTCGACAAAGGTTGTCTGCTTTTTGGGTGGTTTGGTTTGGTTTTTTTATCATTAGCGTGGTCAAATACCAGACCAGGGACAGAAAGAGGTCATCTGCATTTTAGAGATATTCAGAATTTAAACTGGACATGGCCTGATGTGAGTGTCACTGTAAATGACCTCCAGCTGCCCTGCCTTAATTTTTTCTGTGATTCTAGGCAAAAGTGTAATAAATCTTGGAGAAGAACACATATCCTGCATAAATCTGTCATCATTGTGTTCTTGCATTTCACTAAGCCTGCACTTCTGTAAGTTTTAATTGCTTATAACATTGGACCTACACTGAAATCTCATATTGAGCTTAAGTGTTTACTCATGCTTTTTAATTATCAGATATAAGAGTTGCCCTTGATTGTATTGCTTAATTTATTTAATAGCATTTTTATAAAAATAATTTGAAAACTTAGTAATTCATGGATTTGAATGGAATTGATGGCACAGAAAGATAAATGGTTTTGCTACAGTAGAAACAAGAGCTAGTTTTGCAGGTGGCTAAACATTCAGAAACTTTCTTTGTTGTTTTTAAATATAGGACATGATATTAGAACACAAGTATTATCATCCACATCAGTTATTCTTGAATACTACTTCTGAAATTGGTGACTGTGTTGACACACATACACACCCCCCAAAATAGCTACTTTTTACTAAACTTCAAATTGATAAAGATTAGAGCTATCTCTGCTTTTCCAGAACTACTGCTTTCCCCTGTAGCAAAGCTGCTGTTTCTGTTTTGTCAGGAAAAATAGTTTTGGAAAAAAATTGCTGTTCCAAATTAAAAAAAAAAAAAGTCCTACTGGACTATGTTGTTCTCGTCTCCATCTTCCTTTTTGAAGCAGTAATTTGTGCTCTCAATGCCAGGGGTTTCTACTACTAGGAAGAGACCAAGACTTTCTATAGTTCTTGCATTTACTAGTTAATTAACAGAATATGTTATGTGTCAGACTGAGGCTTCTGTTTGGGCATGGTAGGACTGCCCAGTGCCTAGATCTCTGGAAGCAGAGCAGACCATAACCCTTCTGTTCATGCTGGTCATCAATTTTTTTTTTATGTTAGATAATAATTATGTACCATAAACCTAGGTTTTGGAAAAATTTGTCTTAAAAATAATTGTGCTAGACCACATTATTGTTGGATTTTGACAGCTTGTTTCACAGGTTGCTGCATTCTGTCCTTAGATGCAGTGTAGGTTCTAACTGTGTTGAATAAGTCTATACTATGTTGAGGCCACGTTTAGTAATAAACACACAAAACCAGTTTTGAACAACTTGAAAATCTCACTAGGAATCCGAAGGAGGTTTGCTATTGGCTCATACAGAGTAATAAGGTTCAAGCCTTCCATGATGAGTTTGGAAACTGATCAAATCACAAAGCTTTTGTGATTTTTTTTTTTTGTAAGATAAACTACAGAGAGTATCTTGAGTGACTGGTAGCACTTTTGGTGAAATCAATAGCTGCATAATTTCACAAGCTCCGTTGTGATCTACATAACCTGTCTGTCATACAAATCATGTGCAAGAGAAGTCATATACTTCACCCCAAATATTATTATGCTGTGTTGAGAAACTGAGAAAAAGTTGCTAACTGAATGTCTACAGCTACAGTAAAAACTTCAGCAATTTATAGCATACACTTTTGGCTTTTTATTTTGTGAAAGTGGACTGTTCTAATGCATTGTATCTTGTAGAGCAAATTTCAACCTGTGCGCTTCTGAGTTAATGGTGTTAATTGGTGCACTGATTGGAAGTATGACAGTTGAAGTTTATCTTCTGATAAATGTACAAAGTTCTTTAAAATTTTAGTAAGAAGCTATACAGCATTGAATAATCAATTAAATCTATGAATGATTTGGGAACATTTTTGAGTTTCCTTTCAGTCTAACAACATCAGTAATTGAAAACTGAAAATTCTACCTATGCCTGCTGGAAATAGAATATGAATTAAGATTACTTTTTGTAGGTTAACTGGGAATGAAGCTTTAAAAAATACAATTGGGTGTAAACTATGCAAAACTTGTTTAAGCTGTAGTTTTTAAAATGGTACCCAAAACAGTAAAAAAAAGCATGGATGATGTGTGCTAGCAGAATAGGTTTTTGTGTCTCAGTACGAAATGGCTTTCAGTTTGCTTGGAAGACGTGTATTCAGTACTCAGTTTGTGTACGTAAATGCGGTACGTATGCATACTTTAATAAGTACTGTAAATTTTTAATACTCAAATAAAATACTAAGAATCTGAATTTTCTCAACTGATTTTCAGAATGTGTTGCAATATAATGTTGTGTACTCTTGAAATATGTAAATCTTAAAACCAGTGTTAAAATCAGGGTTTTTTTTTGTTACAGTATATTTTTTTCTGTGGTCTTGCTTAACTTATTAATAGATACACTAGTTTGTAGCTTGTAGAAGCAAATATAATTGACCTCTGCTACTTCTAACTGTTTGCCTCTGGCTACTAAATTAACTTTTCCATTCTCTGAAGAGTTACCCTGACAAGAAGTCCCTCTGTTTCCTGTTCTTAATTCTTGCTTGACTGTGTGGATTGAACTGTGCGCCTGAACATTAAAATGAGGTGCTGTGTGTTCCTTCCCAGTCATAAGACATATTGCCCTATTCCAGGAAGCACCACCCACTATTGTTTCCAAGACTTTGCAGATCTTATGTATGTTTGTTAATTTAATTGTGATACAGTAATTAAAACCAGAAGTTCTTTTGCTCCCCACAAAAACTGTATGATATTTTTTATAACATATATGCAAATTTAAAACCCAATTAAAATACTCATATATATAGCATTGTTAGAAGTCGACACAAAAATGCATTTCAAAATTATATAGAAATTTTAACATACCTATATTGTTGGTATCTCATCAGAGAACATTTAGTTCTTCTTTCTGTGTGACTGGCTGTTAACACTAAGTGTTCTTAGATGGGATAATCGTACAGTTGTTATGTTAAGTAAGCAATTCCTTAGTAACAGAGCCATCCTTGCAGCTTTTCAGAATGTTGAATATTATTCACCAATTTCTTACTAACCATTAATGATGGTACGTTTCTTTTTTTCAGAGTAGTTTATGCTTCTGACAACTTGTTTTTCGTTTTGTGTTTTAAGGGAAAAAAAAGGGGAGTTTGATTAATTCGCAAATAAAATGCCTTGCCTTAACGGAAAGGAAACTTTAGGGTGAATTAAATACTAAGAGTAGGGAATACATGGTGGTCTTTGTGCCTGTAATGGAGACAGCAAGGCGTGGAAACATATTTATAGAATGCTTTGAGCTTTCAAAAGACTAGAGATTGCAATTCTGGAGAATTCATGCATGTAAATAATCCAATATTTAAACAAGATTATGAGGAATGCTGGACTTCTATTGATCTTTTAAAATTATGTTCATGCAAGACTTCCAAGAACTATGGAATGGTTGCACTAAGGATCTGGTTTAAGTTGATCTCTTCACCTGTGCAGTCTGCAAGTGCATCAAGTTGGGTATATATGAGAAATGATCTTTACTTGTCTTCCTGGAAGCCTTTAGATATCCACACACCTCAACTTCTTATTCTAGGTGTGGTTCTAAAAAACCTTGAAAATAGCAAATTATTATAGTATATTGTGTAGTGAAAAAATAAGAACATAGTGATAACAAGCTACAATGGGAAAAGCTCTCATCTTCCACTTTAATTATTACTTAGTACTTTCAGAAAGTAGTGATAATAATACCCTTAACAATTTTTTTTTTCTCCTTGTTTTTCATTGAAGCAATAGGATTAGTTTTTCAAAAAGAAATATTATTGCTGATCTTGAAAAAGATTCTTTTCTCAAGGGGAAAACCTTGTTAAGTTCATGAACTTCTTCCAGCAGTAGTATTAAGTTCTTGATTTGCCAGATTTATCAAAGACATTATTACATTAGTGAAGATGAGAAAAAAATATGCGAATAGCATTTCAGTACTGCTAAGTCTTTACAAGCTTCAGATTCAAATGCTTGCATTAACAAGAATATTGTATAATGAAACATGTTGCAGCGCTGTATTACCTCTGCCAAGGAGCATCATTGTGTGTTTCAGCTGAAACGATACGCCAAATACTGACATGAATCTATGAGTCTGAAAATAAATATTTTGATTGGCCCTGTCTTTAAAATGTCTTTTAATTGATTTTATTAAGACTGGCATTCTTCCAAAACTGCTGCACAAACACTTTGGGATCTGATCCTTCATCGTTTAAACAAATGCCAAAATTCCAGTTGACTTCAAAGAGAGCAGAATTAAGATCTCTAGTCACCAAAAGACACATTCTGATTTTATCTCCTGAACAGGAAGGTCATGTGTGATAGTCTGTGTGAGAGACAGAACCAAGTACCTGGGTAAGCGAGTCCTCTTCATCTGCATCGGCACTGAAGGCATGTATTAGTTTGCTCGGGGAAGGCAGCCTGGTGTTAAAGGTGTTGTCTCTCATTAGACATACTGTTAAGCCATGAGGAACTAGCAACTTGCACTTAACAGGTGAACTTCCTTTGGTGTTCCAATTGTCCAGATTATTGATTGCTTCTATCTTTTTAAGTTACTGTGGTGATTCTTGATTTTGCATTTGTGATGTGGAACGTTTAGCTACTGGGTGATAGAGCTGCGATACTCTAAGGAATAAGCACCGCAAGGTTTGTAGAGAAGGCAGTATCTTCTATTCGACATACTGACATAGTTAGAAAAGCTTGAGAATCTTCTGACGTTGAACATTACATGCAATGGAAAAATTGCAAGATTCAAGCTGGCTGAAGCTGAATCATGTGCTCTGAGATTAAATAGTAGACTTTCTCCTTGGCATCACCCAGTCATTTCTATTTGCCTTTTTTTTTTTTCTTTTTTTTGTCTTTTTTTGTTAGGAGGAACTGGTTTTAGATTCTGTTTGATTTTTGTTTTTCAAAGGTAGGTCACTTTCCTCAGTGATTCGACAGTGCGCATTCATGAACAGTTACATTGGCCATCACTGAAGGTATGACAATCTGCAGCAGCGGGCAAGAGTGGGCAAGCAGAGAGCTTGTTGGGCTGATTTCTCTGCCAAAAGTCTGCATCTCTCCCAGGCTACAGCTGAAGCTCAAGTTTATCAGATGACTGGAGAGAATTAAGTGGTCAGGCCTAAATGAGGACTGTGAGCTCAGAGGTGGTTTGATTTGATGGGAAGAGATGGCTGATTTTATGAAAACTGTTTTATTGATAACTGGATGCTTATCATACTCCAGACAGCTTTGGGTGCTTTTCATTTGTCTGAAGACTATTGACTGTAATACATTTTATGGAAAATTTGAGATGGAAAAAAAATGCCTAAATATAGCTCTTTACTCAATTCCTCCTCCCAAATTCTCTGCATCTCCCATCCCTTCCTGTGTTTCACTTTCCTTTCTGAATCAATGATGGCAGCAATACCCTTTTTGAATTTTCTAGTTTAAAGTTAATTTTTCTGCATTATTGCAAGCCCCGTACTATTTGTTTTAGTTGCACTGATTTAGAAGGTCATTATTTTTGGTTTTCAGTGTTGCTGTTCACAACTCATTTAATATGTGGTATCTGTAAGACACTATTTAAGAATCATGGTTTGAAGAGAAGACCATAGGTAGTTGACACTTCATTGGTTGATACTCTTCCCAAAATGCTTCACATGTAGTGACGTATCAATAAATAGGCCAGAATATTCTGTTTGCAGGAAGATGGAGCATTGATAACAAGAGTGAGGCATTGTGAGGTACGTTGATTCTAGGTGCTTCTGGAGAGCAGCTCTGAGGAAAAAGACCTGGGAGTCCTGGTGGACAACAGCATGACCATGAGCTAGCAATGTACTCTTGTGGCCAGGAAGGCCAATGACATCTTAGGGTGCATCAGGAAGAGTGTGGCCAGCAGGTTGAGGAAAGTCATCTTTCCCCTCTACTCTGCCCTGGTGAGGTCCCATCTGGAGCACTGGGTCCAGTTCTGGGCTCCCCAGTTCAAGGAGGACAGGGAACTGCTGGAGAGGGTACAGCAGAGGACCACAAAGATGATGAGGGGCCTGGAGCATCTGTCTTGTGAGGAAAGGCTGAGGTACTTGGGTCTTTGTAGTCTGGAGAAGAGAAGGCTGAGGGGGGGGGATCAGATCAGCTTCTATAAATACTTGAAGGGTGGGTGTCAAGAGGAAAGGACCAGTCTTTGTCCTAGACAAGCTTATTTTCTTTCATTTCAAAGTCAGTACAGGCATTTCTGTATTTCTTCATATCCAAAGACCCAGATTCTAGGTAGGGATTTTTGGTTTTTGATGTCTGGCTTCTTTCTACATCAACAAACAAACAAACAAGAAAGTTTTCCTTTGAGCCAGAGAACAGAATTTCATTCAGCTGTGAAGACAGCTGATTTGCCTTGGGGTAAAATATGAGAAGAAACAGATGTCCAGAAAAGGAGAAGCACTAGAGAACAAAATAATTGAAATTGCCAAATAAGAGTTTATAAATAAAGTATGTGAAAGCTTACTCTACATAAACGAAAAGCAAATTTAAGATCGCTGCATGCTATGTAGTATCTTAAAGGGCTCATCAATCTGACTGTTTTCGTATTCACAATCTTGTTTAGGCTGTGTAACATGGCAGAAAATCTTTGCCCTTTTCAGTGACCGTACGCACATCATGTAAATACAGAGTATGAAATTTTAAATTGAAGGTTACCTGGATTTTTCTTGAGGGTATTTAGACAGTATTTCTCAGAGCATTTTCTGTTCATCAAAAGTTAATGACAGCGTGAGTCAAAACACCTAAAAATTAAAATTGACATTGCAGTTTTATGAACTGCATTTGAATTTTGCAAATTCCTGAAACACACTCTCTGTAGACCTTAAAATGTCTCCAATCATAACTATTTCTTTTCAGCTAGTGGAATAATTCTTCAGGAGGAAGTAAGGTACTATGTAGACTTTCTATTCTGGCTGTTGGCGAGCACTGATAGGCATTTTGGTCATGATTGTAATTATATTGGAAAAGTTTTATTTGGGTGTAATGTATGTATTTTTAGGTACTGTGATAAGCCACTATGGTCTGTTGCGGTTGTATGTCTGTCTGTCCCTAATTCAAGTTTTATATGCTGTCAAAAACCAAACATTTGCCTGCTGAAACCAAACATGCATTCGCTCTAAATTCATGGGAGAAAAACATCTCCTTACTTTATATGCAGAGGTCAGCACAGAGTGAAAGATTTTGATTTTGTCGCAAAAAATTATCTTTCTCTTTTTGTTGTTGTTGGTTGTTTCTTTTCACTGTTTTTGAAAAAAGGAAAAACTGATTGAATAAGTATTGAACATATATCAAAGACATAGAATTGTTTCCAGGGATGTTTCTTCATCCTTATGTTGTAAGAATAATTATAATGAATTTGATTTGTAATTACTGCCAGAGCAACAATTCTGAGTCTAGTCAGTGTAGAGAAGGTAAAAATATATAGTAGGATAAGTCTGGGCTTCCACTAGGGAGGAAAACTCTGTTTTTACTTGTCAGGTGTTGACTACAGAGCTTTCTCTTGTGGCGCCCCGCTCTCTCTCCCCCCACTCCACCCCACCCCAAATTTTTGCTTCTTCCCCCTACTCCTATAGCCATAAGCATTTTGTCATGTTGACACTGGCAATTGAACCGTCTTCCTTTGAGTATGAAAGAACTACTTTTATCATTTCTCATATGCAGCCTGGGGCCAAAACAGACAAAGCAATTTGAAAGGACTAGGTTCAGAAGGAGGCTGGAATTCCCATTGTACAGCCCTTGGGAATATGACTTCAGTAACCAGCTCTCAAGCAGTTATTTATCATAATGACAACTGTTGGTCTGTCCATACTTAGTCAGCTGAGTTCCACGCTGTTTGATGGTAACTAGCTCGTTGCCATCCATCCTTAGAAAAAAAATATAGTTTGTTATGATCAGCGCTGTCAGGACATACCTGTATTGTTTAATATGGTTCTTAAACTTCAAAAATAATTTTATTCCATCTTTCTTAAAGAAGTTGGGCTGGATCGTTGTTTGGGCACTTCCAAAGAAATACCTTATTCTTCAGGTAAATGTAACATCAATACTGAAGCCTACTTTATCAGAGAGTACCTTTGTGTGGCACTGGTGTCTTTTCATGTCCCAGGTTTTCTCTTTTATTAAGTCTCATATGGCACTGCCCCTACAGACCATACCTACCTGTCCACTGTTTTACCTATGCTTCATCTTCAGGATTTTTTTTTATTACTCTAGCACCTCTTTGTCCTTTATATTGTTAGTCACTGTAAGCTTTTTGATGCCTACCCACCCATACATCTTGTGACCTAACTTTCAACTTGTCTTGAAAATAATTTTACTATATATTTATCTTTTAAACTCTCGTCACCACCGCTGTTGGATTTCTGACACAATTCTTTTACTGCAAAATGCTTCGAGTCTGTAGTGATATTAGAACCCCAGTTAATACCTTTTTCATCTGAGTTTCCATGAAACACTTCTAAATCTAAATCTCCTTTAACTCATTTTTCATAGAGCCGTCACCAACAGCCAGACAATCTAGATATGTTTATTCTTCAGTCTCATTCTCCTTGATTTCATCAGTTTACGTGCTGCTCTTTCTTGAGATGGATTTAATTTGCCTTCTTGCTACAGATTATAAATCAAGGTGACAGCACCATTTTCTCAGAGTAACAAAGATGACCTGTATTAATGTAAGTCTACCCTACCGTGTAAGTCAAGGAACATAACTGTATCTCCTCTGCAACACTGTCCTCCTCATCTAATGCTCTTTGAGTCCAGTTCACAAGCATGAAGAAATATAATTATCTCATTCCGCATCGTCTTTTAGTAAACCTCGACTCACTGCATAATTTTCCAGAAGTTTTTATGGTACTTCTACTCTTTGTCCATGAAGTTTTGTAATTGGAATAGCTTGGAGCTTGTGCTGCCTTTTGAATGATGTGTTGGTTTTTGACTTTTTTCTTCTTGTTAGCAGCAATCCATATTTTTAAAAAAAAAAAAAAAAGAAAAATCCCCTAAATGAAATAGTATCATGTGCCTGCCCAGCTTTGTACTTGGTCTGCATATGAATTTCATTTTTCCTTGGTGTGGGAAAAATACTAGTCTAGAGAGAAATCCCTTTTTGATTGGCTGCTCTAAATAAAGCAAACAGCAATTGTTTCTAAACTAATGTCACTGATGGTATCACCGCCCCAGATTAGAACTTGACTGCAGCTTGGAGCCATCAGTGGAGATACATCATTCTTGCTATTGAGACAGACCTTTTAGGGTTTTTAACCACATCCTCCTCAGTTACTTAGTGGGAGGTGAAGCCTAGACATAGTTTTCTGTTCTGAAGGATTGGAATTTAAAATAAGTTTAAACTATTTATTAAATTTACTTGTATATGTTAATTTAAAATGTGTTAAAATACATATAAATAACTTAAGCTGCCACCTGATACTGTATGTTTATCAATTGCAAGGCTGAAGATTCCCCAGAATTCAAAATTAACCTGCAGGGAAGACTATATATTTCCATGTAAATATAACGTTTCCTCATGGTTCCGCACCAGCCCTACCATATCCTAAGTGAGACAGATCCAAACACAGATAATTTGTATATAGTTGTGTTTAATATGCTGCTGGTTGTCTGGACCTTACCAGAGTCTTATGGAGCAAGATTGACCCACATTGGAAAGGTCCTGAAGCTGCTCTTTACAGAGCTGGCATTTCACATATCATTTCATAATCAGTGAATCTAGAAGCATCTTAAACCTCTTCCTTCCAATACTGTAATATAGATAAAAGAGAAGGTTGAAAATAGAGGTAGCACTGCCAAAGCAGGAAAACACTGGCTGTTACGAGCACAAAAATGCACTTACTCCTTGCTTGGGTGATTTACATGAGATCCACCTCAATGCTATTTCTAAATACCTGTTGTGTCATGCCGTGGGTTCTCTAGGTGAATAGCTTTTGCCTGTTTTGGAACATGGATTAAAAAACTTCTAGGATATCTTAAAAAGAACCCTGTGTTACCCACCCGTTTTTAAATTAAGAAACCAATTTGAATTCATCTACCAGTCCCAGCTGCTGCCTGTCCTGTTTGCCGTGCTGCGGTTCCCCGTGTGTTTTAAATACATTATTCCTATCCTCAGTGGGCACTGAAACTTTGAATGTGCTTGTTTGGTAATTTCACTGAGGCATACTTAGACTCTTACAAAATCCCTCCCAGACGTGAGTGTAAGTGTGTTGGCACTGCGTGTCTACTAGGACTCGCAGATTGTTTCTTTGATTGCTCATTTGTGAGCTTCTATTAAAAGATGACTTGTCTGTCAGCCAGGTGTAGGGCCAACCTGTGTAATGGTGTCCGCATGCGGGGTGTTCTGGCTGGAGGGAAGCGGTTGAAAAACAAGCTTGGAGAACTGATTGACCTGTGTGGAAACAGCCTGCACAGATGTGTTGTAATATCTTTCCCACTTGGGCAGACATGACTAAACAGACTTTGTCTGCTCTGAACAATTAAGATGTTTGCCAGTGTGTGCAGGGCCCCATGCGAGTTCCAGCTTGTTCCCAACTGGTAGAGGAGTTTTTCAAATGAGCAAAAATATTTTAGCTGTTCACATTCTCTTCGTTTAAGGCTTACTCAAGATCTGTAACTTTTCAAGGAACACCTTATTCTTTGCATAAATAAAAGCGGTTCCCTCTTCAGATTTTTCTGGTTTTCCTAATTCCCTGGAAGCAGTACTTGCACAGCCAAAAAAGAAAACCTTGCTTTATGTGAAAACAAAGTAAGAAAATGCAGTGATGTTTATTCATGACCACAACAGGTTTCCTGTCATCGTGACTCAGAAAGAATCTGAGAATGCCTGCTCAGTATTTTGCTTTAATGTGGAGGCTCTCAAATGATATCCTCAGGATGCAGATCGGACTGAAGACTGATGCTCTGTAGCTGGTGTTACAGAGTAGGGGAACTTTATGCTATTGAATTAAATGAGACAAGCACCAGGGACATCATTAATGAAAGCTCTGGGAGAAATAAGATGAGGTTTATTGTGTTGAATAGGGTGATCACTGTGTGTACTGGTCCAGTGATAAATTATTACAGGTGTGTGGTTGGGCTGTCTGCTGTCCTGAGAGCGGTTGAAGAGTCATTGCTCTCCTGAGGCAGGCTGACAAACCAGACACGCACAGTCTTTTCTCCAAGGGGGTCCTGTTTCACTGAAGCTTCCTGCTCTCCTGTCTCATGTCTATTTGCTAATTAGAGAAATTTTCTCAAGCTGATGAGTTTAAAGTATTGAACATTCTTCAAAGAAACCACTACAGAAAGTGAAGCCTCTGAATACAGATCCAAACTTGAGATATGATTGTTAATGGGTTGTTGGTTTTTTTATCCCTCAATATTGTTGGTTAATGTTACGGAACTTTTTTCGTTGTTGAAACTTTGGGTTGTACTACTACAAAGTCAAAGGAATACAAAAGTTTTCATGAGCAGCTACTTCCTTCCATCACCAAAGTCACCCAAGAGCAACAGTATTTAGATAACAGATTAGCAGGAAATGACTACAGCAGACTATGGCAGCTAATCAGCTAGTCATTCAGAAACCTGTGGTACTAGGAAGCACTTCCGTGACTCACAAAAGAATAGTTATAAAGCATGTATTTGTAATAAGTATGGATTATTTGTTCTGTATTAAAATAATTGGACAGTATTTGGTTAAAACTTTGCTAACTAGGTTTTTTTAAGCCAGCAATGGAACTTCACCATGGTGCATCCCGAGCAGCCCATGAAAAAGAAATGCCACCCCCTTTTTCTCTACCCCACCAACAAGCAAACCTTTAAAATAAGTAAGATCCAGTTAAGGTGCTAAACCTATTAGAGGATTTAATCGTTCATGATGAGTATAACTAATTAATGTGAGTCACGTAATAACGTTGATAGAACTTAAATTATAACACCTAACCACCAGTTATATTACAGAACCATAGAAAATTGACACCAGAAGGGAGTTCTGAGGGCATCACACCCAGCTCCCTCCTCAGCACAGGGCTGGATCTGTGGGTAGCTTGTCCCAGTGATTCACCACTATCACTTGACAATTTTTCCTTCTATCCCGACAGAATTTCTTTTCATGCAACTTGTGCCTGTTGTCTTTTCTTCTTTCTGTACATGCTGCTCCGAGGAGTCTGTTATCTGATTCCATGGTTGATTATTTGCTGGAACAGAGAGAGGAAATACGTTCCTAAGAAATTAGTGTCAAATTTGGTGAACTTTATGCGCTGTTTATTCCCTGAATCTCTTCTAGCATTTTCAATGCTAAAGCTAGTTTAAGCTAGTTTAAATTCAAGTTGAGCAAAAGAAATTTTAAAAATGTATTTTCATAAAGGGTTTTCTTCTGTTCTTTGCTGTTGGATACAGTAATTGAAAGGAGTCCTTGAACTGTTATTTTGTCTTAGAGACAGAAGGAATTGCTTTTTTAAAGATAATTGTTCATTTAGGTGAAATAGCAGGAATCTTCCTGGTCATGTATATTTCTTCAAATCTTGCCTTATCTAAAGAGTGCACTGATAGAGCACTGATTTATAGAAGTCACAATTCTGAACAAGCTTATTCTCTCAGTTATAGCTGTGTGTATCTGGAATAATTTATAAAGGTTGTCTATGCCAAGTTTTGTTGACTTGTATAGTCTTCTCAGTGGAAGAAACATCTTGTGACTTTGAAGAAGAAGGAAAACTTCATCTTTACAATGAAATGAGACCATGGATCATTATATTAAATGTTGGGCACAGGGGCAAGGAAGGGAATAGTTCCTGCTTTTCAAATCCCTGTTTTAATTCCTCCCAAAAGTGAAACTGCTATCTTTGTTTGAAGTTATACTCATAAATTCTACTTCAACAGCAAAATCTTATTGTAGCCCATCAGTTGTTTCTTTGGTTGGTGGATGTGATTAATGTAGGTTTGAGGAATATTAAAGAACAACTTATCAGCTTATTCTCGTACAAGTTTGATAATTTATCCCCTGTGGATTAGGTCAGTGTGGGAGAAAGCTCCATAGTAACTGATCAAATACATGAGTGGACAGCGGAAGCTTTCCTCAGTGGCGGAATGACACGTTGTCTGTAACTTAAGATAGAAGCTGGCTCAGGCTATACAGTCAAATAGCATACACTTAAGGAGTTTGTGAGACATGGGAGAATATGTTGCCAGCACACACACAGATACAGACAGATTTGTAGTTGGAATAACAGAGCTAAGTGATAAATCTGTGCTTTGGGTAGGATTGATGCAATCAGCATGACTCTCAGAACGATGAGGGAAAAAAAGCTGGGGGAATTTAAGGCAAGAGGTGGTGATGTGGGCTGTACCAAATAGGAAAACATCAAAAATGTTCATGATGTGGTTTAAAGCTATCTTGCTGTGTAGCTCAAAAAAAGGCAGAATCTAATATCCAGGATGGTTTGAATTACAGGGAGGAGCATGAAGGAGAGGATGTCCAAAGCAGAACTGATTGGTGCTTAGCTAATACTTCCCTGCTTACAGTTATGAAGAAACCAAAGTTCATTTATGTCTTTTGAAACTCCTTTTCTCTAATGATGTTATTTTTGTAGTTTCTTCTACCACAACCTGGGTATGATATGACTTTAATTCAGATTTAGCTCCTTAGAAAATATTTCATAAAAAACAAGATGGGGAAAAACATCCATCTCTGATGTAGAGGAAATCCAAACCTCAGTTCTTGGTTACAAAAGAATATTTTTGTACTGTTAGGAGAAGAAAGAATCGTTTTATTTGTTTATCACACTAGCAGAGAAAAATTAGACTTACATAAAGGCTTTTGAAGAAATTTTGTGCTAAAGTAGCAGGTGTTCGAAAGGTTAATGCAAGAGATGTAGTAAGCTTTATAGAAATATGAAATTGTATCACTTTCCTGAGTTCCCAGTGAGGATGCTTTGGAAGAATAGTACTCCCAGGAAAACCTTACTTTCTGTTAATAGTTTTTGGGGGTGTGTATGGTTGTTGGTTTTGTTGGGTTTTTTTTAAAGTCTTCTCTGTTGCACAGTAGGTGAATGCAGCGCTGGCAGTTTGTAGGAATATTCCATTGAGCCAAAAAAGCATTATGGAAAGTCTGGCATTAAGTCAGAAGGGATAAAAATGAGATGATTATATATGGAGCTGCAGTCCAGAATGCAGTTTGTTAGTGAGCACCATGAAGCAAAAGTATAGCAGTTGGCACAAGACAAGATCCATATTTAGGGAGCAGTGTCATATGTTGCCAAAGTAAAGAGATGATCAGAATAGTTCCTGTAAGGTGTTTATGTTGAATAAAATAATTTGCCTGCCTGAGACCCGCATTGTAGTTATTCAAGACAATCTTACGTTGCTCAAATTTAGACCCAAACATTTAAATTAACATTATGAGAGTGCTCCTCAGATATTACTTTCTCTGTTTAAAAAGAGGACTTAGGAATAATAGTTCAATATTTCAATTATTTAGAGAGCACCTTTTCTGGTTTGGTTTCTATAAAGTCTTCAGTTTTGCCCTATGCAATATTTATAATCACCTATTCCTTTTAATTTGTTTATTATCAGTTCTGTAAAGAAATGAAGAGCTTTACAAACTGAGGAAAATTACTCACTTTATTCTCTACTGAAAAGAAAACCATTTTTTGAAGGGTGATACGACCTTAAATATTTATAAATGAGAATTCCCTCGGTTTTTCATATTGTCCAAAAAGGTGTCCCTCCCAGCGTATTGTCAAACCGCGGCTTGATCTTGATCCTGCTCCTCTTGGCACAAAAGGCTGAGCGCAGCCCGGAGAAATGGCAGCGCTGCTTTCTCTTCCAGTTCGGTGCGCTGGGGATATGTTTGAATTAAACGCTTAATTGTTCAAAATTATGCAGAACAACCTCACAAATATATTCCAGTTCATTCTTTGGGGGAACCAGGAGGTGGTGAAGTGGAAAAAAAGGGATATTTAAGATAATGTAGATTTAGTGCCACAAAGAAGTAAAGTATATTTTCATAGTGCAAGAGATCTGTTGCTTGCTTTAAGATGTATTTTACAGAAAATTCATTGAACAGCCTTAGTTTATATTGCCATTTTCAAAACACACTAACTGTATTTGCTGCCCTGCAATCAAACTTTTAGAAGTAGCTTCTCACCCTGTCGTTCACAGTTGGATTAACATGTCCTTCCCGCGGTCCCCGTTGATCCCATAAACTCAGCGTAATTGCGATCATAAAATAGGCAAAAAGATCAAAGTAATCCCATCTGGGGGGGAAAGAGCCTTCTGAGCCAAAACAAGCTGTTTGGCTTGTAAGCAACTGGAAGCCTTTCCTCCAGCACATCTGCAGTGTGCTCTGTGTTTCAGAGCTCCAGAGCGGGGCCTGCTGCCTCAGGCCTGTGGCTGGGATGCTACAGAAATGCTGCGACTGCGCTTTGCGAAGCTTTTCTAGACTAAATAACTTGTAATAAAAAAGATTATTTTGTACCAGATAGATTACATTGGAGCGGTTGTGTTTATTTCTCTTCTTTTTCAGAGCTGGGTTACAAATACCAAAGTGTGACAGAGTGGGTTTGGTTTTTTTGAACTGGTGAACAATTGGCTGCACTCAAGAAATAAATCCCTTGGTATGGCCATGGCATCTTCCAACAGTTTGGTGCCATCAGGCTGAAATAAGGTTCAGGAGCTGATTACCATCAGGAGCTTGTTCGAACATTGCTTTCTTACTGGGGATGAGACAGACCAACAGGAGAGCAAGCGGGGTTCTACTTTGTTAAAGAAAGTCTACCAGGACAGATAAAGGAAGGGAAAAGGAGAGAATTAAATATGGCGAATTGATAGCTAGGACACATACAAGTATTCACAAACAAGCTGTTAGTCCAACAGATGTTGAAATAATCTGTTCAGAAAATCCAAAGCAATTTTGATGAGGGTTACAGAGTCCCAAGAGTCACACAAGACCCTCCTAGTGCAAAGTCTCTGCACAGTAGTATCAAAATTCTTGTTGGTTCTCTTGTTTCCATATTGATGGAAGTGTCACGAAAATAAATCTGACACCTGCCCAAGTTTACATGTAGTTTCAGAACTGTTTCCCGAGTCACTACATGAGTTTGTAAGTAAACTGGAAGTTACGTATAGCATTTAGAAAATTGTGGGATGTATGAAAGTATGGGCATAGCAAATACTTTGAGAGTTAGGCACTGTGCCTGAAGAGGTCTGTTATTGTTTATGCACCTTCTTCTTTCTTTTGTTAATTTTCTGTCCATTTGAAACAATCGGGTTTTAATAGAACTAAGCCATAAGCCTGATCTTCCTGATGTATTTAGAGAGCATCTCTACCTTTAGTATCTAAACATTTTGCTAATTGTGCTTTTGTACCAACACTTGCAATTTTCTGTGTAATATTTATTTTTGTCTTGCCTGATAAAGGTAGTGAGGAAAGGGACATGGAGAATTTTAATAACAATCATGGGGGAAACTGGCATGCAAGATTTCATACAAATGCATTTTTCTAACTATTTGAAGAGCTTGCTTTCTGTGTAAGAGAAGGTTTTCTTCAACTTCTTGGTACCTCTTCCGCAAGGTAAAAATGTTGTGTATTCTCCATGGAAGCAATGATGAGATCGGTGAGGTCACTGGATAAATCAAAATTGCAAAGCATTAATATTTTGATTGCTTTTCAAGTTTTCTACTACTTACGTGTTATATACAGTACACTAGAGGAAATATGTTTATACTGAATACATGTACAAAACGTTCATGTAAGATGACATAACTGCATGTGGGAAACCTGTGTCGGTTTTTTTCTGCCAAATAATATTTTCTGATAATGGGAATTGAGCTGAAATGGATCCATATTCTTGATTTCAGAATTATTGAGAATAATGCATGTTTTGTTTGCCTTTGCCAGCCACACTTTGTGAAGATGGCGTATGGTTGGTTAAACAAGAACATACCTTAGGTGTAGGGTTGAAACGTGACTCAGCTGAGTTAAGTTATTCTTCAACAATACTTCTTGGTGTTGTGGGATTCCCGGTCTCATCTGAAAATGATCAATACAACTTCAGGGATTTCTGCGCACTTTTGTTTAACTTGTAGAATTTGGGTTGTTGGTTGGTGGTTTTTTTTTAAAGGTAAGGGAGACTTTTCCACTTCTGAAGGATCTTCATATTTGGCAGTCTCCCTTTGTGATGTGACACAGTTTGCAAATATTGATCTTTGTTCCTTCTCTGTCTCTGTGAAGAGTTGCAAGATGGTTTTGATTCTTCACACAGACTGTCAGAACTCACATCCAGGAATGCGTCCCCTGTCTGACCAGCCGTCAAGCTATGGTCTGAATCTTTCGAATTTAAGGGTTATCTGGTTTATTAGGTGCATAGGACTGTACCTTTTAAACTTATCATCTTTAAGCTGTTGAAAAGATTGGAAGTAGATGAGTCTTCTGCTCCAGTTGGGAAGCTGTTGCTGTATCAGCCACGTGCAGGTGCTACCATGAAGCATTGTGAGGATGGTAATGATAGAGGGTGTATTTATGGATATCTGATGGCTATGGGCTAATTTAACACAGATGATCCTTGTTTCAAGAGGTGGTTTAATCTTATGTTTTGTGGTAAAGTAAAACCCTGGAGCGGGGTTCCTAGAAAGGCTGTGGAATCACAGAAATATTTAAAACTCAGCTGGACAAGCCCCTGTGCAAGCTGATCTAGCTGGGCCCACTTTGTGTTGAAGGAAAGGCCAAAGTGATATCCAGAGGCGTATCCTCCAGTCAAACTCAGTCAGTGATTCTGTGAACCCGCATTAAAACGCAGACAGTACCGGAAGTATGATGTTTTGTAATCTCTTTATCGCTTCTGAATTGTTTGTTTCTGAAATCCAGTTGAATAGCTTGTGTAGTTAAAGCGCTGCTCCTTTATAATCAGTAATTATGGAATGCTTGACTCTGTATGATCTGAAAGCTAATTTACAGGTCTTAGACAGCAGTTGTGCATCGCCTGTGAATTAAAAACCTGTAGCAGAACATGGCAAGCTATTGATTTACGCAAAATGAAGTCTGTGTAGCTGGAATGGCATAGGCTCAGATGTATAAATAGTGTTAATTATTCTGAGAAATCTACTTCGGTACATAGTCCAGATTTCCTGTACAAGTCTGTGCAACCCTTGAAAGTAAACATATGTTTACATCTACATTGTGATTTTTTTGCAGGATTAAGAAATGTAATTAATATAGACTTACATATATATTTATTTTTAATGTAAAATCTGAGCACATCAAAGGAGGAAGATGATAAAAGAATTTGAATGTGTACTTTTATACACTATAATACTTTCATTTTCATCTCAGTCAAAGGGTTTATGTCAGATCTAATCATTACTATGACAGTATTTACATTAATTGTGGCTTCATTCAAACACACATTCTGTTTGGATAGGTGCCTTTTGGTGGTAGTAAAATGAAACTTAAAATCCCGTACAAAATAGAATCATAGCAATCATCAAACCTGCTTGGAGGGGGTGGGGTGTGTGGTTGGTTGTTTTCACACTTGTTCACAGTTTTTAAGAGCCTGAGGGAAAGACTTCATAGTAGAAACCATCTTCTTAGTTATACATCATTCCACTCAAGTGCTGTGCTCTGAAAAGTGGCTCTTTCAGCTCCAAAGCATTTTTAGAGGGGGAGAGAAACTGTGTTTGTATTTGCTTGCTTCTCTGTTTTGGTTTGTTTTGTTATTTTTTTCCTCCTAAAACAAGAAACAATGGAAGGAAATGTGTCTGAGGCATTCTTATACCAAGAAAACACTAGTGTGCATTTTTTTTTGTTTCTTTATTGTATTGTTTCATTAACTGCTAGTCACTTTAAAAAAATTCCTTTTTTTAATGTTTTCATATCATAATCTGATGAATACCTAGGAAAACTGCTATAAAAACAGAAGGCACTAATTAGTGTCCAGGGCTACTACTTGTATGTCTGTTTGGAACGTATTATTAAGGATATTAAAAAGGCTTTCTAGCTAAAAGTGTACACGGTAAACAAATACTTTCTGTACTGTTTACTTGCCTTTTTCTTTTTTGTTCTTGAAGATATTTTTCAAAGTATTTGGAATCTTCCGATACCAGTTTGGCAAGCTATTTAGAATACGATCTGGTTTCAAGCATATGAAATCAGTAGGGTAGTTTTGACAGGGGTAATGTTTGCAGTTTGTATGAAGAGGGAGGCCACTTGAGAAGTGTTATGCTTATATTCAAGAGAATTGTGCGCAAGAGGAACTGGAAGAAGAATGGTTGCTGTCAGGTGAGATCAAAATGAGAATCCCTCATGACCTTGACCTCACTTTTAAGCTGTGATTATGGGCTGAAGATACAGCATTTTGGGAAGTTTCTAAAGGGAAAACAAGCGTTAATCAGGGTCACCATCACTGAGGAAAAGTACACAGTTAATAGACTTGAATTTTATTGCAAGATAGTGACCCACCTGGGCAAGGTAGGCTGTGAAGTTTCCAGCAGAGACAGGAAAAAAAGAGCTTGTGTAGGTACTAGGGACGGCAGGAATTTGTTGGTTGTGTCAACTGGCATGGGTAGGACCATTGTATAAATGGATCTGGAAAAATTAACCACAATTTTCTTTCCCTGCTGTTTAAATAAAGCATCTTGAAGAAAGAAATGCAGGGTTTTATAATCCTTGCCTTTGGTTTTTATTTTTTTAAGGGCTAATTTCTTTCTTTTTGCACATGTGTGTGTTTGGCATTTCTGCATCAACTGAAGTAAGAAGTATCAGATAGACTGTAGTTAATTTCTCAGATTATAGCCAGAATTGAGTTTAGCTGTAGTTCAATTATAGAGAGTTAGCAGCCGTTTTGGGAAAACTTTAGCTCTGTCTTGCTAATAGAAAACCAGTGAGGTATGGACAGGATGAAGAGTTGTGGAGGAACCACTGCAATTGTTGCGGGACAAACTCTTGCCACTGGGAGCGAGACGGGGTCCTTGTTAAGTGCATGACTTTGATTTCTTAGATAGCAAAGAAAACACTTCACCATAGAGCATGCTGTGCAGGCTCTGACAGGCACCTGGATATCACTTCTGAACGAAGCTGAATGCTCACATTGGTACAGAATACTTCGTGTTGGCTCTTCGTTTATGGCTTTTTTTTCCTCTGGGAAAGGGGGATGGGGAAGGGATTGTCAAACATGCAAAATGCTTGAAGTATTTTCAGTTTCAGTGAGATGGAGGGTAGTGCTTAGGGTGCATCAAATATCCCAGATGAAAGGAAGGTGCTGAACTTTGTAATTATCCCTCAGTCTGTACCATGGAGTCTGAAAAAGTTGCATGTTAGAACTTGCGGGCATTTAATGAATTTCAAGTTGCAATTTCATTTCCGTTGCCGTTCCTGAAAGATTCAGCCAGTGGACAAGAAGAATCCTGAAGCAGTTGCACGGGAGTGTTACTGCAGCATCTAGTTCATTTCTAGTACAAGTATTTTCAGACACACATATTTTGTAAAGTATTTTAGGCTGCCAAAAGTTGTGATGTATTGTCTCTCTGGTAAAGAGAAATAGAACAAAAGCATGCTTAACCTAATATGTATCAAAAAAAAAAAAGGTCACATTTCATAGATACATTTAAATTTAAACATATGCTTGAATGTATTCTTTTTTCCAGTTGTTTAGATTTCTCGAGTAAGTGTATATTTCAAAATCAAAGACTAAGATGTGATAAGCCTTAATTTATCTGGGAAGCTGTATGGTCTCATGTGAAACCTAGCTGTGCCCTTTGATGTAGGTAGCTAGCTGTTTGTTTTTAGCCCTTGCCTTTACCTGTAGAATTTTAGTCTTTACTTACTCCTCACCAAGCATTTATAACATAGTAAATACTGTGGGTTACATAATAAAGCTATTCCAGGTCTTTCTAAGCAGAATGTTTTGATACACGTGTATGTAAATTTAACTCAGTTGCATGTAGAAAATAGTATTTGTGGGGGTTGTTTGTTTGTTTTGTCTCTCTTAATGAGGTAGCCGTTTTTGTGGCAAATCCTTTTAGATCCATGCTGGCAAGAAACTTTTAAGAATCTCCTCATGGTACCTTTTTATTCCTGCGAGTTTATTTATAGGCTAAGCAGTAGAAATCCATTTGAATTACATATGTTAATTCTAAGATGCGAAGCCACTACCTGCTTCAGTAGGTGAACACCAATTTTGGAACCATTGTCATGGAAGTTAAATTAAGGAAGTTAAGCACCGTACCAGGTGTTATTGTTGCGTGAAGGAAATGCAAAACTCCCTCTTCGGTGGGGTTTATTGAACACACAATCTGGAACTGTGTAAAATCAATCAGTGGGAACTTGTGAAAGGTTAATACAGGAGGGTTTTTCCATCCTCTTCCTATTAGGTAAGAAAATAATGCTTGTCACTTCAAGAAAACAAGTGCAGGAATTCTTCTCTTATCCTGAATAGATGTAACTTGCCTCTGAACTTCAAGAACTTTTACGAAGGTGTTTGAATATTAAAGGAGATATTTAAAGCAACAGGAGCATTGAGATAATCTGTGCGAGTTTGTTGAGAGGGGGTTGGCTCTGGCAGCTGGGTTATCTCCCTGGTTCAGTGCCTTCTCCTGCCATGGCCTGGAACTGCCCTTAGCTCCTGCTCGCCCAGGTGGGCTGTGGGACACAGCCCGCAGAGTCCTGAAAACACAAAATCCAGCTGAAAACAAAATCCAAATCCTCAGCTCGGGTTGGATGGCAGGTTCTTGGTGTTACAGTCATTTTGGACATGGGCTATCGTGGCTTTCTGTATTTCACGATTTCTCCTCTTAAAAGCTTCACTCTTTTGAATTAATATCCAAAGTTTACATAGTCATAGACTGTGTATTTTAAATGTTATTTCCTGATAAGGTGTATTGCTATTAACTAAAAGCCTATGATATATTATAATTTAGGTCCCAGTATCAACATTTAATGCAACTTATTTTGCACAGTATTGTATAGATTGTTTTCTTTAGGTTAACAGGCAATTGGTAGCTTTTGTATAGAATTTTCCTTTTGTTTAATGTTCTCCGCTCCCCTCTGCACGTCATTATTAAGGTACTACTGCTCCATTCTTTATATACCTCAGCAAGATTCAGCACACAGTGCTATGCTGGTGACTGCTCTGATAGTCAGGTAAAGTGTAAACTGTCTTATAAAACTGTCTGTTCTTCTGGAAGTACAATAATAGCATACTTTCCACACGTTTAAAAATAATTCTTAATCCAGGATGTTTGCATAGCAGTTAAATACCTCTGAACCTCAGTTGCAGTCTTTTTGCAAATACTCTTATGTTAAAAGACTCCCAGGAAAGAGCTATGCTTTAGGTAGGAGAAATTAATTGTCAATCTCTTCACTTGTGTTCCCCTGTTAACAATACTGTATTTCTTAAGTGACCTAGTAGGTGCTGCTGCTGTCTGTGAGAGCTGATTGTGCTCTTAGTCTTCAAGTTACTTGAGGCCCTCTATGGGTTGCCTGTCCTCAACTATTGCAGCCAAATACGGGGAAGTGGTTTCTGTCCTTTAATTTCACAAAAAAAAAACCCTTAAAGCGCCTTTGGAGCTGCTGTTTGTGGAGTGTTGGAGTAATGCAAGCATTGCACATTAGACCTGTAAAGCAGAAAGGCTCTCCGGGCTTTACAGGAATTATGGAAGAGCTCGCCAGTTCCTGGGTGGAATTATTTTCCTATCACGGAATTACTGATGTCACTGGCACCCTCACCAGCCTTCCCCTGTAAGACCAACCCGAGACAATGGAGGCTGTTCCTGCCTCTCACCCACACTGCAGATCAGCACAGATGATGGGAAAGCACAGAACAGAGATGCTGGCTGCGCTCCCGGTGTATCTGCTCAGTAGATAAGACTTTTTTAGGGCTGTTGGTTGGCTGCTTTCCCTTTTGCCTTTGAATCACCCCATGGTGTATTTTAAAAAGTATTTCTTGTGCTGCTTTGACAGAGGTGTGTTTGTGAGGGTTAAAATCTACAGGCTTTGTTTTCAAAAATTAGAGCATGCTAGAGAAAGATGGACTATCACTCTGAACTTTGGATTTCTTGCTTTTCGCCAGCTTGAATCATGCCATAAACTCTATTTAAAGATTTTGGGTTTTGTATTTATTTTCCACATCCTTGACCCTGACTGGTGAGCTGGACATTTGTGTTTGCCTTGGCAAGCTCCAAGCTGCTCATCTAGGGCAGGATGAAAACTCTTTTTTCCTTTAGTAAACAAACTGTTCCTTCAGTATTTTCCATAAGGATTCACACCACCATTTTGTAACACTTCTAGGAATTGAGAAAATCTTGCCACTCAGAGTGTTCATTTTACACGGCCTGTAGCACTGCATAGATATGTTTGTTTTAATATGAGTAAGAGTTTTCTAAGGTTGGGTCTGAAGAGCTTTTTGCAGAATGTTTTAAAATTCCAGAAATACTACATTTTGTTGTGAAGGGGTTTATTAAAGCTATCGCTCAATATTCATTGTTGCCTGTCTGGAAAATGGGGTTGTTTGTATTTTTTATTTGTCTAACATAAATGCTGATGTGTCAGACAATGCAACTGTGAACACTGCCCCATTGTGCTAGATGCTGTACCCATGTCAAATGCTGCTTTGTGTCCTGAAGAATTTACAGTCCAAATAATCATTCACATTCTGTGTTTCTTTGGATAGATATATTTTAGTGGTTGGGATATAAAATGAGAGAATAACTTAGTGGGCCACTTAATGCCAACACATAAATTATGTTTTAGAACAAATGAACTGAATTTGATTTTTCCAGAGGGACAAATGACTGATGCCGCCCCTTTTTTTGTTAGGTCATTTGCAGTGGGTGACTGACAGTTTTGAGGGCGGTATGCCATGGAAATGACAGTCTTGTTCTTGTAATCAACAAGACTTGTCATGGTACTGCAGCAGTGTTGCTGCTAATTTTGGAAAGTTTGAAATGCTTGAAGTTGGAGATGAAGTTTTATATATTATAAAATGGATATTATTAAATCCAACTCAAAGCTGAGTACCCGTGTTAGTCCTGATCCCAAGCTGCTGCAAGCCCTGCCAAGGGGAAAAAGGCTATTTGCCATGAGCTAAACCTCCAAAAAAATCACCAAAAGCCTTATAAGAACACACACATTTCCCTCTAAGAAAGAGCTTGTCGCATATATTCATAATACATTCTCTTCTCCCCCAGCCGCCCACTAACTAGTTGTGCTCACAAGTCCCTGTATTTTCCCTCAGCTCATCTGTTCGGCTCCCTGGTGACTGGTAATGAATTTAGAACGCTTGCTATAGGATGTTCAGAAGGATACCAGATTCATTGATATTCTGGCAAAATACTCACTTTCCAACCCCCAGTCTACAGCCACAAAGTAAAAGTACAATTATATTGTATTGCAGAAAAAAAATCTGGGTAGTTTTAAAATTTCTTTAAACAATAGGAAAGCACAAATTTCCATGTAACTTTTCAGCTTTCTGCTGCTATTTATGAGATCTAAAATCTGGGCTCAAAATGAAGTCTTGAAGAAGAATTAGTTCTTCGTGAATGTTATGAAAAGTCTCTGCAGTGTGTAGTCAAGTATGCTATTTATTATAAGTTATTACCCAAATAAAGTATCTGCCAATGAGTCAGCAAATCAAAACAAAATGTCTGGTTTCTGGTCTACAACTTACTGTAAATGATAATGACTAGCAAATAACCAAACTGACAGTTCAGGAACAAATGCTGAAAAGTACATGTTAAAAAGCACCCTCAAAATTATAAATTATCTCAATTCCTAGAAGCATTGTATCTCTGTGTGTAGGTTGTTGACAGAAGAGAAAAACACTGAATTTTATGTAAAGCTCCATTGGTGCTCGTCATCAGCCCATAAAGGTTATTTATCCTTCCTTTTAAATCGTAATACCAATTTTATAACTATATATTAAAAGCATATTTGAACTCCACAAACTAAATTTACACTTCCTTTTTTGTTGCAGATTTGGGACATGAGTGATGACGAAACAGTCTGAAAAATCTGCTGAATAAGGTGGAAGATGACCTACTTTGGACTGGAGCGCTGCCTTTTATCTGTTATTTGACAAGTTAACGATTGCTTACCCATTCTGACTGCTACAAACACAAACAAATAGAATCTACATTTTGGCATTAATGTCTTCACCTTAAAAGCAGTCTGTTATGGATACAACTCTCCACATTTTCTTTTTTATTATGTAAATAACTAAAGCAACGTGCTTATGTTTAAATCTTGTCTTTTTTCTTTTTTCTTTTTTTTAGTTTCTAAGATGGCTTAGATAAAAATATGCTGCTTAAGTAAATTTTGGTGGTTTATTTTTCCAAGTTTTTATTTTGATTGTCAATGGACATGTCCAAGCAGCATGTCCAAATGTCTTTTTTCATCTTTCCTAGATTTGTGCCCCTTTAGTTGGAATTTAATGTTTAACACTGAGAATATTCTGTTATAGGAAGTTAAACTGTATCTTTAAAGGAGAGCAGGAGTAGGTAAGAACCTGCACCTACTGCCTACAACATGTTGGTTGCTGCTTCAAGGGACATATTTACAGTACAATCAATTCCTTTTTCATTGTTACAGTGTGATTGATCTTGCCTGTGTCAGTGGAAGTGTTACTCTCTGTAAAGATTTCATCATTTCCTGCTATGTAAAAAAAGTCATTTGGCATATATTTACACAGGAAAAACCGAAATGTGTTGGTATCATCATGGGACTCCTATGAGGTTTAGAGAAGTCTCTGTTGCATACTGACGTTGCTTTGGGGGAGAATCATTAACAGGAATAGGGAATCAGTTCTCTAACTTTGCTCTTCTTGCATGATGTCATGCAGTATTTTACAAGTGTTAAAAAAGACCAATTTTGATTTTCATTTTGGTTCGATGGGAAGTTTTTCATTTCTTGCAACATCAGGAACAGCTTCAGAGATTATGGCAGAGCACAAACAGTAGTTTGTGAATCCTTCAGTTACAAAGATAACTTGAGAAAAATAGATTTGTAAATTACCAAAGTACATTATTACTACAAAATTGAAAGGGAATATTTTGGTTTTTAATCTTAGAAATGCTTAAGAAGTATATTTTAAATCCCTTTTATGGCTTTGTTGTGGGGATTGTGGGCTAACTCACTCAGAAAAAATGCAAATTGCTTTATCTGCCAAGCAGTCTTTATTTCCCATATATATTATGAAAATTAGTTGATCAATTAAATTACTTTAGTTCCTTCCTGTCGTGGTTTAACCCCAGCCAGCAACTAGGACCACGCAGCTGTTTGCTCACTCCCCCTCAACTCCAGTAGGGTAGGGAGATGAGGGAGAAAAAGGAGAAAACTTGGTCTGTTGAGATAAAGATGGTTTAATAGAACAGTAACAGAATAGGGGGAAAAAAAGGTAAAAGAATATACAAAACTGTGATGTGATACAATTGCTCACCACCCAATGACCAATTGTCCAAGCAGTTATTGTGGATCCCTGGCCAACCCCCATTTATATACGTTTCTGGTATGGAATATCANGTGGTTTAACCCCAGCCAGCAACTAGGACCACGCAGCTGTTTGCTCACTCCCCCTCAACTCCAGTAGGGTAGGGAGATGAGGGAGAAAAAGGAGAAAACTTGGTCTGTTGAGATAAAGATGGTTTAATAGAACAGTAACAGAATAGGGGGAAAAAAAGGTAAAAGAATATACAAAACTGTGATGTGATACAATTGCTCACCACCCAATGACCAATTGTCCAAGCAGTTATTGTGGATCCCTGGCCAACCCCCATTTATATACGTTTCTGGTATGGAATATCACTTTGTCCAGCTTGTCCTGTCTGTGCTCCCTCACAGCTTCTGTGGGAAACTGAAAAGGTCCTTGACTTAAAATAAGCATTTACTTAGCAACAACTAAAACAATATGTGTTATCAACATCATTCTCATACTAAATCCAAAACACACCAGATACCCGGAAGAAAAGTAATTCTATCCCAGCTGAAGCCAGGACACTTCTTTAACATAACTCTGAATATTTGGTGTAGATTTGGTGTAGATTTCACAGCTTTTCTCTTATGCCACATCAGATGAAGTTCTGTCAGGTCAATTTTCCGAATGGAAGGAGAGCTGCAGTTCCCAGATTCTGATCATAAAAGATTTATTGAAACATGCCAAAGTTTGCAACAAGTGTCTAAAATAGCCCTTATTTCTATTTCTTTTAACTATCATATTAATAACATTTGTGTGGTTTCTTAAATTGCCTTACAGGAGTGTCTTGTTTAGCTAACTTCCATTGTAATATAAAAATATGTATGAATCAAATATATTTTTTGAAAGACTAGTAAACACAGGAAACTGATCTTTTAGTGTTCAAGTAACGAACAATAAGATCGATGACATACCAGGTTAATTCTAAAGCAGTTTGTTAATGTACATAATTAGTTATGATCTCAAACAACATCCATTTTGTTAGCCATGCCATAGTCCAACTGGAATCCTCAACAAGTACCAGGGTAGTTTAAAGGGAATGATCTGCATTTTTATCTTTTGGAGTTGCTGACCATGGAGTGTAAAAATCTCTTTGTGGTTTTTGGTTATATAAAACTTGAAAACTAGACATCTTTCTGAAATCTGATAAACATTAATAATTATTTTAACCATCTGAAACGCTGCTTATCATGTAGCTTTACATTGAGAATATCTATTTAACTGGAGAAGTATACAGAATCGAAAGGTTCAAAACTCAGGGTTAATGTCATGTTTCCTTACGTCTGTAATTTCAGTAACATACAGCTCTCTCAGGCTGAGCTGTTTCCTGTCCATATGCTTCCCAGATGTCTCTGATGTTCAGAAACACTTCAGTTTGACTTGCACTAACTTCCGTTGTCTAACTATAACGTTGTTTTCTTTCTTCTTGCAGACCAGAATTGTTCTTATTTTGCTTTTACTCAGTGTCTAAGCTTCTACTGAGTGAGAAATCGTAGGAATTTATTCAAATGAATGAATGCACATTCAAATACTATACACAAATAAACACATTTATTTACTGGCTTGAATGCATTTAATGGCAGGATTTCGGCACAGTCCTTAGCTCCAGTTACTGTGTTTAATAGAGTAAGAAGCTAAACTTGACCTTTCTTTATGAAGGAGGTAGTATTTAAATTTTGTGTTGCCGTGATGTCCTAGGCGTCAGTGAAGAGCCCAGACTCATACTTTCATTGTAGAACCCAACAGCTACCATGGCTTTTCAGGTATAAACCAAATCTGTTGGGAAGAGGGACTGAACAGCCTCAGAGGAACCTACTCATCTTGCTAAAGTATTGAACAGAAAGGTAATGGCATTATATGGCACTGGGGGTGGGACTGTGTCTCACAGAAGGCAACTGTGACACCTACAGAGCACATCTGGGGGCATCTAATAGTTTTAGAAGACCACAGCTCTTAATGGAGAGCTGTTGACATAATTTTTGTGCTTGAGAACAAAAAAATTGCTTGCTCACAGAAACTCATGGAATGATAGCCTCTGTTTTGCTTTCACACTTCTGCTGACCAGAATTGTTGTTCAGTGTCATCCCTTCAATGTGCTTGCTGACTGAAGTCTAGAATTTGTTACGGAGTAGTACCATGTTCACAAAAGCAAGGAAATAGAGAATTCCGTGTTGAGAGTTTTCTTCTTGAAAGCCCGCACTTGCTCTCATCCTTGCTTTCACAATCTGCTGTTAAGGTCTCTTCACCTGTGTCGTAGGCTGTCAATCGGGAATAACTTTCAGCTAGGGCATGCCCTTTGTATCACATGTAAATCCTCTCAGCACCAATAAAGCCAGCAGAGTCATAGCCAGTGAGTGGGTCAGGCCATGTGAGAATATGTTCCCTGGAGCATGGGGCTAGTTTGAGTCTTAAGGCTTCAACATTAGGATCTGTGAGAGAGAAAGGGCATACATTTAAAAGTTACACTTAGATATGTGAATAAAGATTGATGATAGCCCAGACAGAATTGTTGGGAAAATCACCAAGGAATGGAACCACAGGATTTAGATTCCTAGGAAACTGATGACTCCCAAGAACTAAAGGAGATTCTGCTTCAGATGTTAATAGCGCGATGGTTATTTTGGCAGATGGAAGGAGACTGTAGTGGTTATTCCAACCCTTAACATCATGGAGCTTGAGCCTGGAAACATACTTTTCCCTTTCCTGTGTTCTATATGGCTTTGGTATCGAGTCCTCAGAGAAGTCCAATGACAGAAACTAAAGTTTCTTTTTTTTCATCTTTGATATTCTTGCTCCACTTTCTGTGTAATGGTCTTTCTAACTCTGTTTCTTTGTATAAGATTTGGCTGCTCACTTTAGATACATGCAACAGAAGTATTAGCAAAATTGAGTAATTTTTCCATATTTCCATATATATATAAACATTTTCTTATAATTTCTAACTTTTGCTGTCAGAAACCAAGGTGGCTTTATGTATTTCTAAAGTTTTCACTATGGACTGTAGAATTGTATCATAGCACTTGTTTCTCCCCCTTGCTGAACAAATTCCTTCTGAACGCACGTTAACTAGACTAATTGGAATTGGTGACAGAACCATAGAATAGACTTTGGGATGCAGGACCCACACTAATGCCAGCCATGCGTGAAGAGATGACTTTTCTGATACCAGCTTTTGATGGGGAACAACTGCTTATTTCATACAGAATCACGAGCAGCCATGACCAAATCAATCCATGAGGATATTTTTATGTAGCTCCTCTTTAGGGTATAACCATCTCTTAAGAGAGTTCAAGGAGAGCCCTAACTCACCATTCTCATGGGAATAGGCAGGATAGCTCACATTCTTTCAAAAACAGAGTTGTGAGCTAGCACATAGTCAGCCTGCCTTATACTCTCAGTGCAAACAGCGGTTCTCCTTCTGCCCATTGAGTGGTGGCTGTGCTGGAAATTGGCATTAAGAGAGCACAAAAGCCGATGAGAATATGAACAGGTAGATGGTGGGATTTTTCCTTGCTACTTTTCCAAATTTTTTGATCCAAATTTTTTTTTTTTAAATAATAATGCAATACTTTCCCTGAAAACAAATAAGCATTTGTACTCCAAAGGGAGCCATGAAAGAAATATTTGCAACATGGTAAGTTTTAGCAGACTTCTGAAGAAACATAGTCTGGACGATGTCCAGATCCCAAGCCTGTTACCATTTTTTTTTCCTGTCTCTTTTGACATGGCTCTATTAATTCCTTTTCTTATTTGTGGGTTTTTTTTTTTATTTTCAATGCAGATGTGCTCGTGCATATCCTGCTAAAATGAAACTTGCCTTCAAGAGGGTGTTGCGCACCTTTTCTCTTTTAGAGCACCTGCATTAACTGTTTTAAAAGGCAAACGCCACATTGGGAGGACTTTGGACTGTCCCACTCTGGTAATGTGTAAATTCTTAGTCTATGAAACCCCTGACTTACCTGTCCCATCCCCGTTCCAGCTCTTTCCCTGGCAGCTGCCCGGACCTTCTCCAGACCCCTAACAGGGTTTAAAAATGCCGTGGCACCACCCAGGTAATGCTTCACTGTTTAAATGAATATAGGCTTTCCCTCTCTGTTACCACTTCAGCAATCCAGTGTAGTAATTTCTAAAAAGTTCCTTTTTTTTACCTGTGCAGCACTTGACAGCTTTTGAAATAAAAAACCCTGGCAATTTGTTGACAGCATTTTCAGTCCTGTTTTATTGATACCCTTTTGTCCCCTGCCACTGACTCTTGATAGTGAGTGACTGTGATTGATGAACGGACAGACAACAGGACTCTTTGCTTCGTAGTAGCACTACTCCTAGTTTTTGTTATCTTTTAAGATTCTTATCTTTTTAAATCTTCACCTGTAAAATGTATGGAAATTGGATATATGTAGTTAGCAAAAATATCTCTGTTTTTCAGGCTCCGTTATCCTGGATCAAAGAAACTGGTCTGTTGCTCTGACCTGTTGTTTTTCACCCCAGGATAAGGATGCAGTTGAGTACTCCAACCATCTGTAATTTCAGGTTCTAATTGTTGCCCTCACTAATTGACAATATTATCTGCCTGGTGTGACTTAACCATAGCATCTTTTTCAAATCCAGTGCGATTACTTAGGACGTTCTCTGAAAAGATTTTCAGGACCCTGTTTGTCTGAACTTTGCAAATGAAATAGCTTGGGTTTTATTCTGTGCAATCAGGCCGGTAGTCCCTTGCCATTGTAGCTGCTTGCCGGCACTTCCTTGGGCTTGGGGATAAAAAGGGGCAGTCAGGAGTTCTAAAAACAAACGCGCTGTGTTTCCTGGCTGACAGGGAGCACACACTGTCTTTCCAGCTACTATAGCAGCCTAAATGCCTGTTTCCTCTTGTTCTTTGAATAGATGTTTATATAGGACATTGATAGAAAGTACAATGGACTTTGCCTCTGGAGCTGAAGGTCACATGCACACGTGCATTTCATTTTAAATGCTAAAATTTTCAAATTAGTTCTTAAAAAAACATTTTATTAAGCTGACAGGAAAAGTACATGCAGTGTTGTACTGCCGCAAATCAAAAGCACGATTTTTAAAAAGTTATTCTTTATAACTTCTTTCCCTTACAGTCCTTTCTGTTCTCATCTCCTTTGGCTGTGGGTTGCTGCCTCAGTAGCCTTTGAGCATCCAAAAACTGAGGCTTCTGTGTAACTTCAGTTTGCTTTTTGGCACTAGGTCATTTGATTTGGTAATATCTTGGTAGAATGATTCATTGTTTGATTTGTTAGTGAAACGCTATTCTGCTCTACCTAAATATGAAAAGGGAGAGATTATTCTGATTTCATTGTTTTGGAGGAGATTGGTGGCGTTTTCCCCAATTTTGGTCTAGTGTGTGCAGCCTCATCAGGAGCTGCAGTTGGCACATCGCTGCAAGGCAGAGCTGCCGGAGAATGGTGCATTTGAAACACAAGCTGGTGTCCCATTGCTGGAATGATTTTATTTTCTAAATCAAAACCAGTATGGATTAAAGTTGTGTAAAGAAATGCTGCTGAAATGGTTTCTGCATTGTGTCAATGTGGTTGCAGGAATGGCAGGGGCCTGGAGGTTCCAGGTCTGTCCCACTCTGAATACATTTGAACTCCAGTTCTTGACAGCTAGAAATTGGTGTCCTTTTTTTTCCTTCCCCCCTCGCCCCCTTATTTTTTTTCCTCTCCCCATGAACATCTCCTCCTTCCTCAGTGCTCGGTGCATCGCTGGTAAGAGAGGGATGTGGATGAGCAAGCAAGTTGATTTCTAGAGACAGACTTCTTTCAGATTCGTGTAAGAGGTGAGGAAATCTATATAAAGTTGGTACAATTTTGCTTGGGGTTTTTGCTTTGTCTTTAAGCATCTTTATTTTCATTTCATGCTTCAAAGTCTGACTTTTATACAGTAATTCTGTAGGTGTTACCACTTCCTCAGGAACCTGTGACTCAGGCAAGGTATAAATGCAATGACATCACCGGCAGCTCCTGCTGAATTGCCTGTTTCCTAAATGGGGACTGTTGGTTTTTCTTTTAATACTTGCAGCTTTGTTTTGGGTTGGGTTTGGTTTGGTTTTGTGAGGGGGGAGGGGATAAGGGGTTGTAATTCTCTAAGGCAGCCTTGCCGTGGTGAGTAACCACACTGCGTGTGTTTCGTCCTTCTGAATTGTTGAAATCACCAATACTGATGTTTACTTGAAACGGGAGATCCACATTTCTACGCAAGCTAGTTATGAATGAAATAATTGTAATTAGGCCCTAGTAGAGGTTCTGTTTTTATAAAGCGTTATTAATGCACTCCTGATCTGTAGAGGGAGGGCGGTGGGGGAAGGAAAAGGTCTGAACATAATTTTCTATTATGATTATTATTATTTTGGAAGTAATGCAAACAGAAGAAACATGTTTTTATACTCCTGGGAAGTTCCAATGGATCTCCCTCCCTGCTCTCATTAGTGTGTATTTGCACCACGGGAGGTTCATGGTAAACTTTGGTGTTTCCTTTCCTGCAAGTGATACATTTTGATGATAATTCTATATAAATAACAGGAGGAGCCAGAGTAAGGTTTGCCGCTTTGCAGAGTGGGCAGGAGCGGTGGCCGCAGCTGGTGGACACGGTCAGGTGTGGACCATGGTCAGGTGGATGTGTTCAGGTGGGCACGGTCAGGTACAGAGCTACATCTGTGTCTCTTGGCCAGAACCCCCAGCGATCTCACTGCAGGAGCTGGCTGTCAGGCTGCTTGTAAAAGCAATGGCAGGAATTCTTGTCATCAAAGGAATGTGACAAGTTGGCTATCTGTCTAGGTCATTTATACAGAGTGCTCATGGACGGGCTATAAAAAGTGTTGCATTTGTTTGTTATTGTCATGAGCAAAGGATCACTGTCCTTTTGTTTAAACAGTAGCAGTCTTAGAACTCTCTAGAAATTCATGCCGCAGAGCCTTTAGATACATCCTTTTTGCTTGTGCTTTGATTGTAGGGGTTTTCCCCGAGCAGGCACTGCCGTTGTGGTTGCACTTAAAGGGAAAACTCAAAGAAAATCCATGTATTCAAGGAGGTATTACCAGTGACTACCATATGTAATGGTCTTTCTTCCAATTATGTCAATCCATGTCAAACTTTGGCACTATTAAGAACCATGTAATTAAAGTTATTTTTCAGATGACACACTAAACCAAAGACCTAAAAAAAGGTTCTGTATCTCTTTTGGTTTTCTTTGTAATATTTTTTTCTTTTTTTAATTTATTTCATCCTACCTTCTTAAAGTTACTGTTCAACTTCCTTTGTGTCCTTCATTGTCTGAATTACCCTTGTGCAGGTGTCACGCATGCTTTGAATGAAAAACTCTTACTCAAGTTCCACCCCATACCTATGAGAGCAAGGGTTGTATATTGTTACTAGTACCGCGTTGGGAATGCTTTGACATGATAGATGGCATAAATTTAATAACATTACAATTACTTGGTCATACAGATATAAAGACAGTTTTCCCCTAATTAAAATGTTTACTATTGTGTGTCTCTTGCACGCAGTTAGGCAGTGTTGGTGATTTTCTCTTGGGTGGCAGTTAGGAATGCATGAGCTATATGTGTTCTGCCCCACGAGGCCAGCAGGACAGCAGCTGATGTATAGGGTGTAGCCAGATCATCCTCACCAACTGCCTGACACGTGATGTGAGTAGTGCTCTCAGAAATCCTGGGGTAAGAAATTTCAATTACGTTCTCACTGTATTTTGTTGAGTGGTGATGTTTAGCAGTCAAATCTTACAAACTTAAGATGGGCTTCTCTGTAACCACACTCTGATTTGCAAGGGAGGAACAGGGAGCGAGTCAGCTGGGGTGTGTGCAGCCTTTCCCTGCTGCTGGAGACGCTCTTAGTTTCACTTCCAACAAGCAGCAGAATCCGTTACTTAATTTAGCTTCGTGTTGTTAGTATTTGGAAATGTCATTAAGAAATTTTGATCCATAACATCAAGATATCCAATGCTTAAAAATCAGCTCGGAGTACAGGATAGCAACATACCTGTTGGTCTGAGAGACTGAAAAAGAATGTGGTTTAAATGTCACTTCAGTATCAGGAGGGGGCTGACACTCGCACCACAAGGACATGCAGCAGACCTTGGTTTAGAATATGACCAAATGTCTGGTTTTCAATTATTGTGTTGCTACAGTAGTGGGTGATTGTGGCTTCATAAATTTGCCAAGCCAAAATGTGATGTTCCAGCTTTCACAGTTTGGAGATTAATGTAAATCATTATTGTGATTTTTTAAAAGCACTGCTTATGTAAAGCAACTTTGTCCTCTCCATAATAGTCACAGAGATAAGAAGATGGACTGAGGCTGGGATGAGCAGATGGGCTGTACCACAGACCCCCAGTGAAACCAAATAAAGTCACACCATCTCCGCCTCCCACCCATTGTCTGAGCTCCGTTTGGGAGAGTCTCTTTTGCTGAGCAAGTGCCTTGCACAGCAAGAGCAATCTTGACTGAGTCCACTAGGCAGTAGAGTAGAGCAAGGATGGAAGATTATACAGGTACATCCCATCCCTAACATTGTCTGTCAATGCCTCTTAATTAGCTTGGACAAGGAGTTCAGAAGTGGTTAGGTCCATTTGCCTTGACTTTGGATGCCTAACTTTGGATGATGTAAGCTGAACTTTGATGGGGTTTTGGAATTCAAAAAGGAGTCTGATTTCAAATATAAAGACAATCTTACATTCAGCATGTATTTTTAAAACTTTATGTGTGTAAAAGAGGATTAAATAAATCTGTTGTTAACTTCTAAATGCTTGCTTTTTCAGTTGTGCTCTTTCTTGCATGTATGTACTGGAAAATAAACTTACCAGGATGAGCATTAGGTTTTGTGTAACAAATCAACTAAAATAGTGAGGAGTCACAGAAGACCTTTGTTATTCTTGTGGAAAAGAAATACAGGAAAGGAAAAAGTTATCTGAATGCACTTTTTAAAAATGAGTTTCTGGTTTTGAGGCTTGTGTTGTTTGTTACCAGTCTGACAGCTGTAACTGTTTGTGTCATGGTGAGTGTGTCCTGTTCCCTATGGAATTTGAGTCTGTGCTAAGCTGGGGTTGTTGTGGAAATCGGGGTAATATAACTTAGGGGTCCAGTCTGAGAGTGGCTGGAAATAACACGGGTTCTGTTCTCCAAGGCCTGTGCTGCCATTAAGGTGTTGGACCCCTGGAATTAAAGGTTTGGATTCATTTGCAAAAGGAAAGTGTGCATTGACTTTGGTAACAGAACAGAAGAATTAAGAAGCAGGTAAAGATCCAAAAATGGGGATCCAGGGTAAGAACTGGACTTTTTGTTGGGTTGGGTTGTTTTAATTTTCTTAATTAACAAACATTTCTTAATTAATTCTGACCATATATTATAAATATAGTCTAGGGGAGAAAACAAACTCTTTTTTTGTCCATTTCCTGAGTGAAATACAGAGATCTGTTCATGAATCACATATGAGGTGTAAGCACGTTGCCATGACCTGCAATTGGTTGGACTCTGTAGTGGTGTTAGTGACATTTTTGGGTTTTACTAAACTTTCACAGTGTAGTCATTGGCTGTTTTCCCCAGTTAAACTTTTCACAAAAAAAAAAAAAGTCCAAAACTTCAGTTAGAAGAGTAAATAAACTGAAATCCTTTTAAATCATTGCCCGCTGCCCCAAATCTCTGTTGCAATTGAAGCTCGGTTCTTTTGTCCTGCCATGCTAATATTTTCTTTTCCTCCCCTGCTTCCATTCTAGATGGGGATGTGAAGGGGCAGAAGAAAAGCAGCAGTGCCAGAAGAAGAGGAACCTAGAGGAGAGCCAGGAAAGACAGCTCTAAGGAAATTGGCTTCCTGTTTGAGGCTTTCAGTGCGATGGATCAAGGATGCCCCAGGTTGGGAGCTTTCCCATCAGAGGTACTGTCATTGGCTTTGGGTAGTTCACATTCCTCTCAAGAGCTTCAGTTCATTTCCTTGGCTGTTGGCAGGTCTTAGCACATCCCTTTTTCTGGTTCAGGGCTGACTGTCTATGGGAGGTTGTCCCGAGGCTCAGCATCGGTTTTCTTCTATTTTGGGGCTTCCTCCTGGCTTGCTCTAGCGGTAAGGTTTCCAAGGATCAGAGGTGGTGTAGGTTACCCAGCCACTTTCTGCTGCTCCCTTTCGCTCCCTTGCTACTAAAACTAAGTCCTGCTTCTGTCACCCAACTTTTGTAGCACTCTCAGGAAGGAGAGTATCTTTCTTAGTTTGTAGCTACAGAGGAGTTAAAACAAAATACTTGCTTAAGCAGACTTCTCAACCACAAGCAAAAAAAAAAAAAACAAACAAAAAAACCCCCACATCTGGGAGCTTCATGATGTGATCCTGTACCATAGTGAATGTTTCCTGTGCTCCCTGAACACCATTCTGTGTTTTTGGTTTGAGGTTGTAGTGTAGCTGATTCCCACATCAGGGCTGCAAAGCTAAACATTGGAGGTTTCCTGAGGAGATAATCTCTGACTAGTTGGGTAGATTGTAACTTTGTCAACTCTCAAAATGTTGATGCTGGTCTCGTAACACTGGGTTTTTTTATTTTGTGTTCCTTCAGTTCCCAAGAACCTGTTTTCTTTTTTCTTCAATTTAAAAATGAGCACATCTGTTTTGTGGCTGTGTAGAAAGACTTGAAAATGTGAAGCTAAATGGCTCAAGAACAGAATTAATTCCAAATGTTATTATTTATAATAACCTGATTTTAATTTTGCTGTTGAAAAATTCAGGTGAAATATATATAGTGATTTCAGTGCATTCTATGAATACATAACACAGTTTTGGTGAGTTATCAGTGTCACTGACTTACAATTGCTCACCTGAGTTATAATCAAAATAACTGCATGGCACAAAAGCTTTCTAGTCACTGAAACACTTTAAAACTGTTCTGTTTGTTATGCCATGGTATCTGTGCAGGACAAACGGCCCATAAATTAGTTGGGATTTGTGCAAATCATAATATAAAAGCCGTGTTCTGTATCCTTTCCTTAATATCATAAAGGCAGCAAACAATTTTTTTTAATAGCCATGGAGGAGTTGTAAGGGATTCCTGGACTCCAAATCCTGTTGATTCTCTAGTAGCAAGATCACATATTTGGCATGGTGCTTCATTTCTCTCTATACTGGCATTAGATGTTACATTCTAGGCAGCAAATCAAATTGGAAACACTCGCAGTTTTCTTTTTGTTGAGCTCTGGAAATCAGCATTCTGAGTATAGATATCTATGGCATTCATGGCTCAAGGGAAGAACTTCTATTATAATTTAGAAGTCAGTTCAAAGGACTATCTGTATGCTTGCAGATTTTGGAGGCTGGGGCAGATTTTACTTTTGTTTGCTCTAGTTTTATGCCAGCCACAGGGCACCTGGTTCAAGAGAAGAGGCTGTAGGGCAACACCCAAGGGCTGTACGTTTTGGATGGATGGAGGGAAGGGAAAGGGCTGGCAGAAGGACAGAAGGAAGAAGAAGAGAAGGAAAGCATTGGGTTGATGTGTGAGCTATACTTGGCAGTGTGGGTAAAATTAATGCTTCTTTTAAGGGAAAATGCATGTAATTTGCTCTGGGAGTGTGCTCTGGGACAGGATGGAGAGAAGGTGGGATCTGTCTTGGGACGACTGTTAAAAGGAACAAAACTTTCGTATAAATAGGAGAGTATTTCTTCTTGCCTTCATTTCACTTCTCTTTCTTTAATGATGTATTTTTTATAGGTGGATCTGCTATTGACTTTAATCCTCAGCCTTTGGCCAGGCATTTTTCACATTTCCTGTGAGAATTGGTAGGACCAAAACTGCATCCAGAGTTCAGCTATAACATGGCAGAGCAGAAGGAGAATCCCACACTCCTTCCTGTATTTCCAAGCAGAAATTGTTTATTTGTTGTATTAATCACTTAAGTTACAGACATGTCAGCAAAGTCACCGTTTGATTTATGACTGCTGATTTTGCATCATGCTGAAAGGTCATAGCTTGACTCACATTACAGGCTGCGTTTGTAAGCCTGGCAACAACAAAAGCATTATTTTTTGTTCTGAGGAAATCTGTTCTTGCCATGAAAATCTTTAAATCTTTAAAACACCGTGTTCTGTGTGGGTGGTGGCTTTGCAGGCTTGGGTTTCTCTTCATTTCCCCACCCCAAATCTCCACATTTGAAGTAATGACATCACATTGTATAGACTAGGGCAGCCCTGGAGGGAAGCTGAAGGCTAAATTAGCACATGCATGGAATGATTGAGGAGTGGTTCAAAGCAAAGCTCTATGAAAAAGTGTGTGTTTTGGACAATGGCTGCAGTGCAGCCTTTACCAATGCTGTGCGTTTTTCAGTGATACAGTTCACCATTCTGACCCTTGCTCTTAGCATATATTCAGGCAGCCAAGTCTTTATTACGAAAACAAAAATGTCTTGCGTGCGCTGATTTCCCCCTGGAGTAGCTAGTTCTGCTTTCCTGATCTATCATGAAGGCTTTTTCAAAGCACAAGGTACAAAGCACAAAACGTACTTACGTTTTCTGGGGACAAAATGAGGATGTTGTTTACTTATAAAGAACAAGGTTTGCTGGTTTCAGTTGTTCCTATACTAAATCACCCTGTGGATTAAGAAATGATTTTTAACCTTGATTGTCAAATTCCTGAGGGAGGTGTGAGAACGACTGGGAGGGAGAGACTTACAAACAAGCGATGAAAGGTTAACATCAAGATTAGAAAAAGACCTTCACAACAGAGGATGACGTTTCTTTATTTTTAGCAACTCTGAATAATAAGTTGCCATCTTCTTCAATTAAATGTCTCTTCCAGTTAATTCCTTTCCTGCGTTTTCCCTGGTAGGGGACGTCAGGTTGGTGGCGGGAGGTTCTCACCTGGGGTCTTTTTCTTGCCTGTATGAACCATGTCCTGGTTGGTAATAATTATGAGTGCTCTCAGTGTAAAGGGATGAGGGGTGAGGTTGGCCATCCCCTGCCAGGTGCCCTGGGGAGCATAGGGTTTCCTCCAGCACCCACAGAGTGTGTGTTCCTCAGAGGTGGCCTCTCCACGGGCTCCAGGACTCGACCGAGGGAATTTCCCAAGAGCAACAGTGACAGAGGGCTCCGTGTCCCACTGCCAGGTGGTGGTGATACTGGCGACTCCTTGTATGGCCAGAAGTAAGACCTAATTTAAAGTCTTCTTAACTCTCTGCAATTCTGTTACTTGGGGTTTGCTTTCAAAGAACATGTGTTTATATTGATATATAATACAGTTGGTATATATGGATATATAAACCAGAGCCAGGGCAGAAACTATTTTAATGCCTTGAGAAAATATTTGGTGAATAAAAGTAACATTGAGTTAAATAAAGGTATGTCAGTGAAAGTAAGAGAAAATTACTTTGCTGCTGCTGTGACCCCCCTGACAATGCCATGTGACCTGTGGGACTATTTGAATACAAGCATTTTCTTCTGCAGAAGTTAGGAACTTCTCACTTGGAAGTAAAAGGACGAGGAAATGCCCCTGCTTTAATTTTGGAGTATTGTTAGTTCTTTCCGTTATTTTCATCCCCACTTCCCCCTCCAAAAGAAAAAACAAAGAAGTTTAGAATACTGCAGTGGATCTGTGAAGAGCAAAGGTCTGGTTTTAGGCTGAGAACTTTCTTTTTAAACTAGTTGGAGCATTTGTTTTCTCTGAAAGCAAAAAAAAAAAAAAAAAGCTGTAATTTTTATACTCTGTTTTTAACTAGAACTAATGTAACAGCGGTGGTGCATGATGTGTATACTTGAGCGCAGAAGTCAGTAATGCAACTAGACCCATAATATTTTAATGTGTCAAGAAGTAGGAGATTTGAGCTTTGTGTTTTCCTGGATTAAAAATGTAAGGATTGTACCACGAGTAGCAGGATGCTGTCGGAAGTGCTCTGTGTGCAGAGGATTGGCCCAAATGGAGTAAACAGTTTTGAGATAAGCAGCGTTTTGACTATTAAACATAGCAGGCGTGTGGCTGACACAGCTTCATGTTGACATGCCTTTGTGGCTGTCTTTGTGATGGAGAGAAGACAGATGTTCTCCTTGGCATTTAAGAAAGCTGCTGCTTAGCAAAATAAAATGTAAAATTAGAACAAACAGTGGAACAGTGAGCAGCGGGACTGGCCCCTGCCTACAAGCAAAAGAAGATTGAAACGCTGATGTGAATGTAATGAAGTGTGTTCTTACTGGAAGTCAGTAGCTGCTTTGTCATTATTTAAAAGTAGCCTATAGAAAAAGAAATCCAGGTTTCTCCAACTCTGTTAAAATATAAATGCATGTCAATCTGCATATCCATGTCTGACTAATCCTGTGCCAGCCAGTCGCAGCAGAGAGGCACGTCGATTGGGTATAAATGCTGAAGTGGTCCAGCAATTAGCAGCTATAAAACCCCCATGTTAGCGCGTTGTTGTCTGATGAATTGGGCTCCTGATTGTTTCACAAAGGAGAGGATGAGAATTTCCTATTTAATGTTTCCTAGGGATGCTGCTCTGGCATGAGGATGAGGAAGGAGTTCACCTTTCATATGATGTTGTCTGCTGCTGGCACCAGAGGAAGGATCAAGGCAGAGGAGCTCCTCCCGGGCTGAGTCTGGCATCTGCCCCCCTGTCCCACTGTGTCTCTGCAGGGTGTGTACATGGGTCCCATTCGAAGGGGGTGTTTGTGGAGAGCTGCTGCTCTTGTGTCTCTTTGACGTGAGTGTTGCCCACATTAAATGTCATAAACCATGTGCGTAGACTTTACCGATAGTCTCGGTGGAGCATCTACCTCCATTCATGAGTGCCACCATGGTGGTCCAGCAAGAGCTGTCTCTTCTAAGTCCATATTTGCTGGTGTGGAATTTCCTGAGGAGAGGGAAAATCCTGTAAGTGAACTTCAGGAATATTGAGGGTATCAGCAAAGAGGCCAAGTGCTTTTCCTGAAGTTTCCCTGTCTTGGCCCCGGGAGCGTGGGCAGAGGGGCCTGCAGAGAGGTCCCACTTGCAGAGACCTTTGTGCACTGCTCCAGAATGTGCCTTCCTTTGTGTGGTTGTGGGGTTTTGAAAATGGAATGGTCAGATTTGCAGCGGAATTGAATTGTGCGGGAAAATCTGAAACTTTTCTGCAAATAAAAATCACTCCTGGTGCCAAGCAGTGATTCTGCAGTCAACATGGAGAAGCACGGGGGAAGCGCGTCTCCTGATGGGAATTGCTTTGTGACAGGCTGAAGACTTAGGGATTCAAACTGTAGTTTTGAACGAGAAGCTCCAGCTGCTGCAAGGCTCCTCCTGACATTTCTATGTCAGATAAAATGTACCAGGACTAGAATTGGCCGTGAAGTTTTCATTAAAAATGAAGTTTAGTTTATGGTCTTGCCATTTCACCACTGTTTTTGCAATGTCTGTGCTTCTGCAGCTCTCTGCAGAAGAGAAAATCTGAAATGAGAGAACTGGAGAAGGGACTGGTGTCTGTGCCTTTAGATCACGGATGAAACTTCCCTTTTCTACAGCTTCCCCCTGGGACAGCGCTTGAACACACTCAGTAATTTTGCTGCAGTCAAGAAGGTTTCAAGACAGAAGATTGAGCACCACTGGGAAGGTTGTGTGCTGATGTGGCTTTGTTCCTGGTTTTCCCGTACGTGTAGAGGTGAGTGATACCAGCCCAGGTCTGCTGGTCTCCATCAAGGCTTGTGCTGTGCTGATGGAGGGAGAAACCCAAAATGTGTAATTAAATGTGACTCTTGGTGAGATGTGCTGCCTGCCTGAGCCTCAAGTCGCCTTCCTGCGGGTAAAAGCCATATAAAACCCTCTCTTCCACCGGAAGTGAACATACTCCTGAGACAGCACAGGCTCTGAGGAGCTCTCCCTTGTGCACCTCTGGAGACACGTAGTGCTGGTGCCTTGTGTGCTGGGTCAGGGGAGCACCAAGGGAAACAGGAGAGCTTTGTCTGGAGAACAAGGCAGCTGCTGTGGAGCTGTATGTAACTGCAGTTTAAAAATAACCAATTAAATGCTCTATCTTGGCTGTCTTAGACCCAAGAAATGCACTTGAGAGAGCTGTTCCACAGAGAAGGGCAGAATGTTCCCATTGAAGGAGAGGTTAAAAAAATGATTTAGTTATTAAATTGGTGTATTTTCTGTCATGGGCTCTTCAGGGATGAAGTGTGCTTCAATTTGCAACGTGACCCAGCTGAGGACACCCGTCAGCCACTGCGTGTGATGTACTCGTATCAGTGTCCATGTCCAGGCCAGACGAAATGGAAGCACCTGCAGGTCAGGAAGATGCAGGCTGGGTTCCTGCTGCGCCGCTCCTCAAGGAGGGTCTAAAGATAGTGGCAACCGTTCCCCTTGGCCAGGCACAGCGTGCCAGCGCTGGTGAGTCGTGCTCTTCCACAAATAATGCTGGATATGCCCCTGCTGTGGTTTGCCAGGATATCGGGTTAAGCAACACGACATCCCGGCGTGGTGTTTGGACACTGGAGAAGGCTTCATTCACACAGAGCCTGTGGGGCACCTCTTCGGGAACCTGAGCAGTGAGGTCCCCACACGCCGCTGTTGCACGAAGGCTTCTGAGCAGGGCGGGAAGGCAGTTTTACGTCCTCTCTTCCTTGACTGATTTGGCCTCCCGGGAGCAGCTGGGTTTGTTCCCACTCCTGGCAGCTCCCTGCACCCCTCTGGGAGCGTTGGGCCCAGCTGCAGCGACAGCCCTGGCCAGTGACAGTGAACTGGTTACAATTTTGGGGTTTGTGCATGTGCTGGTTTTCAAGTCTTACGAGTTCGGTTTATGCCGCACAGTCGTGTGGCTGCTTTTCCCAGCAGAGAGGCCCTGGCTTATACTTATTCCTAGAACAACCACGGGCAGGGAATTGCGTTATTTGCCCTGTTGGAGGGTGGAAGCGGAAAAGCATCGAGGGGTCACCCCTGTGGGGAGGAGCGGACAGGACAGGGGACCCCAAACTGACCAACTGGGGTATTCCATCCCATCCGCCTGTGCCCAGACACAATGACCCGACCTGCTGTACCACCGGCGTGTCACACCATCACTGTCTATCCATCTGCTTGTGTGTAAAGTCAATTTTCACAACTAGAGCAGTCTGCAATAGGTAGAAACTAAGTCCAACTCTACCTGCAGTGTATAGGTGACATCAGGTCTGTTTTCTTGTATTCAAGTTCTGCTTTGAATTAAATTAGTGCAAATTAGTGTGTGCGTGTAGGGGTGAGACTACAATTGCAGCGCTGAAGTTGCTTTTCATTTAGATCGCAGGGAAAGGTAAGCCGTGACAAATAGTACAGAACTTAATAATGATACAAAATGTGTGTCTATGGTCCAGTTTTGCCAGACCACAGTGCTCCCCTCTTCTGCTAAATTACTGCTTGCTGCTAATTAGAAAAATCATGTGGGAGGAAAAAAAACCCTGACCCTACCGTATTTTCCCTTGTAGCCTGGAGAAAACAGAGCAGTCTGTGGCTGACCTGAAAGATACCGGTGCGGCTTGTCCTGGTTCGGGCAGTCCCCAGAATGTTGATGCTGGGATGGCTTTTTCCTGAAAAGAAACCAGCTCCCCACAAGCGCAGACTGGGAGGCATGTGAGGCCTGTTGGAGTTGGCCTCCCTCCCAAAGGCTCTTAAAGCATGTCTTTAGGCTGCTTTCCACGGGTATTTGGGAGGGGATGTTTTTCAGAGGTGTTAAAACTAACCATTCCTGATGTGTTCTTGTGGAATCACCCAGACCCCAAAAATAGCCGTTTACTTTAACAATGCACACGCACGTCACACCGGCTGCCTTTGTCTAATATGAGACTAACTTTGTAAGGAGATCCTATTTTTAGGGTCTCCTTTTTCATTCTGGAGACACCTCTGCTGCACTCAGTGCTGAAGCTCCTCTGCAGGCCTGGTTCACCAGCCTTTCTCAAAATCAGGTAATTAGAACACTTACTTAGAAATCACACGTTCCTTTTAAGGATTAACCACCTCCAGGAGAGTGAAGGAACCATCTCCTACCGAAACGCTGCTCACCCAAAGCCCGGTCCTAAAGGGCTGTTGCTTTCCTCAGAAGGAAAACACGACACCAACAGGGGTTTGTTTCCGGTTTCGGCTCCAGCAGCGCCTACAGGAAAGGATTTCCGCCCGTACCCAGCCACAGAGAAGCGTTATGGACACACCTGTGATTTAAGAGCACTTTATTGTTCTTTAAGGCTACTTTTAAGTACAAAAAAAAAAAAAAAAAAAAAAAAAA